>CM077285.1:75822678-76275178 GCA_039654925.1 Anguilla pacifica | reverse complement strand
GGAGACAGAGGCCCACTTCCTGCTTTCCTGCCCCAAGTACCTCCCAATCTGAAACCAATATTTTCCCAAATTCACTGGACAGACTAATCAGTACCTATCGGAACCACATAAATAAATAAAAAAATTTTTGGGGAAGAGGAAATCACAATAGAGGCGGCAACCCAGCATGTCTCTGCCTGCCGTAAATTAAGAGAGGGTGTGGGTTTAACAGAGGAGCCTAACCCCAACCCTAATACACTTGGGTTTATCAGAGGAGTCTAACCCTAACCCTAATACACTTGGGTTTATCACAGGAGACTAACCCTCACCCTAATATACTTGGGTTTATCAGAGGAGTCTAACCCTAACCCTCATACATTTGGGATCCTCAGGCTCTGCCCTCTCAGCTCTGGACGGGACGGTGCGGCTGGCTGGAGAGGGTGCGTGTGAGGGCCCGGTGGAGGTGTACTACCAGCAGACCTGGAGCAGAGTGGGGGGGTCCTGGAGCTTCAGTGAGGCCTCGGTGGCCTGCAGGCAGCTGGGCTGTGGCTCTGCAGTGCAGGTCTACAGCTCCTCTCCGTCTGGGACGGGGGGCAGTGGGGAGTGTCTGATGGGGGTTCAGTGCTCCGGGAGAGAGGCTCATCTGGGGAACTGCAGCACTCCACACAAACTCACCTGCAGCTCCAGGGAACAGGTGTCCGTCGTCTGTTCCAGTGAGTACAGGTTACTAATGAAGCTTCTCTGCAGTCTCTAGCTGCTTGTGTGACATGGGGGAAATTGTATACTCAACCTAAAGGATTTTTTAAAAGTATTAGGAATCGGAGTATTGAAAACAGACAGATCTTGTGTAACAACTCAGATAACTTCTCTCTATTTCTCTCTTTCTCACCCCCTCTCTCTCTCTCCCCCTCTCTCCCTTTTTCTCTCCCTCTCTCTCTGTTTCTCTCCCCCCCCCCCCCCCCCCCCCCTCTCTCAGATCACAGGTCTCTCAGGCTGGTGGGGGGAGGGGGGGACTGTGCGGGACGGTTGGAGGTGTTCCACAGGGGCTCCTGGGGGACAGTTTGTGATGACTCCTGGGACCTGGAGGATGCTCAGGTGGTGTGCAGGCAGCTCCAGTGTGGGACGGCCCTCAGTGCCCCGCTACCCTCCTTCTTTGGGCCGGGAAATGGAACCGTCTGGCTGGATGAGGTGGGCTGTGTGGGGAACGAGACGTCCCTGTGGGACTGTCCCACAGCTGGATGGGGACAAACTGACTGTGGACACAAGGAGGACGTGGGGGTCGTGTGTTCAGGTCTGGAGCTCAGTGGAGCATCTAAAGTTCTTGCTTTTACACTGACACTAATTTTGTGTGAATACATGATACCTGATTGGTGAGGAATTTCAGGTGTTCAAAGTGATGAGATTTATCTCAGGAGAGCAGTGGCTAACATAACATAGCTTTTCATCCTGACTTATACCTGCATCCGATACATTTACCTTTCTATCCTCTAATTTCTGGCACAAGATTTTAAGGTTATGTTTATTTTTAAACCATTTTGTCCCTAAGAGATTTCTAACGTTGTTGTAGAATTCAAGGAGATGAGACTGACCGAGGGCTGTTCTGGGAATTTGGAAGTTTTCTACAACGGCACCTGGGGCAACGTGTGCTTCAGTAAAATGACTACAGACACGGCTGCTCTCATATGTCAGGAGCTGAACTGTGGGAAGAGCGGATTTGTGTCTAATAAACGGTCGAGACTGGAATCAGCTCCAAACTGGCTGGATCATTTCAGATGTCGCCCACATGACTCCACTCTGTGGCAGTGCCCATCAAAGCCTTGGGGTGAAAATACCTGCGGGCAAACCAGCGTGGCTTCGCTTAACTGCACAGGTAAACCTCACTCAACTGCAGACTTAGTCCTGTTAGGAACAGTATAATAAACCTCATGGCTGCAAACACAGTATCACTCCTATTAGGAACAGCAGCATAAAACTCTCCTTACTTCAGACTTTAGTACTTCTCGGGGCCGGCCCGTGGCATAAATGGTCTATGCGGTTGTTTAGGGCCACAACCGCTAGGGGGACCACACGGCCACGAGGGGGGGGGGGGGGGGGGGCTGCACGATTCAATGTTTATCTAAGGTATATTTCACAACAATGCAATAGGAGGATTTTATAAAGTGAACCCCCCCCCCCCCCCCCCCCCCCGCTCAGAAAGATTTGCTTACAGCCACCAAACTCCTAGGGCCGGCCCTGGTACTTCTGTTAGAAACAATAGAATTAAACCTTCAACTGACTCATTTACGCAGATGGGGAGGATGATATGAAATCATTAATGAAGCTAATTTTCCCTAAACTGGTAAATATGTAAGTCAGCATATTAGTTTTTGCAACATTAAATTGGTAAAACTATTGTGAATTTTTTAAAGATTTTTAGTGTAACCCCATGAATGAGATTTTTTGAAGCTCTAAGTAGTGCAGTTTGTTTCTGATGTGGAATGAACCTGTTTCTGTCTTTGTGTTTTAAAATTTTTTTAAATTTGTAGTTAATTTATTTACTTATTTCTCTTCACATCAAAGGGGAAGAGGATGATCAAGTTCCACGAAGCAAATTGTCATGTTCCTCAGCAGCAAATCAGAGAGCTTGCACAAGTACGTTTTTTTGGTTGAATCCTGTGGTAAGCCGCTCTGGATTAGAGTGTCTACTGAACGTAATGCAAATGTTGAGCAGGCTGTATCCACAGCCACAAATCCACTCTGCTTTGGCAAAGCAGAAAGCATTACATGAGTTCTGCCATAATATTAGGGCAGATGTGTCTGTGGGAGGTGCTAAACGTAATGAGGTCAGTCATAGTGTTAATGGAGATGTGTCTGTAGGAGATGCTAAACGTAATGAGGTCAGTCATAATGTTAATGCAGATGTGTCTGTAGGAGATGCTAAACGTAATGAGGCTGCTCAGCTCATCTGTGTCTCCTGCTCTAGGTCACTGGCCCCTCCGGCTGGTGGGGGGTGAAGGCGGGTGCTCTGGGATGCTGGAGGTGTTCCACGAGGGCTCCTGGCGGAAGGTGTGTGGAGACTCCTGGGACGCGATGGACGTCCAGGTGGTGTGCAGACAGCTGGGCTGTGGGTCAGCAGGAAAGGCTCATAGTAATGCTACTTTTGGGACGGGGAACAACACCCTCTGGCTGACTGAGGTGAACTGCAGGGGCACTGAGATGCACCTGTGGGACTGCCCACACTCTGTGCACCAGCACAGCCGCTGTCCACACCAGAACCAGGCTGGGGTCACCTGCACAGGTGAGCCTGCGACTCCAGATCACCTCAGGCTGACTGCTAGCTTCTGAGAAGATGAATCACTGGAGCCCTGACAGAAACACCCTAAACCCCAGGAGCAGCTTATAGATCCACCCAGCATTACAGCTCGATGATTACTTTATTCATGCGCTCACTAATAATGCAAGTAAAAAACATGATGCTTTGGAACTACATTTACATTTATCAGAAGCTCGTATCCAGCGCAGCTTACAGAAGTGGAATGAGCAGGATGTGACATCATCAGGGTCACAGCCAATAGCAGTGGGCAAGAACAGGAAGTGGAACTACTGAATGAATAAATAACAAATCTCTTCATTTTTATTTTACAGTTCCTTTATCTGAGTCCAGCTCCACTGCAGGTACGGACTCCTCTGGATGGTGTAGGAGAGAGTTTGGGAGATAAAACCTGAGGCTGAGCTCAGAGCCCTGTCAATCACACAAAACCTTTCTCATGCTCAACAAAGAAAACAATGCATTTTAATTTTTTCATTATTTTATTGTTTTAGGTACTCCTGCAATGACTACAATACCAAAATCACAGCCAGGTAAAGTTGCCCCAGGAGTCATTTATACAGTGAAAAGAGGACCTCACAACTAATTTCAGCTGTTGGGACTAGCTTTTCCATTAATGCTCTGTATTGCATTTCCACCATATGGCTGTTTGTGTGGTGGCTGTTTGCCTGGGTCGGTTGCTAAGTAACACTCAGTATTTGAGTGTTAACACACAACTGCTTCTTGCAGTTGTTTTGCCTGTTGGCAACAGTACCTCTGCATTAATGCATTAAGACTGAATGTAATCCTATAGGTTTCTAGCTAACAATAAACATGGTGTGGCTCTCTAAGCTTGCTGAATGCTGGTACCAAGCTAGCAGTTTTCTTAATTTAAATAGCCAATGTTCTTGAACAGAGCAGAGAGAACACCCACGTTCTAGTACAGATAGCACAGGCTTAACTGAAGTTTACTCGCTGGAAAGTTAACCATGCACTTGCTCTCAGGCCACCTTTTTATGTTGTAGTGGGTATCTTGTGGAATGACTGAGTTTGCTTAATGCAGACAATTGCTCTGCTTTAATAAGTCGCTGGATGGCTGGCTGTATAAGTACAGTACTGTAGGTGGAAACACAGCTGAGTGGTCGGTGTAAGTAGAGTAGAGGCAGTGTGCCATGTTCTCTGCTGATGCCCAACCCCTTGCCTTCCCCGTTTAGCAGATGTGTCCAAACAGCCAGTGCCCGGACCAAAGGAGGCTCCGCCCAGCCCGTCTATCCCGGCAGTGGCCTTCCTGGTGATGGGGGCGCTGTTGTTCCTGCTGCTGGCAGTGCTGGGTGTTCTGCTGTTCCAGAACAGAGCGCTGAAGAGAGGTAGGGGGCGGACGGGCGCTGGGTGAACCGCCATCACACGCCGAGTGTGACTGAAGAAGCCTCTCCAGTGATCAGCTCAGTGGGTTAACCACGCAGCTCTGAATGGGGGCTGATGGGAGGCTCACCCAGTTAAGACCCTGCGCCAGTGCGTGTGGGTGGGCCCTGCAGTGTGGGGCCGAGTCCTCCATCACCAGCTCCCCTGAAAGCAAGGAGACTGCCGGGTGACGCGTGATTGGCCGCAGCGTGACTGACCTTGTCTTTTTGTGCACAGGCGCCCCTCTGTGGTCGATCACATACTTGCAATCTGCATGGATAAGTTATCGGTTATGTGATAAAAGGGTAGGCTGATCTCAGATCAGCAGTCCAACAGGGGCCTGGTCTCTGACAGGTGGCTGGTGTATGACAGTAACTATGTGCTGTACTTCTGCTGCTCATGCAGATAGATGTGCTCTCTGAGAGGAGACTCTGACTCTGTGATTCTCTGTCTCTGCTCAGCCCTGTCTGAATGGGATCACGCCCCTCTGCACGAAGCCGTCTACGAGGAAATTGAGTACAAACTGGCTAGAGGGGGAACCTACAGCGCCCCCCGGTGGGGTGAGTGAATCAGATCTGTCCTCCTCGTGCTTCACAGTAAAGTCTTATACACTCTGTGGAAGACCTCCTCAGAGCATGTGTGGTGTGGGCAGGTTCGGGACACACCCTCTCTCCTGTTCACAGGGAGTGGCCTATCAGAGGATCCGCCCTCTGGGTATGAAGACGTGGAGGACGGCGAGGGACACTCCCTCTCAGGTAAGGGGGCTCTCAGTGGGTGTAGGGGGTGGTGCTGTGGCTCCAGGGTGATTTTGGGAGGGGTGGAACTCATGAGTGCTCCTCAGAGTTTCAGTGGCGTATGTAACAGGATCACTGGCTGTGAACAGGACAGCTGTGTAGTAAAATGGTGAGAGAACTGAGCTCAAGGTTGCAGGTTCAATTTCTCTGAAAGGACACTGCAAGGTACTTAATCTGAATTGCTTCACAATACATCCAGCTGTATAAATGGATACTATGTAATGAAAAAGCTGTTTAAGTTATGAATAAGAGTGTCTGGTAAATGTCTGTAATATAATCATATTGTAGATATGGTGTTTAATCATGACGTATATTTATTAAAACAGCCGTTATGGGTACATGGGGATAGACTGTTAATCCGCTACTTCTACCCCACAGGAGCACTGAAATAGTGCCCTTCAGGCCTTGTAGATTTCTAGGTAGTTACAGACATCCTCCAGCAGGTGGAGCTGCCCTCCTCTGTGTTCTGTCTCTCTGTTACCACTGGGTCAGGTTGGTTCCTGTGGGACTCAGTGGTGTGGATTCCCCAGCACCCACATACCAAGGATTTAATATGGGGTCAGTTAGACTGTCCCCACACCGTCAGGCAGCCGTGACTGCAGTGTGCAAACACAGCTAGCTGAAGTGTTATTCAGTGCTGCTCTGAAGGGCCCCACTGTCCTGCTTTGTGACAGTCCTGAGATTCAGCCACAAGTCCCTAGAAGTCTCCTTGCTTTCAGGGGACCTGGTGATGGAGGACACACCGGAGAACTATGATGATGTCATCCCAGCGAATAAGCATCCAGACAGTGTGGAAGGTGAGTGTTTTGATTGGTTGGTGGGATGATTCAGTATTTTCTCCTCATGAATACATTCAACTGCATTCATTATAATATGCTGTACTTAGTTTTTTGTGTTAATTTTCCAATCTCCCTTGGCCTTTTTAGATGAATAAAACATGCGCATTAATGGAATTATTTCATTACATAGAACATTTCTTGCAGTTGACTTGTTTTGTTGTCCAGTCTTAGACATGGAAATTACTTTTAAAGTTGTTGCCCCGATAATTAGTGTAACCAGTATAACCACCAAAACCAATATAGCCATTATGAGCACTATAACCAGTGTGCCCAGTTTAACCAGCACTGCTGCTGCTTCTCTCTGTCTGTTTAAGGGGAGCTGGTGGAGGGAGAGCACTATGATGATGTCATCACTATGCAGCCGGGCCCAGATGCTTTTCCAGGTTGAGTTTCTCTTTACAGACAGAATGTTGGAGTGAAACACAATGTCTGTCACTGAATTCACTGAGTTCTGCTCAGGTGCTTTTCTGTGTCTCTGGCTGCAATCATGTGATTTATTCATTATTAATATAATATTTATATTTTAGATTATGTTTATTATTCTATTTAATGAATTTTATAGATTAAGACACTATCCTGTGTTGAAAATCTTTACTTCCTGTCTATATCATTTGTACTTCCTGTCTGTGTAATTTGTGAAAATCATTGCCATGGGCTACTTCCTGTCTGTGTGGTTTGTTACAGGGGATCATGTGACAGACACAGAGGAGAATTATGATGATGCCGTGACTCTGGATTGGATTCAAGTGGGTGAGTCTGTACAAAGTGAATCACTCTGTATAACATGAATAGGTACAAGCTTTTGTGGTTTAATAAAAATTCATCAATCCATCCCATTATATTTAATATACTGGTTCTTGGAAGTCATTTTTCCAGATTGCTTCATGGGCAATTATGAGAATATGCACATTCCATTCCACCTGCAAACTGGTTTCTGAGAGTAGACATTTTAGTGTGGACATGAGCCTATGAAAATATTTTGAATGAGACTTTATCTTTTCAGTATATAATTACAAGATCACAGCAGGTATTTGGTGAAAATGAGCCTTTCCCTGACTGTGTCTGTCTGTCTCCTGATCCGTCCCTGTAGGGGAGAGTGTTCTGGCTGAAACCCCTCCAGCTCCCAGTGGGATGGACTATGATGATGTGGGGGAGTAGCCTCCTGAAAGAGGAGGAACACTGTGAGATTGACAGTTTTAACTTTGGAAGTGTCCACCGACAAGTTTGGATAGAAGAACTTACATGGACTCCTTTATCCTACACATCTGAAGCAAAATGTTTTAATGTCATGAAACCATATCCCACTAGATCAGTTATTCATGAATTTATAATTCACCTGAAATTATTTACTGTGGACTCCTTAGCTCATTCATAAATTAGGACACTGGAAATGCTGGTGCTATACATTAAGTACAATAGCTTGCATTCACTGACACAATGAGACAGTTTCTTTTTCTGACCAAGATGATGATGTACAGCTCAAACTACATCAAGTCAGTACTGGCCACTTCAATATGAAATGAATGCATCAAAATATTTGGAATGTAAAAATGAAAACTGTGCTTTAACCTGTGTAAGCTTTTGCCTTAGATTTGTTTGTATTTACATCAAACCCTTTCAGTTTTGGCTGCTGTGTTCATCATGTGCAGGTCAGAGCTGTCCATGTTGGCTCTCTGATTGACACATGGAAGGGTAGCCAGACAGCACTTATCCAGCATCCCAACATGCTCATTTGCAAGATCACATTTTTAAATATGCTTTTATTGCAGATAGCTGATGAGTTTGTTCATCTTTCCATCTGAGCAGAAGATGAACAAGGCAGTAAGTCTCCACTGGCTGCTTTGTTACTATTCAAAATTAGTTCAGTACTACTTATTTCATACTGCTTTCATTACTTCTCAAATTAGTTTAATTTTTTTTAACAAAAAATATTTTTTTAAATATTTTTTTATATATATATATTTTGATGCTAGGCTAGATCTTGGAGAATTATACTGCTTTTCATAGACAAGATTTTATAAAAATGAAATATTATATTTTGCTGAAATGCTCACAATGTATTTCTTAGCCTTCTTAAGCAATACCAGTATTTTTAACAGCTGTGTGTCAATAAGATATTTTTAAATATAGCTGAAAGACTGATTGAACTTTGCTCTCTCATTTCCTTTTATTTCTATTCTACATTAATGTATTTGTTCATTCATTTGAAAATATGCAGGGATAGGTATTGTACACAGTTTAGATTGTTTGCAGATTTATGACACTGAAATAGAGGAAGAGAAACAGAACAGCAGCCACACCACCCTGCACCCTGCTCCTGCTTAATAACTGAAGCTACACAAGTGTGGGCTTTGGGTGGGAGACCACTGGGGAAAACTAAGTTTCTTAAAACTAAACCAAAATTAAATTAATTGCCGTTCTAAGAATCCCTCCCCGTCCCAGCCCTCTGGGCATATCTCTATATCCTCACAGATCGTACTTTCCCCCTTCTATTTTATAGTCGTTCCCCTCAATTAATTCTCTCAGTGAACACTCCGGCATCTCTGGCGGTTTATATTCAATTCCGTGCTCAACATTCCACGCGCGCTCGCCCGGTTCGACTCGCTACTCCTGCCGTTCCAGCCCAATAAAGCTAGAAGACAGCGCTACTCTTGTTTATTCTGATCATTATTTGCAGCATTTCATGGGACAAATTCTCTTGACCTGCTTTAATACTGAGCTTGCCAGTAGAAGCCTGGTTTTCTCTCAACGGCCGGCATTTCCACATGTTCACTGTACTGGGATTTTTACTGACACCTAGTGGTGAAAATATGCAAAACCTTAACAACACCAACACGTCCTGTCTGCATCTCCCATTCCCAGTCACAGGGATATTGCCCCAACTGTCCCAATTTCACTCCACACTCTATTGCCCCAATGCCGTAATACAGATGTTCTCATCTTATCCCTTTTGAAAATCTAATAATCTTTATTTAATCAGACAGTTAAGTGAGTTCTCTTTTGCAGTGACAACCTGGGGAATCAGCGTGTGGGGAATTAAAGGTGTGTAATCACTCAGATGTAGAGGATGAGTTGGTGGTCAGATGTTTGTGGTACCTGGACCTCCAGGTGAGAGAGACACCTGTGGCCAATGACCATACCACCACTGTCTGTGTTAATGTGTGGCTTTTGTCATTTAACTATACCCTCCCTCCTACAAGAGAGAACAGACTGTAGGAGAGCAATGAGAGGCCACTAATGAAATAAATAAACTGCACCGATGAATAACCTTAAACTCGCCTTTCCTGGTTTGAATGTTCAAGTCACTATGTCTGTATGATATGTCCTGCTGTTGGCTGCCCTGTCTTGGCTGATGCAGTACATACCTGTGTCCAGATGAGGTCAGCAGAGGTCATGTTTCACTGTCAGCCAAAACTAAAAGCAAGTGGGGTTAAAAAAAAAGGAAGATTCCCAGTGTGAAAACATCATAGGTGGAACCAGTCCACAGAGGAAGAGCCCGTCCTCCACTGACTAGCTTGCTATCAATAGTTAAAGATGAGCTAAATGGCAATAGGGAGCTAATGGGGAATCTGTCAAAGCAAATAGTCAGTGTTTGGGTAGCGTATTGCCTGAGGTATTAAACTATGGTAAAATAGACTGCCCGTGTATATTAATTTAATACATGGTTAAGAAGAGCGAGGTCACCCATCCAGGCCTCCAGATGATAGGTGTTTGACCCCGGAGAGGTTCAGCTCTGGTGCAAAATGCAGTGTGAATATTCCCTTTCCTCTGACATCATGCTTGAGTCACCGAGTCCTCCTGCTGTTTCTCTCATCTGTGTGATTGGGGGGAGAGGGGGAGGGTTGTCTGGGGAGAGGATTGACTAATGTGTTTGAGAACTCCATCTTGAAAGAATTGCAGATGTCAGCAACCTTCCTCTCAAACAAGGTGGCAGAGTTGGGACACATGTGGTCCCCCCACACAGTGAGGAAGATGATGAGGGAGGAAGAAGAGCTCAGTGATCACAGTTTGAGTTTAGTTGCATTTTGAGGTCAACAAGTCTCAATCAACCACAAAATGGCCCCCAGATACCAACAAGCTCCCTCTCCTAAACACTGTTTAAATATATTGTGTTGAAGAATATCTCTGAAACCCCTACAGTGGATGCTGTAACTCTAACTCCTAAATAAGTATGAAATACTAACTGAAATATGATTTACACACGGAATATGTTGCCTGAGGTGTACTTTCTGAGAGAAATCTGCATGACTCTGATAGGCCCACATGACCTAACCTGACCTGAAGAGCTGCCAAAGTGAAACATTTAACTGTGACACTGAGGAGCTTGCAGAGGGACTTCAACCCCCTACAGTATCGCAGAGTATCCGAACGTAAACACAGCTGCCGGAAGTTGTACTGGTTATCCTGTACATCTCATTCATCTGCATTTGAGTGACAAGCTTCTCTCTCCTCTGCAGAGGAGCTGCGGGTAAGAGACGCTCGCGTGGTTTCTGTGCTTTGATAACGCGCTCGCGTGGGAAGCAAAGCTAGCCTTCATAAATGATAAATGATGCTTTCAATCCTACTCATGTTAGCTAGCAAGCAAATAGCAAGAAATCAAGCTTGTTCTAATAAAAAAATTTTCAGCTAAAATTAATAGTACATTAATCACGTTCTAGCCAGCTTTTCAGGTTAAAATTATTGTGGTTATGTTCAGTTTAATTCGTTCAAAATGAAAACACGACTGGCAAGAAAACATTGGTAGGTAGCTAACAACCAAAGCTAGCCTTACAATCAAGGTTAAAAATTAACTGTGGCAATTCCTTATGACAATTATTTTCCACCACGTAAGTAATTCAGTTCATGTAAACCGTTGATACACACTCCTCTCTTGAGCGTCTAGCAGCGATTATAGCCTAACTATCGAGATTCTAAATAACTGGAGATAAAACTTTTTTTTGTACTCCACGTAGACCATAAACCCTTGAATATAAAAACGACTCGAAGTCGACGTACGACCCAAAGGCCAATGCGGCGTCTATGTATATCTAATAAAAAAACACGCTTTCAACGTACAAAAATGCCAAATTACTCACACATACAAGACATACACCGTCTTTAACTCATTTATTCAGACTGCCAAAATATAGGCCTGCCATTAAAACTATTGATATCAAAATGACGCCAAGTCACGGTACTACAAACTATATAGGCTATCTTGCCTCACCGAAATGAATTAAGATGTATTCCAAAGCAATGCTACTCAATATTTCCTCAATTCTTTCAAGTCACCTGGCCCTGTGTTTTGTAATCTTACCATTTTACAATGTCATGCAAACTTTGTGTCAGATCAAAGTGTCAAATATTTCGAATTGCAAAAGACTGCATTTGTTACCAAGGCCGAAAACCATAGACAGACTTTTGGAGGCTCTCGCACGAGCTCAACAGATCCTCAGCGTATTTTCTTAAAAGCACTATCGTTTTAGAAAGGACTGTAGTTGTGATGAAGTATTAAACAGTTAGTGCTTTATGTCAAATAACTGCACTGAACTTCTTCGGAAACGTGTAGTCTGCAGCCTTTTCTTCATTTTCCTTTCACTGGCCTGGCCAATCGGTGCTCAGCTTTTCTTTACCCAATGACGTCTTTACTGTTCGACGGCGGTAAAGTTGAACAAGACTTCCGGGAAGGCTGTGAGTACAGCTCCGAGAAGGTTAGTGTCAAAATTTTATGAATTTTTTCATTATGTATTTTGCAACCATACAAGTAATCGATGTCCACTGATCCGTAAGTATTTCAGCAAATATTTCTTTGTGGTAAAAGTTCAAGTTTGCCGTCGTGGTGAAGAAGGATAATGAGGATAAAATGCCTACTGCTCAAGTTAGCTTGTTGAATTTAAGTTGTCCTTGACAATAACTCAGCTGGAACGGTTATTAGCTGAAATGTTAGCCACCTTTATTTTATTTTTTTAAAAATGTGATGTAGTTAGAATGTCTGCTAAGTGGCTATAAATATTTATTTTTCCTTACATACGATTTTTGAGTGTAAATATAAAAGCTATTGTAGCTCATTCATTAAGCATTGTGACAAAGCACACAGATTGTTATCTGTCAAGTATCTGAGACCTCCTCTGAGTGAGTAATAGAGAATAGTGTACATTAAAAGTTGATTAATTGATTAAATCAGCTGAATTGGTAACGTCCGTCGGTACGATGCTTATGCTAATCATTGGAAAGATGCAGCGGTATGATGAACAGTGCGGCGAGCGGAATAATGCGCGTGCTGTGCGTCAGTGCGCTGCAGGAGAGCTGAACGGGGGGAGTGGCCGCGTTTTGAGTCTGAGTGCTGCGGGACCAGCTTGGACTCCTCACGAGGAAGAGCTGCACGTGGAGGATGAGGGATTTGAAGATGTAGTAAAGGTAAATCACCCACCCACCCTGCAGCCCTGAGGCCTGTTCCCAGTACCCCCACCAATCAGAGCACTCCTCCCCAGTCTGCCACTGCTGCTCCACCTGGGACAGACCCTCTGGTAAGATTTCACTGTTAAAGTTACAATCTCGAAGATTTCCGTTTCGTTCTCTTTGGCGGTACCAATGGCGAAAAGCAGTAATTGCAGGTGTGTTTTTGCACCTCACTTCCCAGAGATCCAACCGGATCCAACCAGTGTCGCCTGTGTGACGTCAGTCAGTTTGCACCTGGGCGGCCAACTATAACACTATTTACTGAATAAAAGATGGTTGTTATAAAAGTAACGTTATGTACATACTCATTCATTGTCTAACATTAGTCTAACTTAAGCTGTCTTTACACTGCCGAGCTGGGTTAAAATGCTGTAGCAGACCTGGGGTAGAATTAGTGATGATCAATTTCCACAGACATTCTTTATCCACCTTTTGCCCGGTATGAACATCTTTACACTGCAGAGAAGAATTTGCGGGATTCGCTGTGGCTCGTGCAATGATGTATTTCGTGCACAATAAACAGTCTTTCTCGTGAATGATTGTTCTGATATTTTTGAAACAACTGCCTTGCAAAATGTTATCCCTGGTGTTTCTGGTTTTGCTAGCTAAGCTGTTTGAGAATAAAGCTGAGCTGGGTGTTAAATTAGCAATCAGAAAAAGAATAATAAAATAAAAACAAGGAGATTTCACCAAAAAAAACAGTACGCCACTCACACACAATTGAGTTGAAGAGCGAGCCTGTTGCGTTAGCTCCGTCTACCCTCTCTGGCAGACCAACCACTGATGGGTGATGGAAAACGCGTCACTAACTATGCGCCGCTTGTGATTTTTTCCCGGGAATGTCGCCACAGACACCCAGTTCTTTAATAATAAATTATTATAATAATATAAATTAATATAATAATAGGCTCAATCACCATTGTGCTACCTAATTCGGCGATGGATAGTGACTTAACAGACATTTATTTTAATGAAAATCTTTCAGATTATTACTTTAACACATAGCACTGGCTTTGTGTGTTAAATGTTTCACTATGAACCCATAGAAGTCTTATATTTTGTTAAATATTGCACTATTCAAGCCAGGCCCTATTACCCAAAAACACAATCCAAAAGCTGATTTAAAAACAAACCCAGACATTTATTAGAATAACAAACTAATCACAAACTAAACGAAGGAAAACCCACAAAGTTCAAACAAAACGATCTTCACAAAAACTACAAACCCAAAACCAGAACACAAACCACACACAAAAGAAACACAAAAGAAGATCTCAAAGAAAGACTCTCTATCTAAACTACAACCACAAAAGCCCCAAAAGAAACTGTCCCCTGTCTCATACTACTGGGCTTATATTGGGCCACAGGCAGGTGGAGGCAATCAAGCGATTAGGCAGTTAGGTAATTACCTCCACCTGCACTACCCAGACCAGCAGAGGCAGAGGATGTAACAAGAGGTTGGTCAGTCTGCTGGGTTGCCCACCTTGTTACTTTTTTGTTTGACCATCATTGTCATAATTATTCTTTTTAAAGCTTTAATAAAAATGCATATTTTCACTAAAATTCTGTCTTTCGCTGTGTTATTACATCCTATTTTCATGTCTTTTACTTGCTTTATGCATTTGCATTTACACTGAAAATGTATCAGGAATATTATAATTTTTTAAACAAAATACATCATGGCTTTGCTGCATAGGGTTTCAGACTGCACTTTGTCTTTTATTGGTTTTTTTAAATTCTTACACATTAAAAGATCATCACCTGAACAGGCCTCATACAAGAACATTAAAATCTGAAAATAAGCCAACACAATAACAGTTATGATCAATTTACAAAAGTCCACATGCTAATCTGGATCTTTGCTGTTTCAACTGTACATGGTGGATGTGTGATGGATGGGTGTCTCTCTTGGGGGTGGACTAAATGATCAGTTCTTTCCAATGGTCCACCCCCCATTTCTCTCTCGCCAGGTTTTTGTTTTTCCTGAAGGCCCAAGACTGCACTGGGTTTCAGACTGCACAGCCAAACACTGCACTGAAAACTCCATCCTTTTTAGAAACGAGCCGCTTTCTTCTTCTGTGTCTGTCAGCGCAGTGTGTCACAGGGGCGAGGTCTTCTGGTGGGAGGAGTTCTGACAGCCTGCAGTGATGCAGAGTTGGAATATATGGAGAAAATGTAAATGGCGTGCGCTGATTTGTCATTGTGGCTGTTTGAAGTGTTCCTGCAGTGCTCTTATAAGGCAGCAGTGAGTGTGATTGGTAGGGGGGAAAGAGTGTGCTCTCTCAGAGGGGGGCTGGGTGTGTGCACAGGGCTCAGTCTCTCTGAGAGCTCAGAGGTGAAGGTGTGAGCATCCACTCTGCTCAAACAAGGTTTGGTTTGTTTGCGCTGAAGATGGAGAGATGTCTGTTCTTTCTCTCGCTATCCTCCCTGCTCCTGCTCTCCACAGTCAGTGAGTACCAACCTCATCTTCCTCTCCAGCTTCTCCATACCCAGTCAGGGCTCAGAGACTGGGGGTCAGGGCCAAGGGGTCAGAGGGGCAGCTCCCCAGCCAGGGCAGGGCTCCAGGCCGTCTCTAAACACCAGAGTTTACTGTAGTAATATTTCTCTGCATCATTCATGAAGCTTTCATGAAACTAATTTTATTATTAATTATTTAGGAAATGTTTCTGTATTTGATTCACTGGTATATAAAACATGATATTTGAATAATCCAGCCAAGATAAAGTTTTTTGTTTGATCATGTTTGTGTTTTAGTAAATATAAATATATGTGAATATGAAGATCTTTTTCAAATATTGTTTTTATCGTTTCCGTGTCTATGTAATTTGGCACCTGATAGTCATGAAAAAGTCCAGGAATAAGTTGGCTTTCCCAGAAATACCTGATGTTTGCGTGAAATTTATATCACAAGTTAGCTGAATTAATATTTTCACTTTTTGTATTTGTAAGTTGCTTTTTATTAGTGTATTTTTATAAGAACTCTTCCGTCTTTAGTGCGTTATAACGGAAGGCACAAAGGAAATGTGACGTACTCTCATCAGTGATACATTTGATGCCTTTATGGCAGCACATTAATAATATATTGCACTTATTAAAATGCTCTCATCTTATGAAACTTATTACAGCAACTTTGAGAAAAAAAAAATGAAAAAAAAACTTGGCACATGTTAGTGCATCAGTGGTAACACCTGCTCAAACCTCAACTTCAAAAGCAGGACTGAAGCAACATTGGTCCAGAGTCAGACTTCCTGTGTAATTCTTTTAAAATAACACACTCTGAACAGATAATATTCTCCACCGCTGTTTACAGCTGCAAATGGAAAATATTATTTTATTTGTAACTCACATGAGTTTGAATATGTGCCATTTTTCATGCAATATTTTACTATCAATTTAAAAACATGCAAATTTTTCAAATTAAATAATTATTGAAATTGCACAAGAAATATAATGAGGACATACTCCATAGGATGAACGCTAAAAGTATAAAAGTGATTGTTAAACAGGAATTTTGCAGAGCTGAACTACTAATGTCAAATAAAAAAATATATATATAAGCTAACATTTCAAATTCATGTTTAATCCTCATTGTGGAAACATACCATTTCAACATTACATGACATTTAATTGGAAGACACTTTTATTCAAAGTAATGTACAATAAGTGCATAACATCACCGTCACTGATGTTAAATATTAAAATAGTATAATGTACATCTACATATGCCAAGGGCTGTACTTAATATCATTAAATGGTTAAAATTCATTCCAGTTAAATCTCCTTTTTCACTGATAAATGAGTTCTTATAAAGATGCAGTGAGCTTGGTAGGAAGAATGGTCTCCTGTTGCTCGTCTGTGTCTTTTGAGGAGCCGTACTCTGCACAGCCAGCGTTTTACGATGCACAGGAGTTTACTGAGGTTCTTGTCTGAGTGACCATTCAGCCAGGAAATGCAACAGAAGGTGAAAAGTCTTAGTACTGAACTGCAATAAACACGCTTGGTGTTCCAGTCTACTTCTAATGCTCTCAGTTTCTGTAGAAAGTAGACACTGGTAAGGCTGATTACATTTTGAATAGATCTGTGTCTGTACTCCACTTGAGATATCTGCAAATGTCAAATCTCAGGTTTTTAAATACCATCTCACTCACAGCATTCTCATTTCCTATTTTCAGTGCAGTAAAACAGTTCTGATGTCTGAGAAAGTGAAGGGTTTTCTCCACCTTGTGGCCAAAGTGTGCACCTGCATTCTGTAGGAGCTTAAGCACCAGTGGCGTCACTAGGGTTGGTGATACCCGGTGCGGTCGACCGTTGGTGTCACCTGATTTTGTCGATTGGGGGGGGGGGGGGGGGTGCAGCCAGGTGTGGGCGCAGAAATTGCGTGTTATGGCACCTCTGATAAGCACTGTCACACAAGTGCCATCTGCTTATGCAGTCATGTGACCGGCCTCACTGGCAGAGCTTGTGTCACAGCGTACAAAGCCAGGGTAATAGAGCACAACCTAGTGGTGAGCCTGTGTTCCTGCAGACACTGCTGGGGGCATATCCTTTTCAATTCTCAGCAACAACCTGGGGTTTACACCCATGGTAAACCAGGCTTAACATTATTGAGAATCAAAAACAGTGGTACTACATAAGAACCAGGTTTATCTATAAGATGTTTATGTACAGCACTGTGTGCCGTAGTTGTTTCCATGTTTGGTTTATTGACTGTTCATTTCCGTTTAGTTGCGTGCTGATGTGTTCCAGTCTTCTATTTTTAATTGTTTATATTGTTTGAGTGTTTCACAGTATCTTAGGCGTAAATCTTGGTTTTTGGGATGTTTATGTTTTTGGTTTTCAGCTTTTTTCTCATAGTTTTACATTACTCATCAAACCATTTTTCATTACATTCTTATCATTTTTCATATTTGTGGTTTTTAACTTGGATTTTTTAGCTACTTAAAAAAAATTATTCAAGTAATTCTTACTTAATATTTCTATTAGAATTTTTCTTTAATCACTGTCAATTGCCTCTTTGTATAATTGTGTGCTGTTTGGAGCCCATCTGTAGAAAGGATTGAGGTTATGTATGACTGCTGTGTTCTCTTTATGAGCTCAGTGATGTGACTGTGATCTGATAAGGGTGTTTGTGGTCTCACAGTAAATGCATTTATGGAGGGGTTTAGGTCCATGATGGCATAGTTTACTACACTGTTACCAAGAGCTGAACTGTATGTACAGTATATCTACCTAAAGAGTCCCCTCTGATCATGCCATTTATCATATAGAGACCAAGACTTTGACAGAGATTCAACAGTGCCTTACCATTTTTATTAATTACTCTGTCATAATTATTTTGCAAGGATAAATTTATTGAGTGACACGGATTAGTTGCTCCAAATATATGACAAATTCCCAATTTCCCAAGGACTAAAGTCAAGTTGTTTACCTGTCGTGGAGTTAATATCTCCACATAGGAGTACCTTCCCCTGGGCCTGGGAGTTTCAGATTTCCGTGTAGAGATTTAGGAACATGTCCTCTGAGTAATAAAGGGATTCAGAGGGTGTATATATGCTGTACTTAGGAATAGGTGAGATTTGGGGACTGTGACATTCTTTATTTTTAGCCAGATATGCAAGTCTGCTATTTTGATTATTTTCATTGAGCCTGCAAGCTCCTACTTGTACCATATTATAATGCCCCCAGAACCTCTGGCATGCTGGGCATTGCTGTGCTTGAGGGATGTCAATGCTATTTCTCTGTAGCCTAAGGGACAGTAAGTTGATACATCTCTATGCACCTCGTCTCCTGGAGGATTAAAATATCTATATATTTTATGCTACTGATAAAATCTGGATTTGTGCTCTTCAGCCCATACACTGAAGAACAAAAGCCCTGATTGTTCCAACTGCTAATTGCAAGTGATCTCATTACATAAACAATAAATTGCATAGAATGGGGCATAATGACAAACTATCAACTAATTTAATTATTGATTAAATAAAATATAATTGTAGAATATTTATTATACATATACGTTTATACTTAGCCAATTAATCTGCTGATTATGTTGAGGAGTTGCTGTATTTCTCCCATCTCAGAACTGGCCAGGGTCCTTGGTGTTGCAGCAATAGCTGCATAACCCTGCTGTAGTGGAGGTTGCTCTGTCTCTCATGTTGTGGATTGATAGGTGGTTCCAGTGCCTCCTTCAGATCAAGTTTCTATTGACTTTGAGTACAATAGTCGGATACAGGACCTGGGGGTTTTTCAGGATAGGTGGTGCCATGGGGAGGCTGAGTGTAGTCTAGCAGGTGGAGATTTAATATTTAACAACATACTAAGATGAGGGTGTCACAAATGGTCATAGGTTTATTTTTGTAGAAGCTTGCATTCCATTGCTTTGTTCAACTTCTATTTCTCTTTTCCTTTTCCCTATTTAATCTGTTTGTTTTTTTGTGTCTTGGTATTGTTGTTCATTTTGATATGGTGATTTCTTTATTTTAGCTGCTTTTGTTGTTGCCAAATGACTGTATGTATTGTGAAATAAAGGTTTGTTAGAACTCAAACTCCCCCCCCCTCTCTCTATCTCTCTCTCTCCCTCTCTCTCAGACACTGAGGATGTGAGGTTGGTGAATGGAGGCAGCCCCTGTGCTGGGAGAGTGGAGGTTTACCATCAGGGAGAGTGGGGGACAGTGTGTGGTGATTACTGGGATATGACAGATGCTGGGGTGGTGTGTAGACAGCTGGGCTGTGGAGGTGCTGTAGAAGCACCAGGACTTGCTCGCTTTGGCCCAGGGTCTGGGACAATATGGATGGATAATGTGTCCTGCAGGGGATCAGAATCCACACTGAAGAAGTGTGGCTCACGAGGATGGGATGTACATAACTGTCATCATGGAAAGGATGCTGGAGTGATCTGCTCAGGTAGGTCTCAATGTTATTCAGCTCTTACCAATGTTCTTATACCAACACAGGACTTTAAATGAGGATACATTAGTTTCATAAATGCGTATATTATTACATAACAAATACATAGTATTACATTTTAAAATGTGGTGTTATGAAGTTAATTACTGTATTGCTCCTTTCACTGAACTAATTCAGCACGTACGCAGTCACAGCAGAATCTTTGTGTTTCTGATGTATTTCACTTTTTCTGACGCTATCAGAATGTTTATTCTTTTAAAGTTTTAGTCCGTAGCAGAAGTTTACATGTGATTGGCTCATCACACGCTGCAGTTTATACGGGATTGGCTCATCTCACACTGCCGTAGACGTGAGATTGGCTCATATCACACTGCTGTATCCCATGTATAATAGCCGTGCAGTCCTGTATTCATGCAGCTGTGCTCACTGTTGTCTCTGGAATAAGGTGCCAGTCATTGCCGATACTTCTCTCTTTATCCCCTGTTTAAATGCAGCCCATCGTAAGGTCAGGCTGGTGGGCGGGGCTGACCTGTGCTCTGGGAGAGTAGAGGTGCATCATGGGAGCTCCTGGGGCACGGTGTGTGATGCTGACTTTGACCAGTGGGACGCAGAGGTTGTGTGCAGGGAGCTGGGCTGTGGAGTTCCTAAAGAGGTGCGGGGGGCAGCAGCGTTTGGCCAGGGGGAGGGCCAGGTGTGGGCAGAGGAGATTCAGTGTACAGGCAGCGAATCTCACATTTACTTCTGTCCCAAAGCACCCTCACAGAATCAACCCTGCTCCCATGGAAATGATGTGGGACTGGTGTGTTCTGGTAAGAGTCATTTGTATACTGTGTGTTTCAGTGACACTGGGTTAATATAGTCCTAAACAGATTGTATGCATTTATATTTAAGAAGATCAAGATATTCATTCATTATACTGTGAAATGTTGCATGTCAGGGGCTGTAATGCTGGATATTGTGATGCAGATATAATCTGTAAAATGCAGTGAACACTATAGAGGGCGGGGATGTGCAGCCCATAACCCTCTGATAGGGGAAGCACACCATATGTACCATAGACACACAGGAAGAGGAAGCACACAGAGCTATCACAGCCTTCCTGTGAGCTGCAGGAATTCACATACAGGCATTTCTGAGCAGCGGCATCTCCCAGTGTCTGAGTTTAATCTGTGTGGAGGTTGTATGATCTCCCAGTGTCTGTGTGAGTCTAATCTGTGTGGAGTTTGTATGATCTCCCAGTGTCTGTGTGAGTTTATTCTGTGTGGAGTTTGTATGATCTCCCAGTGTCTGTGTGAGTTTAATCTGTGTGTGTGTGTGTGTGTGTGTGTGTGTGTGTGTGTGTGTGTGTGTGTGTGTGTGTGTGTGTGTGTGTGTGTGTGTGTGTGGGTGTGTGTGGGTGTACAATACAATACAATACAATAAGCTCTTATATAGCGCTGTTCATGCGTACATTCCAGGGCTCTTTACAAAAAAATTAATTAAAAAAAATATATATATACGTAAATAAATACATAACCTAAGAAGTCAAAACTAAGAGGAGTATGCACATGTGAACAAGTAAGTCTTACGATACGATTTAAAAGAACCAATTGTAGCTGCACCTCTGATATGGCTTGGGATTGATTTCCAGAGGCACGGTGCAGCGAGGAACCACTAAACATTCAGCAGTATCTGAACGCAGGGTACGACAGGGAACATAAGGTTCAATCAAATTCTGCAAATATGAAGGTCCAAAGCCATGCAATGCTTTGTAAGTAGTTAGCAACACTTTAAATTCAACCCTGGATTTAACAGGGAGCCAATGCAATGATTTAAGAACATGAGTGATATGCTCTGAGCGGTGTGTGTGGGTAAGTACTCTGGCTACTGCTCTGGGTGTGTGTGTGTGTGTGTGTGTTTTGTGTGTGTGTATGTGTATGTGTGTGTGTGTGTGTGATTTGTCGTATGTACGTGTGTGCATGTGTGTGCTATTGAACGCCTGTGTATGCGTATGTCTGTGTGCCTGAGTGTGTGTGTGTGTGTGTGTGTGTGCGTGCAGGTGTGTGTGTGTGTGTGTTTGTGTGTGTGTTTTTGTATGTGTGTGTGTGTGTGCATGAGCAGGCGTGTGTATGTATGTGTGCATGTATGTGTGTGTGTGAGTGTGTGCATGTGTGTGTGTGTGTGCGTGTGTGTATGTGTGTGTGATTTGTCGTATGTACATGTGTGTGTTATTGTATGTGTGTGTATGCATGTGTCTGTGTGCCTGCATGTGTGTGTGTGTGTGTGTTTGTTTGTGTGTGTGTGTATGAGTGTGTGTGTGAGTGTGAGTGTGTGTAGGTGTGTGTGTGTGTTTGTGTGTGTCTGCATGCATGTGTGTGCACGTGTTTGTGAGTGTGCGTGTGTATGCATGTGTGCGTGAGTGTGTGTGCGTAGGTATGTGTGTGTGTGTGTATGCATGAGTCTGTGTCTCTGTGTCTGTGTGTGCGTGTTTGCGTTTTTGGGTGTCTGTGTATATGTATGTGTGTGTGTGTGCATGAGTGCGCATGTGTATGTATGTGTGCTTGTATGTGTGTGTGTGTGTGCATGTGTGTGTGATTTGTTGTACGTACATGTGTGCATGTGTTATTGTACGTGTGTGTACGCGTGTGTCTGTGTGCCTGTGTGTGTGTGTGTGTGTGTGTGCTTGTGTGTGTGAGTGTGCGTGTGTGTA
Source organism: Anguilla pacifica (assembly GCA_039654925.1). Taxonomy (NCBI): domain Eukaryota; kingdom Metazoa; phylum Chordata; class Actinopteri; order Anguilliformes; family Anguillidae; genus Anguilla; species Anguilla pacifica. Next base: position 76,252,846 of record CM077285.1, on the reverse strand, counting down.
CATGTGTACGTGAGTGTGTATGTGTGTGTGTGTGTGTTTGTGTGTGTATGTGTGTGTTTTGTACCTGTGTATTCTTTATTATCTCAGTGTTGGTCAGATGCTAACCCCACTGTGCTGTGTGTAGGGTACACTGAGTCCAGGCTGGCTGACGGCCCTGATAACTGCTCTGGTCGAGTGGAGCTGCTGGACCTGGATAAATGGGGGACAGTGTGTGATGCATGCTGGGACAGGAGAGCCTCCAATGTCCTCTGTCAGCAGCTGAAGTGTGGGACTGCAGTGGCAGTGCCAGGACAGGCCTGGTTTGGAGAGGGGAGTGGGCCGATCAGAGCCGATGTGTTTGATTGCCATGGGAACGAGACACGCCTCTCACAGTGTGCTGTTTCCTCATGGAGCCGAGCTGTGCTCTCACATGGACAGGATGCTGGAGTCATCTGCTCTGGTGAGGAGTCCTGCTCTCTGTACTGTATACATGGTACAATTTAGCACACATTTACTGCACTGTGAGAGAGAGAGAGAGAGAGAGAGAGAGAGAGAGAGAGAGAGAGAGAGAGAGAGAGAGAGAGAGAGAGAGAGAGAGAGAGAGAGAGAGAGAGAGAGAGAGAGAGAGAGAGAGAGAGAGAGAGAGAGAGAGAGAGAGAGAGAGAGAGAGAGAGAGAGAGAGAGAGAACTGAACTGAACTGAACAGCAACCAGCTCTACCCAGACAGAGATCCCCTGGGAAAACTGGCCATCAAAAGAACATTTTTACAAAATATCTACAAGGACTATACATTGACAGTTGGCATGAAGAAATTAAACAATAAACTGGAAATGTATCGTTATCTAGGCCAAGATTGCTCCCTGTCAGAATATCTCACTAGAGTTAAAAACCAAAAGCAAAGGCACACAATGTACAGACTCAGTGACCACAGCCTTGCCATTGAAATTGGGTGCCACAAAAAGACCTGGCTGGCAAAAGAGAACAGGCTGTGTGCTCATTGCAATCTGGCAGGTGGAGACAGAGGCCCACTTCCTGCTTTCCTGCCCCAAGTCCCTCCCAATCAGAAACCAATATTTTCCCAAATTCACTGTTCAGACTAATCAGTACCTATCGGAACCAAATAAATAAATAAAAATTCTGGGGAAGAGGAAATCGCATTAGAGGCGGCAGCCCAGCATGTCTCTGCCTGCCGTAAATTAAGAGAGGGTGTGGGTTTAACAGAGGAGTCTAACCCTAACCCTAATACACTTGGGTTTATCAGAGGAGTCTAACCCTAATACACTTGGGTTTAACAGAGGAGTCTAACCCTAATACACTTGGGTTTATCAGAGGAGTCTAACCCTAACCCTAATACATTTGGGTTTAAAAGACGAGTCTAAACCTAACCCTAATACACTTGGGTTTATCAGAGGAGTCTAAACCTAATACACTTGGGTTTAACAGAGGAGTCTAACCCTAACCCTAATACACTTGGGTTTATCAGAGGAGACTAACTCTAACCCTCATACATTTGGGATCCTCAGGCTCTGCCCTCTCAGCTCTGGACGGGACAGTGCGGCTGGCTGGAGAGGGTGCGTGTGAGGGCCAGGTGGAGGTGTACTACCAGCAGATCTGGAGCAGAGTGGGGGGGTCCTGGAGCTTCAGTGAGGCCTCGGTGGCCTGCAGGCAGCTGGGCTGTGGCTCTGCAGTGCAGGTCTACAGCTCCTCTCCGTCTGGGACGGGGGGCAGTGGGGAGTGTCTGATGGGGGTTCAGTGCTCCGGGAGAGAGGCTCACCTGGGGAACTGCAGCACTCCACACAAACTCACCTGCAGCTCCAGGGAACAGGTGTCCATTGTCTGTTCCAGTGAGTACAGGTTACTAATGAAGCTTCTCTGCAGTTTCTAGCTGCTTGTTTGACATGGTTTGACAAATTGTATACTCAATCTAAAGGATTTTTAAAAAGTATTAGGAATCAGGGTATTTAAAACAGACAGAGCTTGTGTAAAACTCAGATAACTTCTCTCTATTTCTCTTTCTCACCCCCTCTCTCTCCCCCTCTCTCCCTTTTTCTCTCCCTCTCTCTCTCTGTTTCTCTCGCTCTCTCTCTCAGATCACAGGACTCTCAGGCTGGTGGGGGGAGGGGGGGACTGTGCGGGACGGTTGGAGGTGTTCCACAGGGGCTCCTGGGGGACAGTTTGTGATGACTCCTGGGACCTGGAGGATGCTCAGGTGGTGTGCAGGCAGCTCCAGTGTGGGATGGCCCTCAGTGCCCCACTACCCTCCTTCTTTGGGCCAGGAAATGGACCCGTTTGGCTGGATGAGGTGGGCTGTGTGGGGAACGAGACGTCCCTGTGGGACTGTCCCACAGCCAGATGGCGACAAACTGACTGTGGACACAAGAAGGACGTGGGGGTCGTGTGTTCAGGTTTGGAAATCATTGGAACATCTAAAGTTTCTGCTTTTACTCTGACACTAATTTTGTGTGTATACATGATACCTGATTGGTCAGTAAATTCAGGCGTTCGAAGTGATGAGATTTATCTCAGGAGAGCAGTGGCTAACAGAACACACAGCTTTTCATCCTGACTTATACCTGCATCCGATACATTTAGCTTTCTATCCTCTGTAATTTCTGGCACAAGATTTTAAGGTTATGTTTATTTTTAAACCATTTTGTCCCTAAGAGATTTCTAACGTTATTGTAGAATTCAATGAGATGAGACTGACCGAGGGCTGTTCTGGGAACTTGGAAGTTTTTTACAATGGCACCTGGGGCAACGTGTGCTTCAGTAAAATGACTAGAGACACGGCTGCTCTCATATGTCAGGAGCTGAACTGTGGAAAGAGCGGATTTGTGTCTAACACACGGTCAAGACTGGAATCAGCTCCAAACTGGCTGGATCATTTCAGATGTCGCCCACATGACTCCACTCTGTGGCAGTGCCCATCAAAGCCTTGGGGTGAAAATACCTGCGGGCAAACCAGCGTGGCTTCGCTTACCTGCTCAGGTAACCCTCACTCAACTGCAGACTTAATTACTCCTGTTAGGAACAGTATAATAAACCTCATGACTGCAAACACAGTATCACTCCTATTGGGAACAGCAGCATAAAACTCTCCTTACTGTAGACTTTAGTACTTCTCAGGGCTGGCCCATGGCATAAACACTCTATGCGGTTGTTTAGGGCCACAACCACTAGGGGGGGCCACACGGCCACGAGGGGGGGGGGGGTACCCGAACATTTCACAACAATGCAATGTATGAAGGATTTTACAAAGTGAACCCCCCCCCCCGCTCCCGCTCCCGCTCCCGCTCCCGCTCCCGCTCCTGCTCCCGCTCAGAAAGATTTGTTTACGGCCACCGAACTCCTAGGGCCGGCCCTGGTACTTCTGTTAGAAACAATAGAATTAAACCTTCAAGTAGAACTGACTCATTTATGGAGATGGGGAGGATGATATGAAATCATTAATGAAGGTAATTTGCCCTAAACTGGTAAATATGTACGTCAGCTTATTAGTTGTTGCAACATTAAATTGGTAAAACTATGGACTATTGTAAATTTTTAAAAGGTTTTTAGTGTAACCCCATGCATGAGAATTTTTGAAGTTCTAAGTAGTGTATTTTGTTTCTGATATGGAATGAACCTGTTTCTGTCTTTGTGTTTTTTAATTTTTTTTGTAGTTCATTTATTTATTTATTTCTCTTCACATCAAAGGGGAAGAGGATGATCAAGTTCCACGAAGCAAATTGTCATGTTCCTCAGCAGCAAATCAGAGAGCTTGCACAAGTACGTTTTTTGGTTGAATCCTGTGGTAAGCTGCTCTGGATAAGAGTGTCTACTGAACGTAGTGCAAATGTGGAGCAGGCTGTATCCACAGCCACAAATCCACTGCTTTGGCAAAGCAGAAAGCATTACGTGAGATCTGCCATAATATTAGGGCAGATGTGTCTGTAGGAGATGCTAAACGTAATGAGGTCAGTCATAGTGTTAGTGGAGATGTGTCTGTAGGAGATGCTAAACGTAATGAGGTCAGTCATGGCGTTAATGGAGATGTGTCTGTAGGAGATGCTAAACGTAATGAGATCAGTCATAGTGTTAGTGGAGATGTGTCTGTAGGAGATGCTAAACGTCATGAGATCAGTCATAGTGTTAGTGGAGATGTGTCTGTAGGAGATGCTAAACGTAATGAGGTCAGTCATAGTGTTAGTGGAGATGTGTCTGTAGGAGATGCTGAACGTAGTGAGGTCAGCCATAATGTTAATGGAGATGTGTCTGTAGTGTAGGAGATGCTAAACGTAATGAGGTCAGTCATAGTGTTAATGGAGATGTGTCTGTAGGAGATGCTAAACGTAATGAGGTCAGTCATAGTGTTAGTGGATATGTGTCTGTAGGAGATGCTAAACATAATGAGGTCAGTCATAGTGTTAATGGAGATGTGTCTGTAGGAGATGCTAAATGTAATGAGGTCAGTCATAGTGTTAGTGGAGATGTGTCTGTAGGAGATGCTAAATGTAATGAGGTCAGTCATAGTGTTAGTGGAGATGTGTCTGTAGTATAGGAGATGCTAAACGTAATGAGGTCAGTCATAGTGTTAATGGAGATGTGTCTGTAGGAGATGCTAAACGTAATGAGGTCAGTCATAGTGTTAATGGAGATGTGTCTGTAGGAGATGCTAAACGTAATGAGGCTGCTCAGCTCATCTGTGTCTCCTGCTCTAGGTCACTGGCCCCTTCGGCTGGTGGGGGGTGAAGGCGGGTGCTCTGGGAGGCTGGAGGTGTTCCACGAGGGCTCCTGGCGGAGGGTGTGTGGAGACTCCTGGGACGCGATGGACGTCCAGGTGGTGTGCAGACAGCTGGGCTGTGGGTCAGCAGGAAAGGCTCATAGTAATGCTACATTTGGGATGGGGAACGGCACCCTCTGGCTGACTGAGGTGAACTGCAGGGGCACTGAGATGCACCTGTGGGACTGCCCACACTCTGTGCACCAGCACAGCTGCTGCCCACACCAGAACCAGGTTGGGGTCACCTGCACAGGTGAGCCTGCGACTCCAGATCACCTCAGGCTGACTGCCAGCTTCTGAGAAGATCACTGGAGCCCTGACAGAAACACACACCCTAAACCCCAGGAGCAGCTTATAGATCTACCCTGCATTACAGCTCAATGATTACTTTATTTATGCGCTCACTAATAATGCAAGTAGAAAACATGATGCTTTGGAACTACATTTACATTTATCAGAAGCTCGTATCCAGCGCAGCTTACAGGAGTGGAACGAGCAGAGAGGAAGTGACATCATCAGGGTCACAGCCGATAACAGTGGGCAGGAACAGGAAGTGGAACAACTGAATGAATAAATAACAAATCTCTTCATTTTTATTTTACAGGCCCTTTATCTGAGTCCAGCTCCACTGCAGGTACGGACTCCTCTGGATGGTGTAGGAGAGAGTTTGGGAGATCAAACCTGAGGCTGCGCTCAGAGCCCTGTCAATCACACAAACCCATTCTCATGCCCAATAAAGAAAACAATGCATTTTAATTTATTTTAATTTTGTTGTTTTAGGTACTCCTGCAATGACTACAATACCAAAATCACAGCCAGGTAAAGTTGCCCCAGGAGTAATTTATACAGTGAAAGGAGGACCTCACAACTAATTTCAGCTCTTGGCACTAGCTTTTCCATTAATGCTCTGTATTGCATTTCCACCATATAAATGGTGGTGGCTGTTTGCCTGGGTAGGTTGCTAAGTAACACTCAGTATTTGAGTGTTAACACACAACTGCTTCTTGCAGTTTTCTGCCTGTTGGCAACAGTACCTCTGCATTAATGCATTAAGACTGAATGTAATCCTATAGGTTTCTAGCTAACAATAAACATGGTGTTTATTGCCAGAGCCAGAGCCCGGACCAAAGGAGGCTCCGCCCAGCCCGTCTATCCCAGCAGTGGCCTTCCTGGTGATGGGGGCGCTGTTGTTCCTGCTGCTGGCAGTGCTGGGTGTTCTGCTGTTCCAGAACAGAGCGCTGAAGAGAGGTAGGGGGCGGACGGGCGCTGGGTGAACCGCCATCACACGCCGAGTGTGACTGAAGAAGCCTCTCCAGTGATCAGCTCAGTGGGTTAACCACGCAGCTCTGAATGGGGGCTGATGGGAGGCTCGCCCAGTTAAGACCCTGCGCCAGTGCGTGTGGGTGGGCCCTGCAGTGTGGGGCCGAGTCCTCCATCACCAGCTCCCCTGAAAGCAAGGAGACTGTCGGGTGACGCGTGATTGGCTGCAGTGTTCCCGAGGGAGGGATTTGGTTGGCATGCTGACCTTATCTTTTTGTGCACCAGCGTCCCCCTGTGGTCGATCACATATCTGCAGTCTGCCTGAATCAGTTATCCGTTATATGATAAAAGGGTAGGCTGATCTGAGATCAGCAGTCCTAAAGGGCCCTGGTCTCTGACAGGTGGCTGGTGTATGACAGTAGCTGTGTGCTGTACCTCTGCTGTTCATGCAGAGAGAGATGGGCTCTCTGAGAGGAGACTCTGACTCTGTGATTCTCTGTCTCTGCTCACACAGCCCTGTCTGAATGGGACCACGCCCCTCTGCACGAAGCCGTCTACGAGGAGATCGAGTACAATCTGGCTAGAGGGGGAACCTACAGCGCCCCCCGGTGGGGTGAGTGAATCTGATCTGTCCTCCTCGTGCTGCACAGTAAAGTCTTAAACACTCTGTGGAAGACCTCCTCAGAGCATGTGTGGTGTGGGCGGGGTCGGGACACACCCTCTCTCCTGTTCACAGGGAGTGGCCTATCAGAGGATCCGCCCTCTGGGTATGAAGACGTGGAGGACGCCGAGGGACACTCCCTCTCAGGTAAGGGGGCGGAGCTCTGTGGAGCTCTCAGTGGGTGTAGGTGGTGGTGCTGTGGCTCCCGGGTGATTTTTGGAGGGGTGGAAATCCTAAGTGCTCCTCAGAGTTTCAGTGGCGTATGTAACAGGATCACTGGCTGTGAACAGGACAGCTGTGTAGTAAAATGGTGAGAGAACTGGGCTCAAGGTTGCAGGTTCAATTTCCCTGAAAGGACATTGCAAGGTACTTAATCTGAATTGCTTCACAATACATCCAGCTGTATAAATGGATACTATGTAATGAAAAGTCTGTTTAAATTATGGCTGAATAAGAGTGTCTGGTAAATGCCTGTAATATAATCATATTGTAGATATGGTGTTTAATCATGACATATATTTATTAAAACAGCCGTTATGGGTACATGGGGATAGACTGTTAATCCGCTACTTCTACCCCACAGGAGCACTGAAATAGTTCCCTTCAGGCCTCGTAGATTTCTAGCAGGTGAAGCTGCCCTCCTCTGTGTTCTGTCTCTCTGTTACCACCGGGTCAGGTTGGTTCCTGTGGGACTCAGTGGTGTGGATTCCCCAGAACCCACATACCAAGGATTAAATATGGGGTCAGTTAGACTGTCCCCACACTGTCAGGCAGCCATGACTGCAGTGTGCAAGCACAGCTAGCTGAAGTGTTATTCAGTGCTGCTCTGAAGGGCCCCACTGTCCTGCTGTGTGACGGTCCTGAGTTTCAGCCACAAGTCCCCAGAAGTCTCCTTGCTTTCAGGGGACCTGGTGATGGAGGACTCACCGGAGAACTATGATGATGTCATCCCAGCGGATAAGCATCCAGACAGTGTGGAAGGTGAGTGTTTTGATTGGTTGGTGGGATGATTCAATATTTTCTCCTCATGAATACACTTAATTGCATTCATTATTATATGCTGTACTTAGTTTTTTGTGTTAATTTTCCAATCTCCCTTGCCCTTTTTAGATGAATAAAACATGCGCATTAATGGAATTATTTCATTACATAGAACATTTCTTGCAGTTGACTTGTTTTGTTGTCCAGTCTTAGACATGGAAATTACTTTTAAAGTTGTTGCCCCGATAATTAGTGTAACCAGTATAACCACCAAAACCAATATAGCCATTATGAGCACTATAACCAGTGTGCCCAGTTTAACCAGCACTGCTGCTGCTTCTCTCTGTCTGTTTAAGGGGAGCTGGTGGAGGGAGATGCACCAGAGCACTATGATGATGTCATCACTATGCAGCCGGGCCCAGACGCTTTTCCAGGTTGAGTTTCTCTTTATAGACAGAATGTTGGAGTGAAACACAATGTCTGTCACTGAATTCACTGAGTTCTGCCCAGGTGCTTTTCTGTGTCTCTGGCTGCAATCATGTGATTTATTCATTATTAATTTAATATTTACATTTTAGATTATGTTCATTATTCTATTTAATGAATTTTATAGATTAAGACACAATCCTGTGTTGAAAATCGTTACTTCCTGTCTATATCATTTGTACTTCCTGTCTGTGTAATTTGTGAAAATCATTGCCATGGGCTACTTTCTGTCTGTGTTTTTGTTACAGGGGATCATGTGACAGACACAGAGGAGAATTATGATGATGCCGTGACTCTGGACTGGATTCAAGTGGGTGAGTCTGTACAAAGTGAATCACTGTGTATAACATGAATAGGTACAAGCTTTTGTGGTTTAATAAAAAATCATCAATCCATCCCATTATATTTAATATACCGGTTCTTGGAAGTCATTTTTCCAGATTGCTTCATGGGCAATTATGAGAATATGCACATTCCATTCCACCTGCAAACTTTTCTGAGAGTGGATATTTTAGTGTAGACATGACCCTATGAAAATATTTTGATTGAAACTTTTTCTTTCAGTATAGAATTACAAGATCACAGCAGGTATTTGGTGAAAATGAGCCTTTCCCTGACTGTGTCTGTCTGTCTCCTGATCCATCCCTGTAGGGGAGAGTGTTCTGGCTGAAAGCCCTCCAGCTCCCAGTGGGATGGACTATGATGACGTGGGGGAGTAGCCTCCTGAAAGAGGAGGAGCACTCTGAGATTGACAGTTTTAACTTTGGAAGTGTCCACCTACAAGTTTGGATAGAAGAACATACACAGACTCCTTTATCCTACACATCTGAAGCAAAATGTTTTAATGTCATAAAACCATATCCCACTAGATCAGTTATTCATGAATTTATAATTCACCCGAAATTATTTACTGTGGATTCCTTAGCTCATTCATAAATTAGGACACTGGAAATGCTGGTACTTGTATACATTAAGAACAATAGCTTGCATTCACTGACACAATCAGACAGTTACTTTTTCTGACCAAGATGAAGATGATGATGTACAGCTCAAACTACATCAAGTCAGTACTGGCCACTTCAATATGAAATGAATGCATCAAAATTTTTGGAATGTAAAAATGAAAACTGTGCTTTAGCCTGCGTAAGCTTTTGCTTTAGATTTGTTTGTATTTCCATTGAACCCTTTCAGTTTTGGCTGCTGTGTTCATCATGTGCAGGTCAGAGCTGTCCATGTTGGCTCTCTGATTGACACATGGAAGGGTAGCCAGACAGTACTTATCCAGCATCCCAACATGCTCATTTGCAAGATCACATTTTTAAATATGCTTTCATTGCACATAGCTGATGAGTTTATTCATCTTTCCATCTGAGCAGAAGATGAACAAGGCAGTAAGTCTCCATTGGCTGCTTTGTTACTATTCAAAACTATTTCAGTACTACTTATTTCATACTGCTTTCATTACTTCTCAAATTAGTTTAATTTTTTTTAACAAAAAATATTTTTTTAACTACTTTTATATATATATTGATGCTAGATCTTGGAGAATTATACTGCTTTTCATAGACAAGATTTTATAAAAATGAAATATTATATTTTGCTAAAATGCTCACAATATATTTCTTAGCCTTCTTAAGCAATACCAGTACTTTTAACAGCTGTGTGTCAATAAGATATTTTTAAATAAAGCTGAAAGACTGATTGAACTTTGCTCTCTCATTTCCTTTTATTTCTATTCTACATTAATGTATTTATTCATTCATTTGAAAATATGCAGGGATAGGTATTGTACACATTTTAGATTGTTTGCAGATTTATGACACTGAAATAGACGAAGAGAAACAGAACAGCAGCCATACCACCCTGCACCCTGCTCCTGCTGAATGGCTGAAGCTACACAAGTGTGGGCTTTGGGTGGGAGACCACCGGGGAAAACTATGTTTCTTAAAATTAAACCAAAATTAAATTAATTGCCGTTCTAAGAATCCCTCCCCGTCCCATCCCTCTGGGCATATCTCTTTATCCTCACAGATCGTACTTTCCCCCTTTTATTTTATAGTGGTTCCCCTCAATTAATTCTCTCAGTGAACACCGGCATCTCTGGCGGTTTATATTCAATTCCGTGGTCAACATTCCACGCGCGCTCGCCCGGTTCCACTCGCTACTCCTGCCGTTCCAGCCCAATAAAGCTAGAAGACAGCGCTACTCTTGTTTATTTGCAGCATTTAATGGGACAAATTCTCTTCACCTGCTTTAATACTGAGCTTGCCAACAGAAGCCTGGTTTTGTCCCAACGGCCGGCATTGACCATACCACCACTGTCTGTGTTAATGTGTGGCTTTTGTCATTTAACTATCCCCCCCTCCTACAAGACAGAACAGACTGTAGGAGAGCAATGAGAAGCCACTAATTAAATAAATAAACTGCAACGATGAATAACCTTAAACTCGCCTTTCCTGGTTTCAATGTTCAAGTCTCTATGTCTGTATGATATGTCCTGCTGTTGGCTGCCCTGTCTTGGCTGATGCAGTACATACCTTTGTCCAGATGAGGTCAGCAGAGGTCATGTTTCATTGTCAGCCAAAACTAAGAGCAAGTGAGGTAAAAAAAAAAAGACCGAAACAATGATTATAAGAAGATTCCCAGTGTGAAAACATCATAGGTGGAACCAGTCCACAGAGGAAGAACCCGTCCTCCACTGACTAGCTTGCTATCAATAGTTAAAGATGAGCTAAATGGCAATAGAGAGCTAATGGGGAATCTGTCAAAGCAAATAATCAGTGTTTGGGCAGATTATTGCCTGAGGTATTAAACTATGGTAAAATAGACTGCCCGTGTATATTAATTTAATACATGGTTCAGAAGAGCGAGGTCACCCATCCAGGCCTCCAGATGATAGGTGTTTGACCCCGGAGAGGTTCAGCTCTGGTGCAAAATGCAGTGTGAATATTCCCTTTCCTCTGACATCATGCTTGAGTCACCGAGTCCTCCTGCTGTTTGTCTCGTCTGTGTGATTGGGGGGAGTGGGGAGAGGGGGAGAGTTGTCTGGGGAAAGGATTGCCTAATGTGCCTGAGGACTCCATCTTGAAAGAATTGCAGATGTCAGCAACCTTCCTCTCAAACAAGGTGGCAGAGGTCGGACACATGTGGTCCCCCCACACAGTGAGGAAGATGATGAGGGAAGAAGAAGAGTCCAGTGATCACAGTTTGAGTTTAGTTGCATTTTGAGGTCAACATGTCTCATAATCAACCACAAAATGGCCCCCAGATACCAACAAGCTCCCTCTCCTAAACACTGTTTAAAGATATTGTGTTGAAGAAGATATCTGAAACCCCCAAAGTGGATGCTGTAACTCTTACTCCTAAATAAGTATGAAATATTAACTGAAATATAATTTACACACGGAATATGTTGCCTGAGGTGTACTTTCTGAGATAAATCAGCATGACTCTGATAGGCCCACATGACCTAACCTGACCTGAAGAGCTGCCAAAGTGAAACATTTAACTGTGACACTGAGGAGCTTGCAGAGGGACTTCAACCCCCTCTAGTATCGCAGAGTATCCGAACGTAAACACAGCTGCTGGAAGTTGTACTGGTTATCCTGTACGTCTCATTCATCTGCATTTGAGTGACAAGCTTCTCTCTCCTCTGCAGAGGAGCTGCGGGTAAGAGACGCTCACGTGGTTTCTGTGCTTTGATCGCGCGCTCGCGTGGGAAGCAAAGCTAGCCTTCATAAATGATAAATGATGCTTGCAATCCTACTCATGTTAGCTAGCAAGCAAATAACAAGAAATCAAGCTTGTTCTAATGAAAAACGTTTCAGCTAAAGTTAATAATACAGTAATTACTTTCTAGCCAGCTTTTCAGGTTAAAATTAACTGTGGCAATTCCTTATGACAATTAATTATTTTCCACCACGTAAGTAATTCAGTTCATGTAAACCGTTGGTACACACTCCTCTCTTGAGCGTCTAGCAGCGATTATAGCTTAACTATCGCGATTCTAAGCAACTGGAGATAAAACTTTTTTTTTTGTACTCCACGTAGACCATAAACCCTTGAAAATAAAAACGACTCGAAGTCGACGTACGACCCAAAGGCCGATGCGGCGTCTATGTATATCTCATAAAAAAATACGTTTTCAACGTACAAAAATGCCAAGTTACTCACACATACAAGACATACACCGTCTATAACTCATTCATTCAGACTGCCAAAATATAGGCCTGCCATTAAAACTACTGATATCAAAATGACGCCAAGTTACGGTACTACGAACAATATAGGCTATCTTGCCTCACCGAAATGAAATAAGATATATTCCAAAGCAATGCTACATAATATTTCCTCAATTCTTTCAAGTCACTTGCCAAAACTGTGACCTTGCCCACTAGGCCACAGGCAGACTAGCTGTTTAAACTGGAAATGTTTCAGAGTAAAAAGGTATGGGTATTTTACGTGTGTATGCGAGTTTTTGATTGGGTCGTGTAGGTGAAGATTTGGCTGGTGTCGGTAAAATGTCAAATGGGGAGACATGTTATTAGTGGGATAGGCGGAAGGAAAAATAACAATGAGAAGAAGAAGAAGAAAAAGAAGAAGGAGTAAACACAAAATCCCCTTAGTTTGGGGCTTTATTGTGTGGACATGTGAAGCTGTTATGAAATCTGTCTGTTGAAATGGGGTCAGAATGTACAGAATTTAATATTTTTAAGGGCTGAGTGTCTGTGGCTGTTGTGGTTATTTCTCTGGGAAACCCTGAAAAGTGCCAAACTCTTGGTGCTGTATAGGTATGGGACATGCCCCAGTCGTAACTTGGCGGGATGGCATACCTGCCATCCCAATATGTCTATGACACAAACTGTAGCACGATGTGTTCTGAAACAAGACTGCATTTGTTACCATGGCTGAAAACCCAGACTTTTGGAGGCTCTCAGCATGAGCTCAACAGATCCTCACCGTAGTTTTAAACTATATGGTCAATATTTACGTAGGGCCTATTTTCTTAAAAGCACTATCGTTTTAGAAAGGACTGTGGTTGTGATGAAGTATTAAACAGTTAGTGCTTTATGTCAAATAACTGCACTGAACTTCTCCGGAAACGTGTAGTCTGCAGCCTTTTCTTCATTTTCCTTTCACTGGCCTGGCCAATCGGTGCTCAGCTTTTCTTTACCCAATGACGTCATTACTGTTCGACGGCGGTAAAGTTGAACAAGACTTCCGGGAAGGCTGTGAGTACAGCTCCGTGAAGCTAGTGTCAAAATTTAATGAAATTTTTCATTATGTATTTTGCAACGATACGAATAATCGATGTCCACTGATCCGTAAGTATTTCGGCAAATATTTCTTTGTGGTGAAAGTTCACGTTTGCCGTCGTTGTGAAGAAGGATAATGAGGATAAAATGCCTACTGCTCAAGTTAGCTTGTTGAATTTAAGTTGTCCTTGACAATAACTCAGCTGGAACGGTTATTAGCTGAAATGTTAGCCACCTTTATTTTATTTTAAACAATGTGATGTATTTAGAATGTCTGCTAAGTGGCTATAAATATTTATTTTTCCATACGTAGAATTTTTGGGTGTAAATATAAAAGCTATTGTAGCTCATTCATTAAGCATTGTGACGAAGTACACAGATTGTTATCTGCCAAGTATCTGAGACCTCCTCTGAGTAATAGAGAATAGTGTACATTAAAAGCTGATTAATTGATTAAATCAGCTGAATTGGTAATGTCCGTCGGTACGATGCTTATGTGAATGTTTGGGAGATGCAACGGTATGATGAACAGTGCGGCGAGCGGAATAATGCGCGTGCTGTGCGTTAGTGCGCTGCAGGAGAGCTGAACGGGGGAGTGGCCGCGTTCTGAGTCTGAGTGCTGCACGCGGAGGATGAGGGATTTGAAGATGTGGAGGACAGGGACTCAACGGCCCATCATCCTGCAGTACCATCAGGTAAATCACCCACCCACCCTGCAGCCCTGATGCCTGTCCCCAGTACCCCCACCAAACAGAGCACTCCTCCCCGGTCTGACGCTGCTGCTCCACCTGGGACAGACCCAGGTCAGTCAGACGGTGAAGCCACACTGTACGCGGCCCCGCCGTTTTGAATGAGAGGTGCCGACTAGACCCCGCAAGGCATGTTGGGATTGCCGGCGGCTCGGCGAGAGGCGGCGAGGCCGCGGGGAGATGGCAAAAATTCAACTTTGACCCCCTCGCCGCGTCGCGGTAACCAATCTGATTTGATCTAATGATCAGTCAAGTAAATTGTCCCTATTTTTTTCTCATTTTACTTCCACATTCTATCGTTCCACAATGGAGGACCTAACTCGTAATTGCCGTATCGGGTTTCCAAACTTAATAAAATCTCATACAGAGACATTGATAAGAGGAACGCAGCGTGGAGAAAAGTCTCTGAAATTGTCGGTGGCTCTGAAATGTGGTTATCGCCGTTAGCTACTATCACTGTCCAGTCTGAATAAAAATCATTTTTGGAGTAACTTAGCTCTGAAACATGTTAATAAGCTGCCTAGCTAGGCTGTCTAATGTCTAGCTATAGTGAGTAACAACAAACAATAACAAACAAAACAAATCTTCCTAATGTATTAGTTGCTAGTTGTTCGTTTCTACCAGCCACCTAGCTTCTTAACCAGATATAACTTTGAAAGCATTATCTGGCTAGTGTTTTTGTTGTTGGTTGTTACTCACTAGCTAGACATTAAACAGCCTAGTTAGGCGGCAGACTAACATCTTTCAGATCTAGGTTACTGCAAAAATGATTTTTATTCAGACAGGACAATGAATATGAAACACGATATTAAACCCGGTCAACATTTAACGAACACAACTGTCTGCCAAAATAGGTGACACGCCCACAAACAGCCGATTGTGGGGACGCGGCGCGGCGACAGGCGGCAGTCGCCGCGTATAGTGTGGCTTCACCGTTACTCATTGCAAAGATGCAGCGGTATGATGAACAGTGCGGCGAGCGGAATAATGCGCGTGCTGTGCGTCAGTGCGCTGCAGGACAGCTGAACGGGGGGAGTGGCCGCGTTCTCAGTCTGAGTGCTGCGGGACCAGCTTGGACTCCTCACGAGGAAGAGCTGCACGTGGAGGATGAGGGATTTGAAGATGTGGAGGACAGGGACCTAACAGCCCATCATCCTGCAGCACCATCAGGTAAATCACCCACCCACCCTGCAGCCCTGAGGCCTGTCCCCAGTACCCCCACCAATCAGAGCACTCCTCCCCAGTCTGCCACTGCTGCTCCACCTGGGACAGACCCTCTGGTAAGATTTCACTGTTAAAGTTACAATCTCGAAGATTTCCGTTTCGTTCTCTTTGGCGGTACCAATGGCGAAAAGCAGTAATTGCAGGTGTGTTTTTGCACCGCACTTCTCAGAGATCCAACCGGATCCAACCAGTGTTGCCTGTGTGACGTCAGTCAGTTTGCACCTGGGCCGCGCCAACTATCACACTATTTACTGAATAGAAAATGGTTGTTATAAAAGTAACGTTATGTACATACTCATTCATTGTCTAACATTAGGCTAACTTAAGCTGTCTTTACACTGCCGAGCTGGGTTAAAATGCTGTAGCAGACCTGGGGTAGAATTAGTGATGATCAATTTCCACAGACGTTCTTTATCCACCTTTTGCCCAGTATGAACATCTTTACACTGCAGAGAAGAATTTGCGGTATTCGCTGTGGCTCGTGCAATTATGTATTTTGTGCACAATAAACAGTCTTTCTCATGAATGATTGTTCTGTGATATTTTTGAAACAACTGCCTTGCAAAATGTTAACCCTGGTGTGTCTGCTTTTGCTAGCTAAACTGTTCGAGAATAAAGCTGAGCTGGGTGTTAAATTAGCAATCAGAAAAAGAATAATAAAATAAAAACAAAGGAGATTTCAACAAAAAAGGGCAAGGCTGAAGGAACATATGAGGAAGCGTAATAAAATAACAACACCAATCCATACTGCTATTCTTTTATTTACTTTTCTCTGACTTGACATCTTTATACAGAAATCAGTCCCAGCTCTGCACCACCTATACCCCGGGTTAATGCTCTGTGTAAAGACGGCTTTATTCCGATCATTAGCCTATAATATATTGATGAACTTGATGGAAATGTAAATAACGGTAACGTTAAGGCCAATTCAGATCAATGATTCGCAACGAGACAAAACGGTTTTAGAATGTTGCAGAGAAAATTGCAGCGGTGTGAACTGGTTAGTTGCAGAGCGTCTGAAGCCATTACCTGGGGTCTCAGAAGACCCACCTTGTCAAATCGCCAAGTGCAGTTAGAACGTTTACAATCAGATGTCTTGGAATTTTGCAAGTTGCATCCAGTCTCGTTGCGAATCATTGATCTGAACTGACCTTTAGTTAGCTACGTTGCAACAAGGTAGCATTGCATTCGAGAGACGGTTTGTGAGGTCGTTACCAGTCGGTAGCATTAGCTAGCGTTTTTTCTAATTGTTCTAATTGTTAGCTGACATTAGATTGTGTTAATTACATTAGCTAGCTAGTTAACACAACATTACCTGATATGAGAGATGGCTGCTGTGCGCAACTTTGCCTGAACTAATGTTGCCTTTCTTGACATGGTCCGGTAGCTAGCGTTAGCTGTGCAAATAGCTAGGCTATGTAATTTAGTAACGTTGCATTGTCATCCAATGTAGTACGAAATCTACATCAACAAATAATATGACCTCTCATGTTACACAAAAACATTTTAGGGTTCCATAACCCCCCCCTTTCTCTGTTATTGTAACGCTATCAGACACCGGAAAAAACAGTACGCTGCTCACACACAAGTGAGTTGAAGAGCGAGCCTGTTGCGTTAGCTCCGTCTACCCTCTCTGGCGGACCAACCACTGATGGGTGATGGAAAACGCGTCACTAACTATGTGCCGCTTGTGATTTTTTTCCTGGGAATGTCGCCACAGACACCCAGTTCTTTAATCATGAATTATAATAATAATAATAATAATAATATAAAAGGCTCAATCGCCATTGTGTTACCTAATTCGGCAATAGATAGTGACTTAACAGACATTTATTTTAATGAAAATCTTCGAGTTTATTACTTTAACACACAGCACTAGCTTTGTGTGTTAAATGTTTCACTGTGAACCCAAGTCTTATATTTTGTTAAATGTTGCACTATTAACAAATGTCTTGTTGTAGAACGTACATTTCTCCATGGAAAGAAGAACTAAAATCCTCATTTTTCCTGTTAAAATGAGTGTAGAGGCCTGGCTCGAAAAGCCGTAACAAGTCCAATTACCCAAAAACACAATCCAAAACTGATTTAAAAACACAAATCCATACATTTATTAGAATAACAAACTAATCACAAACTGAACGAAGGAAAACCCACAAAGTTCAAACAAAATGATCTTCACAAAAACTACAAACCCAAAACCACAAATCAACCACAAACCACACACAAAAGAAACACGAAAGAAGATCTCAAAGAAAGACTCTCTACCCAAACCACAAACACAAGCCCCAAGAGAAACCGTCCCCTGCCTCATACTACTGGGCTTATATTGAACCACAGGCAGGTGGAGGCAATCAAGCGATTAGGCACTTAGGTAATTACCTCCACCTGCACTACCCAGACCAGCAGAGGCAGAGGACGTGACAAGAGGTTGGTCAGTCTGCTGGGGTGCCCACCTTGTTACTTTTTTGTTTGACCATCACTGTCATAATTATTCTTTTTAAACCTTTAATAAAAATGCATATTTTCACTAAAATTCAGTCTTTCGCTGTGTTATTACATCCTATTTTCATGTCTTTTACTTGCTTTATGCACCTCCTAGACCTGGTCATCCTGAGGGATTGCTCCTCCTCCGATCCCACGGTGACCCCTCTGCACCAGTCTGACCACCACTTCATTTCCTTCTCCCTCCCTCTTGCTCCCCTCCCTCCCTCCCTTCCATCCACTCCTACTGTCATGGTCCGCCGTAACCTCCACTCCCTCTCTCCCTCCTCTCTCGCTTCTAGTGTCACTGCTTCACTCCCCCCTCTTGAATCCTTCTCCAGCCTTCCCCCTGACTCTGCATCCTCCGCTCTGTCTTCCTCGCTCTCCTCAGCACTTGACTCTCTCTGTCCTCTAGTCTCCAGGCCGGCACGTTTGTCCCCTCCCAGTCCGTGGATGACTGACCCCCTCCGAACCAACTGGGCCAGCCTACGTGCAGCGGAGAGGAAGTGGAGGAAATCCATGGCTCAATCTGACCTGTCTGCCTACCAGTCTCTGCTAGCTGCATTTTCTACTGCTGTTACCTCTGCTAAAATTAAATATTATCAAACAAGAATTCATAAATCTGCCTCTAACCCTCGTCAACTGTTCTCCATTTTCTCTTCTCTCCTCAGCACTCCTCCTCCCCCACCTCAGTCCTCCCTCGCTGCAGATGACTTCGTGGTTTTCTTCGATGAGAAGATTGCAGACATCCGCTGCTCTTTCATGTCCACCGCCACCCTTCCCCACTCCCCCCTCTCTGTTCCCTCCCCTTGTTTCTCCACTTTCTCTCCCCTCACTGACTCTGATGTTTCCCAGCTCCTACTCTCCCACCGCACTACCACCTGTGCTCTTGACCCTATCCCTTCCTCTCTCCTCCAGACTATCACACTTGACATCCTCCCGTTTGTCACCTCCCTTGTGAACTCCTCCTTGTCTTCTGGATGTTTTCCCTCTTCCTTCAAGCTGGCCCACATCACCCCACTGCTGAAGAAGCCCACTCTGGATCCCTCCGTCATCCAGAACTACCGTGCTGTTTCTCTTCTCCGCTTTTTATCCAAAACAATTGAACGAGCTTCTTCTAACCAACTCTCCTCTTTTCTCTTGCTGAACAACCTCCTAGACCTCCACCAGTCAGTCTTCAGACCTGGCCACTCGACAGAGACCGCACTCCTCTCGGTCAGTGCGTCCCTGGCAGCTATGGGGATCTGTGGCACAGCACTAGACCGGATCGAGTCCTACCTCTCCGGTCGCTCCTTCCAAGTCGCGTGGGCCGGTGCAGTATCGGCACCTCGCCCCCTTGCCACAGGAGTTCCCCAGGGCTCAGTCCTTGGTCCCCTCCTGTTCTCCCTGTACACCCAATCTCTTGGTCCTGTAATCTCTGCCCATGGTCTGTCTTATCATTGTTATGCTGATGACACCCAACTCTTTCTCTCCTTCCCCCCCTCTGACACACAGGTCTCCGCTCGCATCTCTGCTTGCCTGAGGGACATCCAGAGCTGGATGGATAACCACCATCTTAAGCTGAACCCAGGTAAGACAGAGATGATCTTCATCCCTGCTCCATCCTCTAACCTCCTTGACTTTTCTGTTTCCCTAGGGGACACCGTGGTGTCATCATCACCCACTGCCAAAAACCTCGGAGTGGTGATGGACAACAGACTGTCCCTCTCCCAGAACATCGCGGCGGTGAGTCGAACGTGCAGGTTCTTCCTGTTCAACATCCAGAGAATCCATCCCTTCCTCACCACCTACGCAACCCAGCTCCTGGTTCAAGCGATGGTCCTGTCCCGCCTGGACTACTGCAACTCGCTGCTGGCTGGTCTGCCAGCATCTGCCATTAGACCCCTGTAGCTCATCCAGAATGCTGCAGCTCGTCTGGTCTACAACCTCCCCAGACATTCCCATTTCACCCCCCTGCTCACTGACCTCCACTGGCTGCCTGTTATGGCTCGCATCAAATTTAAGACTTTGGTGCTTGCATACCAGGCAGCTAAGGGGTCAGCACCAGGATACATCCAGAGAATCATCAGACCCTACACACCAGCCAGACCTCTCCGTTCTGCCACCTCTGGACGCTTGGCACCTCCCCCTCTTCGTGTCTGTACTTCTCGTTCGCGCCTGCTGTCTGTCCTGGCCCCTCGCTGGTGGAATGACCTTCCCGTGGCGGTCAGAACAGCAGAGAATCTGACTACCTTCAAACGCAGACTAAAGACTCATCTCTTCAGGCTGCACCTCTCCCCACCCCTCCCTAGCCTCTAGTTTAGCTCAATGTACCTAGTTAGGCTAATGCGATCACGTTATTTTTGTATTTGGCAGGATTGTTTTGTCTGATTCTGATTAGGCAAATGTGATTTCAGTGCTAGTTTTGTACTTGGCAGGATTGTGTGTTTGTTTGCTGAACAGGTTACCCTACAGGGTTGGAGTCCTGATGTCTGTGGTCGCTTCTGGCACTACGATCTTTACTTCACTCTAGTGTGTTTTTCTGCACCTCTGCACCTTGAACTGATGCACTTGTTGTACGTCGCTCTAGATAAGAGCGTCTGCTAAATGCCTGTAATGTAAATGTAATGTAATTTGCATTTACACTGAAAATGTATCAGGAATATTGTCATTTTTTAAACAAAATGCATCAGGGCTTTGCTGCATAGGGTTTCAGACTACACTTTGTCTTTTATTGGTTTTTTAAAATTCTTACACATTAAAAGATCATCACCTGAACAGGCCTCATACAAAAACATTAAAATCTGAAAATAAGCCAACACAATAACAGTTATGATCAATTTGCAAAAGTCCAAATGAAAATCTAAATCTTTGCTGTTTCAACTGTACGTGGTGGATGTGTGATAGATGGGTGTCTTTCTGGGGGTGGACTAAATGATCAGTTCCAATGGTCCACCCCCCATTTCTCTCTCGCCAGGTTTTTGTTTTTCCTAAAGGCCCAAGACTGCACTGGGTTTCAGGCTGCACAGCCAAACACTGCACTGATAACTTCATCCTTTTTAGAAACAAGCCGCTTTCTTCTGTGTCTGTCAGCGCAGTGTGTCACAGGGGCGGGGTCTTCTGGTGGGAGGAGTCCTGACAGCCTGCAGTGACGCAGAGTTGGAATATATGGAGAAAATGTAAATGGCGTGCGCTGATTTGTCATTGTGGCTGTTTGAAGTGTTCCTGCAGTGCTCTTATAAGGCAGCAGTGAGTGTGATTGGTGGGGGGGAAAGAGTGTTCTCTCTCACAGGGGGGCCGGGTGTGTGCACAGGGCTCAGTCTCTCTGACAGCTCAGAGGTGAAGGTGTGAGCATCCACTCTGCTCTGAGGAAGGTTTGGTTCGTTTGCGCTGAAGATGGAGAGATGTCTGTTCTTTCTCTCTCTCTCCTCCCTGCTCCTGCTCTCCACAGTCAGTGAGTACCAGCTTTATCCTCCTCTCCAGCTTCTCCACACCCAGTCAGGGCTCAGAGACTGGGGGGTCAGGGCCGAGGGGTCAGAGGGGCAGCTCTCCAGCCAAGGCAGGGCTCCAGTCCGTCTCTAAACACCAGAGTTTACTGTAGTAATATTTCTCTGCATCATTCATGAAGCTTTCATTCGACTAATTTTATTATTACTTATTTAGGAAATGTTTCTGTATTTGATTCACTGGTATATAAAACATGATATTTGAATAATCCAGCCAAGATAAAGTTTTTTGTTTGATCATGTTTGTGTTTTAGTAAATATAAATATATGTGAATATAAAGATCTTTTTCAAATATTGTTTTTATCGTTTCCGTGTCTATGTAATTTGGCACCTGATAGTCATGAAACAGTCCAGGTATTAGTTGGCGTTCCCAGAAATACCTGATGTTTGTGTGAAATTTATATCATAAGTTAGCCTAATTAATATTTTCACTTTTTGAAGTTGCAAGTTGCTCTTTATTAGTGTATTTTTATAAGAATTCTTCCGTCTTTAGTGCGTTATAACGGAAGGCACAACGGAAATGTGACGTACTCTCATCAGTGATACATTTGATGCTTTTGTGGCAGCACATTAATAATATATTGCACTTAATAAAATGTTCTCATCTCATGAAACTTATTACAGCAACTTTAAAAAAAAAAAAAAACGAAAAAAAAACTTGGCACATGTTAGCGCATCAGTGGTAACACCTGCTCAAACCTCAACTTCAAAAGCAGGGCTGAAGCAACGATGATCCAGAGTCAGACTTCCTGTGTAATTCTTTTATAATAACACACTCTGAACAGATAATATTCTCCACCGCTGTTTACGACTGCAAATGGAAAATATTATTTTATTTGAAACTCACATAAGTTTGAATATGTGGCATTTTTCATGTAATATTTTACTGTCAATTTAAAAACATGCAAAATTTTCAAATTAAATAATTATTGAAATTGCACAAAAAATATAATGAGGACATACTCCATAGGATGAACGCTAAAAGTATGAAAGTGATTGTTAAACAGGAATTTTGTAGAGCTGAACTACTAACGTCAAATAAAAAAATATATATATCAGCTAACAATTCAAATTCATGTTTAATCCTCATTGTGGAAACATACCATTTTACTGAAAACATTACATGACATTTTATTGGAAGACACTTCTATTCAAAGTAATGTACAATAAGTGCATAACAACATTGTCACTAATGTAAAATATTAAAACAGTATAATGTACATCTACATACGCCCAGAGCTGTACTTAATATCATTAAATGGTTAAAATTCATTCCAGATAAATCTCCTTTTTCACTGATAAATGAGTTCTTATAAAGATGCACTGAGCTTGGCAGGAAGAATGGTCTCCTGTTGCTCGTCTGTGTCTTTTGAGGAGCCGTACTCTGCACAGCCAGCGTTTTACGATGCACAGGAGTTTACTGAGGTTCATGTCTGAGTGACCATTCAGCCAGGAAATGCAACAGAAGGTGAAAAGTCTTAGTACTGAACTGCAATAAACACGCTTGGCGTTCCAGTCTACTTCTAATGCTCTCAGTTTCTGTGGAAAGTAGACACTGGTAAGGCTGATTACATTTTGAATAGATCTGTGTCTGTACTCCACTTGAGATATCTGCAAATGCCAAATCTCAGGTTTTAATACCATCTCACTCACAGCATTCTCATTTCCTATTTTCAGTGCAGTAAAACAGTTCTTATGTCTGAGAAAGTGAAGGGTTTTCTCCACCTTGTGGCCAAAGTGTGCACCTGCATTCTGTAGGGGCTTTAGCACCCTGAGGGATGAGCACCAGTGGCGTCACTAGGATTGGTGATACCCGATTGGGGGGGGGGGGGGTGCAGGCAGGTGTGGGCGCAAGGAATTGTGTGTTATGATGCCTCTGATAAGCACTGTCACACAAGTGCCATCTGCTTATTCAGTCATGTGACCGGCCTCACTGGCAGAGCTTGTGTCACAGCGTACAAAGCCAGGGTAATAGAGCACAACCTAGTGGTGTGCCTGTGTTCCTGCAGACACTACTGGGGGCATATCCTTTTCAATTCTAAGCAAAAACCTGGGGTTTACACCCATGGTAAACCAGGCTAAACATTATTGAGAATCTATGAACAGTGGTCCTACATAAGAACCAGGTTTATCTATAAGATGTTTATGTACAGCACTGTGTGCCGTAGATTTTTCCATGTTTGGTTTATTGACTGTTCATTCCCGTTTAGTTGTGTGTTGACGTGTTCCAGTCTTATTTTTTTAATTGTTTGTTTATATTGTTTGAGTGTTTCACAGTGTCTTAGGCGTAAATCTTGGTTTTTGGGATTTTTTATGTTTTTGGTTCTCAGCTTTTTTCTCATAGTTCTACATTCCTCATCAAACTATTTTTCGTTACATTCTTATTATCATTTTTTGTATTTGTGGTTTTTAACTTGGATTTTTTAGCTACTTAAAAAAATTATTCAAGTAATTTATGGCCAGGTCTACGCCTTATTTTGAGGGTTGATACTGTGTGTTTTGAAATATTTCTATTAGAATTTTTATTTAATCACTGCCAATTGCCTCTTTGTATAATTGTGTGCTGTTTGGAGCCCATCTGTAGAAAGGATTGAGGTTATGTTTGTGTGTTGGACTGCTGTGTTCTCTTTATGAACTCAGTGATCTGACTGTGATCTGATAAGGGTGTTTGTGGTCTGACAGTAAATGCATTTATGGAGGAGGGGTTTAGGTCCGTGATGGCATAGTTTACTACACTGTTACCCAGAGCTGAACTGTATGTACAGTATATCTACCTAAAGAGTCCCCTCTGATCATGCCATTTATTATATAGAGACCAAGACTTTGACAGAGATTCAACAGTGCCTTCCATTTTTATTAATTACTCTGTCATAATTATTTTGCAAGGATACATTTATTGAGTGACATGGATTAGTTGCTCCAAATATGTGACAAATTCCTGATTTCCCAAAGACTAAAGTCAAGTTGTTTACCTGTCCTGGAGTTAAAATCTCCACATAGGAGTACCTTCCCCTGGGCCTGGGAGTTGCAGATTTCCGTGTAGAGATTTAAGAACCTGTCCTCTGAGTAATAAAGGGATTCAGAGGGTGTATATATGCTGTACATAGGAATATGTGAGATTTGGAGGGATGTGACATTCCTTATTCTTAGTCAGATATGTAAGTCTGCTATTTTGATTATTTTCATTGAGCCTGCAAGCTCCTACTTGTACCATATTATAATGCCCCCAGAACCTCTGGCATGCTGGACATTGCTGTGCTTGAGGGATGGCAATACTATTTCTCTGTAGCCTAAGGGACAGTAAGTTGATACATCTCTATGCACCATGTCTCCTGGAGGATTAAAATATCTATATATTTTATGCTACTGATAAAATCTGGATTTGTGTTCTTCAGTCCATACACTGAAGGAGGCTGAGTGTAGTCTAGCCGGTGGAGATTTAATATTTAACAACATACTAAGATGAGGGTGTCACAAATGGTCATAGGTTTATTTTTGTGGAAGCTTGTTTTCCATTGCTTTGTTCGACTTCTATTTCTCTTTTCCTTTTCCCTATTTAATCTGTTTGCTCTTCTCTCTCTCTCTCTCTCTCTCTCTCTCTCTCTCTCTCTCTCTCTCTCTCTCTCTCTCTCTCTCTCTCTCTCTCTCTCTCTCTCTCTCTCTCTCTCTCTCTCTCTCTCTCAGGCAGTGAGGATGTGAGGTTGGTGAATGGAAGCAGCCCCTGTGCCGGGAGAGTGGAGGTTTACCATCAGGGAGAATGGGGGACAGTGTGTCATTGGGCCTGGAATTTGACAGATGCTGGGGTGGTGTGTAGACAGCTGGGCTGTGGCGATGCTGTAGCAGCACCAGGATATGCTCGCTTTGGACGAGGGTCTGGGGCCATATGGATGGATGGTGTGTCCTGCAGGGGATCAGAATCCACACTGAAGAATTGTCCCTCACGAGGATGGGGTAAGCATCGCTGTCATCATGGAGAGGATGCTGGAGTGATCTGCTCAGGTAGGACTCAGTGTTATTCAGCTCTTACCAATGTTCTTATACCAACACAGGACTTTGGATTTAAATGAGGATATATTAGTTTCATAAATGCATATATTATTATATAACTAAAACAGTATTACATTTTAAAATGTGGTGTTATGAAGTTAATTACTGTATTTCTCCTTTCACTGAACTAATTCAGCTCTTACGCAGTCACAGCAGAATCTTTGTGTTTCTGATGTATTTCTCTTTTTCTGACACTATCAGAACATTTATTCTTTTAAAGTTTAAGTCTGTAGCAGAAGTTTACATGTGATTGGCTCATCACACGCTGCAGTTTATACGGGATTGGCTCATGTCACACTGCCGTGGACGTGAGATTGGCTCATATCACACTGTTGTATTCCATGTATAATAGCCGTGCAGTCCTGTATTCATGCAGCTGTGCTCACTGTTGGCTCTGGAATAAGGTGCCACTCATTGCAGATGATTCTCTTTTTATTCCCTGTTAACCTCTAGGCATCATCAGGCTGGTGGGCGGGGCTGATCTGTGCTCTGGGAGAGTAGAGGTGCTTCATGGGAGCTCCTGGGGCACGGTGTGTGATGCTGACTTTGACCAGCGGGACGCAGAGGTTGTGTGCAGGGAGCTGGGCTGTTGGGCTCCTAAAGAGCTGCGGGGGGCAGCTGCGTTTGGCCAGGGGGAGGGCCAGGTGTGGGCAGAGGAGATTCAGTGTTCAGGCAACGAATCTCGCATTTACTTCTGTCCCAAAGCACCCTCACAGAATCAATCCTGCTCCCATGGAAACGATGTAGGACTGGTGTGTTCTGGTAAGAGTCATTTGTATGCTGTGTGTTTCAGTGACACTGGGTTAATATAGTCCTAAACAGATTGTATGCATTTATATTTAAGAAGATCAAGATATTCATTCATTATACTGTGAAATGTTACATGTCAGGGGCTGTAATGCTGGATATTGTGATGCAGATATAATCCGTAAAATGCAGTGAACACTATAGAGGGCGGGTGGATGTGCAGCCCATAACCTTCTGATAGGGGAAGAACACCATATATACCATAGACACACAGGAAGAGGAAGCACACAGAGCTATCGCAGCCTTCCTGTGAGCTGCAGGAATTCACATACAGGCATTTCTGAGCAGCGGCATCTCCCAGTGTCTGTGTGAGTTTAATCTGTGTGGAGTTTATATGATCTCCCAGTGTCTGTGAGATTAATCTTTGTGGAGTTTATATGATCTCCCAGCGTCTGTGTGAGTTTAATCTGTGTGGAGTTTGTATGATCTCCCAGTGTCTGTGTGAGTTTAATCTGTGTAGCCTGTGTGTGTGTGTGTGTGTGTGTGTGTGTGTGTGTATGGGTGTACAATACAATACAATACAATAAGCTCTTATATAGCGCTCTTCATGCGTACATTCCAGGGTGCTTGACGAAATAAATAAATAAATAAATATATATATATATATGAATAAATAAATAACCTAAGAAGTCAAAACTAAGAGGAACAGGCACTTGAGAACAAATAAGTCTTAAAATACGATTGAAAAGAACCAATTGTAGCTGCACCTCTGATATGGCTTGGGATTGAATTCCAGAGGCACGGTGCAGTGCAGCTAAAACCTCTTCCTCCAGCTGTTTTTAATCGGCAACGAGGAACCACTAAAAGTTCAGCAGTGGCTGAACGCAGGGTACGACAGGGAACATAACATTCAATCACATCCTGCAAATATGAAGGTCCAAAGCCATGCAATGCTTTGTAAGTAGTTAGCAACACTTTAAATTCAACTCTGGATTTAACAGGGAGCCAATGCAATGGTTTAAGAACAGGAGTGATATGCTCTGAGCGGTGTGTGTGGGTAAGTACTCTGGCTGCTGCTCTGGGTGTATGTGTGTGTGATTTGTCGTATGTACATGTGTGCATGTGTGTGTTATTGTACGTGTGTGTATGTGTGTGTCTGTGTACCTGAGTGTGTGTGTGTGTGTATATATATGAGTGTGTGTGTGTGTGTGTGTGCATGTGTGCGTGTGTGAGTGTTTGTGTGTGTGTGTATATGTATGTGTGTGCGTGTGTGTGTGCATGAGTGGGCATGTGTATGTATGTGTGGATGTATGTGTGTGTGTGTGTGTGTGCATGTGTGGGCATGTGTATGTATGTGTGGATGTATGTGTGTGTGTGTGTGTGCATGTGTGTGTGATTTATTGTATGTACATGTGTGCATGTGTGTGTATGCGTGTGTCTGTGTGCCTGAGTGTGTGTGTGTGTGTGTGTCTGCATGCGTGTGTGAGTGTGCGTGTGAATGTATGTGTGCGTGAGTGTGTGTGCGTATGTATGTGTGTATATGCATGAGTCTGTGTGTGTGAGTGTGTGTGTGTGTGTGTGTGCATGTTTGCGTATGTATGTGTGCGTGTGTGTGTGTACGTGTGTGTGTATGTGTGCGTGTGTGTGTGTGCATGTGTGTGTGTGTGAGTGTGTGTGTGTGTGTATGTGTTTTGTACTTGTGTATTCTGTTAGCCTCTTCCCTAAGTCTCCTTTATTATCTCAGTGTTGGTCAGATGCTAACTCCACTGTGCTGTGTGTAGGGTACACTGAGTCCAGGCTGGCTGATGGCCCTGATGACTGCTCTGGTCGAGTGGAGCTGCAGCACCTGGGTAAATGGGGGACAGTGTGTGATGCATGCTGGGACAGGAGAGCCTCCAATGTCCTTTGTCAGCAGCTGAAGTGTGGGACTGCAGTGGCAGTGCCAGGACAGGCCTGGTTTGGAGAGGGGAGTGGGCCAATCAGAGCCGATGTGTTTGATTGCCATGGGAACGAGACACGCCTCTCACAGTGTGCTGTTTCCTCATGGAGCCGAGCTGTGCTCTCACATGGACAGGATGCTGGAGTCATCTGCTCTGGTGAGGAGTCCTGCTCTCTGTACTGTGTACATGGTACAATTTAGCACACATTTACTGCACTGAGAGAGAGAGAGAGAGAGATAGAGAAAGAGAGAGAGAGGGAGAGAGATCTGAACTGAAGGCAGTGAAGAGCAACCAGCTCTACCCTGACAGAGATCCCCTGGGACAACTGGCCATCCAAAGAACATTTTTACAAAATATCAACAATAACTATACATTGACAGTTGGCATGATGAAATTAAACAATAAACTGGAAATGTATCGTTATCTAGGCCAAGATTGCTCCCTGTCAGAATTTCTCACTAGAGTTAAAAACCAAAAGCAAAGGCACACAATGTACAGACTCAGTGACCACAGCCTTGCCATCTAAATTGGTTGCCACAAAAAGACCTGGCTGGCAAAAGAGAACAGGCTGTGTGCTCATTGCAATCTGGCAGGTGGAGACAGAGGCCCACTTCCTGCTTTCCTGCCCCAATTCCCTCCCAATCAGAAACCAATATTTTCCCAAATTCACTGAACAGACTAATCAGTACCTATTGGAACCAAATAAATAAATAAAAATTCTGGGGAAGAGGAAATCGCAATAGAGGCGGCAACCCAGCATGTCTCTGCCTGCCGTAAATTAAGAGAGGGTGTGGGTTTAACAGAGGAGTCTAACGCTAACCCTAATACACTTGGGTTTAACAGAAGAGCCTAACCCTAACCCTAATACACTTGGGTTTAACAGAGGAGTCTAACCCTAACCCTAATACACTTGGGTTTAACAGAGGAGTCTAACCCTAACCCTAATACACTTGGGTTTATCAGAGGAGACTAACCCTAATACACTTGGGTTCATCAGAGGAGTCTAACCCTAACCCTCATACATTTGGGATCCTCAGGCTCTGCCCTCTCAGCTCTGGATGGGACGGTGCGGCTGGCTGGAGAGGGTGCGTGTGAGGGCCAGGTGGAGGTGTACTACCAGCAGACCTGGAGCAGAGTGGGGGGGTCCTGGAGCTTCAGTGAGGCCTCGGTGGCCTGCAGGCAGCTGGGCTGTGGCTCTGCAGTGCAGGTCTACAGCTCCTCTCCGTCTGGGACGGGGGGCAGTGGGGAGTGTCTGATGGGGCTTCAGTGCTCCGGGAGAGAGGCTCACCTGGGGAACTGCAGCACTCCACACAAACTCACCTGCAGCTCCAGGGAACAGGTGTCCATCGTCTGCTCCAGTGAGTACAGGTTACTAATGAAGCTTCTCTGCAGTCTCTAGCTGCTTGTTTGACATGGGGGGAAATTGTATACTCAACCTAAAGGATTTTTAAAAAGTATTAGGAATCAGAGTATTTAAAACAGACAGAGCCTGTGTAACAACTCAGATAACTTCTCTCTATTTCTCTCTTTCTCACCCCCTCTCTCTCTCCCCCTCTCTCCTTTTTTCTCTCCCTCTCTCTCTGTTTCTCTCTCTCTCTCTCTCTCTCTCTCTCAGATCACAGGACTCTCAGGCTGGTGGGGGGAGGGGGGGACTGTGCGGGACGGTTGGAGGTGTTCCACAGGGGCTCCTGGGGGACAGTTTGTGATGACTCCTGGGACCTGGAGGATGCTCAGGTGGTGTGCAGGCAGCTCCAGTGTGGGACGGCCCTCAGTGCCCCACTACCCTCCTTCTTTGGGCCAGGACATGGACCTGTCTGGCTGGATGAGGTGGGCTGTGTGGGAAACGAGACGTCCCTGTGGGACTGTCCCACAGCCGGATGGGGACAAACTGACTGTGGACACAAGGAGGACGTGGGGGTCGTGTGTTCAGGTTTGGAACTCATTGGAACATCTAAAGTTTTTGCTTTTACACTGACACTAATTTGGTGTGAATACATGATACCTGATTGGTCAGTAAATTCAGGTGTTCAAAGTGATGAGATTTATCTCAGGAGAGCAGTGGCTAACAGAACACACAGCTTTTCATCCTGACTTATATCTGCATCCGATACATTTACCTTTCTATCCTCTGTAATTTCTGGAACAAGATTTTAAGGTTATGTTTATTTTAAAACCATTTTGTCCCTAAGAGATTTCTAACATTGTTGTAGAATTCAAGGAGATGAGACTGACCGAGGGCTGTTCTGGGAATTTGGAAGTTTTCTACAATGGCACCTGGGGCAACGTGTGCTTCAATCAAATGACTAGAGACACGGCTACTCTCATATGTCAGGAGCTGAACTGTGGGAAGAGCACATTTGTGTCTAATAAACGGTCAAGACTGGAATCAGCTCCAAACTGGCTGGATCATTTCAAATGTCGCCGACATGACTCCACTCTGTGGCAGTGCCCATCAAAGCCTTGGGGTGAGAATACCTGCAGGCAAACCAGCGTGGCTTCGCTTAACTGCACAGGTAAACCTCACTCAACTGCAGACTTAATTACTCCTGTTAGGAACAGTATAATAAACCTCATGACTGCAAACACAGTATCACTCCTATTGGGAACAGCAACATAAAACTCTCCTTACTGCAGACTTTAGTGCTTCTCAGGGCTGGCCCGTGGCATAAATGGTCTATGCGGTTGTTTAGGGCCACAACCGCTAGGGGGGGGCCACATGGCCACGAGGGGCAGCTGCACGATTCAATGTTTATCTAAGGTAAATAGCGTTATTTTCGCAGTTACGTTATTCATCCCCTATCGCAGAATTAGTGGTATAAATTTTTAACAGAATGCACTGTAAGAAGGATTTTACAAAGTGAACCCCCCCCCCCCCCCCAGGGCCAGCCCTGGTACATCTGTTAGAAACAATAGAATTAAACCTTCAAGTAGAACTGACTCATTTATGCAGATGGGGAGGATGATATGAAATCATTAATGAAGCTAATTTGTCGTAAACTGGTAAATATGTAAGTCAGCTTATTAGTTTTTGCAACATTAAATTGGTAAAACTATGGACTATTGTGAATTTTTAAAAGGTTTTTTGAAGCTCTAAGTAGTGCAGTTTGTTTCTGATATGGAATGAACCTGTATCTGTTTTTGTGTTTTAAAATTTTTTAAAATTTGTTGTTTATTTATTTATTTATTTCTCTTCACATCAAAGGGGAAGAGGACGATCAAGTTCAACGAAGCAAATTGTCATGTTCCTCAGCAGCAAATCAGAGAGCTTGCACAAGTATGTTTTTTTGGTTGAATCCTGTGGTAAGCCGCTCTGGATAAGAGTGTCTACTGAACGTAATGCAAATGTTGAGCAGGCTGTATCCACAGCCAAAAATCCACTCTGCTTTGGCAAAGCAGAAAGCATTACGTGAGGTCTGCCATAATATTAGGGCAGATGTGTCTGTGGGAGGTGCTAAACGTAATGAGGTCAGTCATAGTGTTAATGGAGATGTGTCTGTAGTGTAGGAGATGCTGAACGTAATGAGGTCAGTCATAGTGTTAGTGGAGATGTGTCTGTAGGAGATGCTAAACGTAATGAGGTCAGTCATAGTGTTAATGGAGATGTGTCTGTAGTATAGGAGATGCTAAACGTAATGAGGTCAGTCATAGTGTTAGTGGAGATGTGTCTGTAGGAGATGCTAAACGTAATGAGATCAGTCATAGTGTTAGTGGAGATGTGTCTAGGAGATGCTAAGCATAATGTGGTCAGTCATAGTGTTAGTGGAGATGTGTCTGTAGGAGATGCTAAACGTAATGAGATCAGTCATAATGTTAGTGGACATGTGTCTGTAGGAGATGCTAAACGTAATGAGGTCAGTCATAGTGTTACTGGAGATGTGTCTGTAAGAGATGCTAAACGTAATGAGGTCAGTCATAGTGTTACTGGAGATGTGTCTGTAGGAGATGCTAAACGTAATGAAATCAGTCATAGTGTTAATGGAGACGTTTCTGTAGGAGATGCTAAACGTAATGAGGTCAGCCATAGTGTTAATGGAGATGTGTCTGTAGTGTAGGAGATGCTAAACGTAATGAGGTCAGTCATAGCGTTAGTGGAGATGTTTCTGTAGGAGATGCTAAATGTGATGAGGTCAGTCACAGTGTTAGTGGAGATGTGTCTGTAGGAGATGCTAAACGTAATGAGGTCAGTCATGGTTTTAGTGGAGATGTGTCTGTAGGAGATGCTAAACGTAATGAGGTCAGTCATAGTGTTAGTGGAGATGTGTCTGTAGGAGATGCTAAACGTAATGAGGCTGCTCAGCTCAATGCTAAACGTAATGCGGCTGCTCAGCTCATCTGTGTCTCCTGCTCTAGGTCACTGGCCCCTCCGGCTGGTGGGGGGTGAAGGTGGGTGCTCTGGGAGGCTGGAGGTGTTCCACGAGGGCTCCTGGCGGAAGGTGTGTGGAGACTCCTGGGACGCGATGGACGTCCAGGTGGTGTGCAGACAGCTGGGCTGTGGGTCAGCAGGAAAGGCTCATACTAATGCTACATTTGGGACGGGGAACGGTGACCTCTGGCTGACTGAGGTGAACTGCAGGGGCACTGAGATGCACCTGTGGGACTGCCCACACTCTGTGCACCAGCACAGCCGCTGCCCACACCAGAACCAGGCTGAGGTCACCTGCACAGGTGAGGCTGTGACTCCAGATCACCTCAGGCTGACTGCCAGCTTCTGAGAAGATTAATCACTAGAGCCCTGACAGAAACACACACCCTAAACCCCAGGAGCAGCTTAAAGATCCACCCTGCATTACAGCTCAATGATTACTTTATTCATGCGCTCACTAATAACGCAAGTAGAAAACATGATGCTTTGGAACTACGTTTACATTCATCAGAAGCTCGTATCCAGTGCAGCTTACAGAAGTGGAACGAGCAGAGAGGATGTGACATCATCAGGGTCACAGCCAATAGCAATGGGCAAGAACAGGAAGTGGAACAAGTGAATGAATAAATAACAAATCTCTTCATTTTTATTTTACAGTTCCTTTATCTGAGTCCAGCTCCACTGCAGGTACGGACTCCTCTGGATGGTGTAGGAGAGAGTTTGGGAGATAAAACCTGAGGCTGAGCTCAGAGCCCTGTCAATCACACAAACCCTTTCTCATGCCCAATAAAGAAAACAATGCATTTTAATTTATTTTAATTTTGTTGTTTTAGGTATTCCTGCAATGACTACACAACCAAAATCACAGCCAGGTAAAGTTGCCCCAGGAGTCATTTATACAGTGAAAAGAGGACCTCACAACTAATTTCAGCTGTTGGGACTAGCTTTTCCATTAATGCTCTGTATTACATTTCTACCATATAAATGGTGGTGGCTGTTTGTCTGGGTAGGTTGCTAAGTAACAACTCAGTATTTGAGTGTTAACACACAACTGCTTCTTGCAGTTTTTTGCCTGTTGGCAACAGTACCTCTGCATTAATGCATTAAGACTGATTGTAGTCCTATAGTTTTCTATCTAACAATAAACATGGTGTGGCTCTCTAAGCTTGCTGAATGCTGGTACCAAGCTAGCAGTTTGCTTAATTTAAATAGCCAATGTTCTTGAACAGAGAAGAGAGAACACCCACGTTCGAGTACAGATAGCACAGGCTTAACTGAAGTTTACTCGCTGGTAAGTTAACCATG
This sequence comes from Anguilla pacifica, assembly GCA_039654925.1. Classification (NCBI taxonomy): domain Eukaryota; kingdom Metazoa; phylum Chordata; class Actinopteri; order Anguilliformes; family Anguillidae; genus Anguilla; species Anguilla pacifica. Next base: position 76,219,120 of record CM077285.1, on the reverse strand, counting down.
CACTTGCCCTCAGGTACCTTTTTATGTTGTAGTGGGTATCTTGTGGAATGACTCAGTTTGCTTAATGCAGACAGTTGCTCTGCTTTAATAGGTTGCTGGATGGCTGGCTGTATAAGTACAGTACTGTAGGTGGAAACACAGTCCAGTGGTTAGTGTAAGTAGAGTAGAGGCAGTGTGCCATGTTCTCTGCTGATGCCCAACCCCTTGCCTTCCCTGTTTTGCAGTTGTGTCCAAACAGCCAGTGGCCGGACCAAAGGAGGCTCCGCCCAGCCCGTCTATCCCAGCAGTGGCCTTCCTGGTGATGGGGGCGCTGTTGTTCCTGCTGCTGGCAGTGCTTGGTGTTCTGCTGTTCCAGAACAGAGCGCTGAGGAGAGGTAGGGGGTGGACGGGCGCTGGGTGAACCGCCATCACACGCTGAGTGTGACTGAAGAAGCCTCTCCAGTGATCAGCTCAGTGGGTTAACCACGCAGCTCTGAATGGGGGCTGATGGGAGGCTCGCCCAGTTAAGACCCTGCACCAGTGCGTGTGGGTGGGCCCTGCAGTGTGGGGCCGAGTCCTCCATCACCAGCTGCCCTGAAAGCAAGGAGACTGCCGGGTGATGCGTGATTGGCTGCAGTGTTCCCGAGGGAGGGATTTGGTGGGCATGCTGACCTTGTCTTTTTGTGCACCAGCGCCTCCCTGTGGTCGATCACATACCTGCAGTCTGCATGGATAAGTTATCCATTACGTGATTAATGGGTAGGCTGATCTCAGATCAGCAGTCCTACAGGGGCCTGGTCTCTGACAGGTGGCTGGTGTGTGACAGTAGCTGTGTGCTGTACCTCTGCTGCTCATGCAGAGAGCGATGTGCTTTCTGAGACGAGACTCTGACTCTGTGATTCTCTGTCTCTGCTCACACAGCCCTCTCTAAATGGGACCACACCCCTCTGCAGGAACCCGTCTACGAGGAGATTGAGTACAAACTGGCTAAAGGGGGAACCTACAGCGCCCCCCGGTGGGGTGAGTGAACCAGATCTGTCCTCCTCGTGCTTCACAGTAAAGTCTTAAACACACTGTGGAAGACCTCCTCAGAGCATGTGCGGTGTGGGCGGGGTCGGGACACACCCTCTGTCCTGTTCACAGGGAGTGGCCTTTCGGAGGATCCGCCCTCTGGGTATGAAGACGTGGGGGATGCCGAGGGACACTCCCTCTCAGGTAAGGGGGCGGAGCTCTGTGGAGCTCTCAGTGGGTGTAGGTGGTGGTGCTGTGGTTTCAGGGTGATTTTGGGAGGGGTGGAACTCCTGAGTGCTCCTCAGAGTTTCGGTGGGGTACGTAACAGGATCACTGGCTGTGAACAGGACAGCTGTGTAGTAAATTGGTGAGAGAACTGGGCTCAAGGTTGCAGGTTCAATTTCCCTGAAAGGACACTGCAAGGTACTTAATCTGAATTGCTTCACAAAACATCCAGCTGTATAAATGGATACTATGTAATGAAAAAGCTGTATAAGTTAGGGCTGAATAAGATTGTCTGGTAAATGCCTGTAATATAATCATATTGTAGATATGGTGTTTAATCATGACATATATTTATTAAAACAGCCGTTATGGGTACATGGGGATAGACTGTTAATCCGCTACTTCTACCCCACAGGAGCACTGAAATAGTGCCCTTCAGGCCTCATAGATTTCTAGGTAGTTACAGACGTCTTCCAGCAGGTGGAGCTGACCTCCTCTGTGTTCTGTCTCTCTGTTACCAACGGGTCAGGTTGGTTCCTGTGGGACTCTGTGGTGTGGATTCCCCAGCACCCACATACCAAGGTTTAAATATGGGGTCAGTTAGACTGTCCCCACACCGTCATGCAGCCGTGACTGCAGTGTGCAAACACAGCTAGCTGAAGTGTTATTCAGTGCTGCTCTGAAGGGCCCCACTGTCCTGCTGTGTGACAGTCCTGAGATTCAGCCACAAGTCCCTAGAAGTCTCCTTGATTTCAGGGGACCTGGTGATGGAGGACACACCGGAGAACTATGATGATGTCATCCCAGCGGATAAGCATCCAGACAGTGTGGAAGGTGAGTGTTTTGATTGGTTGGTGGGATGACTCAATATTTTCTCCTCATGAATACATTTAATTGCATTCATTATTATATGCTGTACTTAGTTGTTTGTGCTAAAGAGCTTGTAGAGATTAGGAGGAGAAATCTCCCTTGTCCTTTTTAGAAGAATAAAACTTGCGCATTACTGGAATAATTTCATTACATAGAACACTTCTTGCAGTTGACTTGTTTTGCTGTCCAGACTTAGACATGGAAATGACCTTTAAAGTTGTTGCCCCAATAATTACTGTAACCAATAAAACCACCAAAACCAATATAGCCATTATGAGCACTATAACCAGTGTGCCCAGTTTAACCAGCACTGCTGCTGCTTCTCTCTGTCTGTTTAAGGGGAGCTGGTGGAGGGAGATGCACCAGAGCACTATGATGATGTCATCACTTTGCAGCCGGGCCCAGACGCTTTTCCAGGTTGAGTTTCTCTTTACAGACAGAATGTTGGAGTGAAACACAATGTCTGTCACTGAATTCACTGAGTTCTGCTCAGGTGCTTTTCTGTGTCTCTGGCTGCAATCATAATTTATTCATTATTAATGTAATATTTATATTTTAGATTATGATGTTTATTATTCTATTTAATGAATTTTATAGATTAAGACACTATCCTGTGTTGAAAATCGTTACTTCCTGTCTATGTCATTTGTACTTCATGTCTGTGTAATTTGTGAAAATCATTGCCATGGGCTACTTCCTGTCTGTGTGGTTTGTTGCAGGGGATCATGTGACAGACACAGAGGAGAATTATGATGATGTCCTGACTCTGGACTGGATTCAAGTGGGTGAGTCTGTGCAAAGTGAATCACTCTGTATAACTTGAATAACTACAAGCTTTTATGGTTTAATAAAAATTCATCAATCCATCCCATTATATTTAATATACCGGTTCTTGGAAGACATTTTTCCAGATTGCTTCATGGGCAATTATGAGAATATACACATTCCATTCCACCTGCAAACTTTTCTGAGAGTGGATATTTTAGTGTAGACATGACCCTATGAAAATATTTTGTTTGAAACTCTTTCTTTCAGTATGGAATTACAAGATCACAGCAGGTATTTGCTGAAAATGAGCCTTTCCCTGACTGTGTCTGTCTGTCTCCTGATCCATCCCTGTAGGGGAGAGTGTTCTGGCAGAAACCCCTCCAGCTCCCAGTGGGATGGACTATGATGATGTGGGGGAGTAGCCTCCTGAAAGAGGAGGAGCACTGTGAGATTGACAGTTCTAACTTTAGAAGTGTCCACCCACAAGTTTGGATAGAAGAACTTACATGGACTCCTTTATCCTACACATCTGAAGCAAAATCTTTTAATGTCATAAAACTATATCCCTTTAGATCAGTTATTCATGAATTTATAATTCACCTGAAATTATTTACTGTGGACTTCTTAGCTCATTCATAAATTAGGACACTGGAAATGCTGGTACTTGTATACATTAAGAACAATAGCTTGCATTCACTGACACAATGAGACAGTTACTTTTTCTGACCAAGATGAAGATGATGATGTACAGCTCAAACTACATCAAGTCAGTACTGGCCACTTCAATATGAAATGAATGCATCAAAATTTTTGGAATATAAAAATGAAAACTGATTTAGCCTGTGTAAGCTTTTGCTTTAGATTTGTTTGTATTTACATCAAACCCTTTCAGTTTTGGCTGCTGTGTTCACCATGTGCAGGTCAGAGCTGTCCATGTTGGCTCTCTGATTGACACATGGAAGGGTAGCCAGACAGCACTTATCCAGAATCCCAACATGCTCATTTGCAAGATCACATTTTTAAATATGCTTTTATTGCACATAGCTGATGAGTTTGTTCCTATTTCCATCTGAGCAGAAGATGAACAAGGCAGTAAGTCTCCACTGGCTGCTTTGTTACTATTCAAAACTATTTCAGTACTACTTATTTCATACTGCTTTCATTACTTCTCAAATTAGTTTAATTTTTTTTAACAAAAAATATTTTTTTAACTACTTTTTTATATATATATATTTTGATGCTAGATCTTGGAGAATTATACTGCTTTTCATAGACAAGATTTTATAAATATGAAATATTATATTTTGCTAAAATGCTCACAATATATTTCTTAGCCTTCTTAAGCAATACCAGTATTTTTAACAGCTGTGTGTCAATAAGATATTTTTAAATGAAGCTGAAAGACTGATTGAACGTTGCTCTCTTATTTCCTTTTATTTCTATTCTACATTAATGTATTTGTTAATTCATTTGAAAATATGCAGGGATAGGTATAGTACACAGTTTAGATTGTTTGCAGATTTATGACACTGAAATAGAGGAAGAGAAACAGAACAGCAGCCATACCACCCTGCACCCTGCTCCTGCTGAATGGCTGAAGCTACACAAGTGTGGTCTTTGGGTGGGAGACCACCGGGGAAAACTAAGTTTATTAATATTAAACCAAAATTAAATTAATTGCCGTTCTAAGAATCCCTCCCCGTCCCATCCCTCTGGGCATATCTCTTTATCCTCACAGATCGTACTTTCCCCCTTTTATTTCATAGTCGTTCCCCTCAATTAATTCTCTCAGTGAACACCGGCATCTCTGGCCGTTTATATTCAATTCCATGGTCAACATTCCACGCGCGCGCACCCGGTTCCCCTCGCTACTCCTGCCGTTCCAGCCCAATAAAGCTAGAAGACAGCGCTACTCTTGTTTATTCTGATCATTATTTGCAGCATTTAATGGGACAAATTCTCTTGACCTGCTTTAATACTGAGCATGCCAACTGAAGCCTGGTTTTGCCCCAACGGCCGGCATTTCCACATGTTCACTGTACTGGGATTTTTACTGACACCTAGTGGTGAAAATATGCAAAACCTTAACAACACCAACACGTCCTGTCTGCATCTCCCATTCCCAGTCACAGATATAGTGCCCCAACTGTCCCAATTTCACTATACACTATTGCCCAAATGCCATAATACAGATGTTCTCATCTTATCCCTTTTGAAAATCTAATAATCTTTATTTAATCAGACAGTTAGGTGAGTTCTCTTTTGCAGGGACAACCTGGGGAATCAGCGTGTGGGGAATTAAAGGTGTGTAATCACTCAGATGTAGAGGATGAGTTGGTGGTCAGATGTTTGTGGTACCTGGACCTCCAGGTGAGAGAGACACCTGTGGCCAATGACCATACCACCACTGTGTGTTAATGTGTGGCTTTTGTCATTTAACCTTACCCTCCTACAAGACAGAACAGAATGTAGGAGAGCAATGAGAGGCCACTAATTAAATAAATAAACTGCACGGATGAATAACCTTAAACTCGCCTCTCCTGGTTTGAATGTTTAAGTTTCTATGTCTGTATGATATGTCCTGCTGTCCGCTGCCCTGTCTTGGCTGATGCAGTACATACCTGTGTCCAGATGAGGTCAGCAGAGGTCATGTTTCACTGTCAGCCAAAACTAAGAGAAAGTGGGATAAATAAATAAAAATAGACTGAAACAATGATTATAAGAAGATTTCTAGTGTGGAAACATCATAGGTGGAACCAGTCCACAGAGGAAGAGCCCGTCTTCCACTGACTAGCTTGCTATCAATAGTTAAAGATGAGCTAAATGGCAATAGGGAGCTAATGGGGAATCTGTCAAAGCAAATAATCAGTGTTTGGGCAGATTATTGCCTGAGGTATTAAACTATGGTACAATAGACTGCCCGTGTATATTAATTTAATACATGGTTCAGAAGAGCGAGGTCACCCATCCAGGCCTCCGGATGATAGGTGTTTGACCCCGGAGAGGTTCAGCTCTGGAGCAAAATGCAGTGTGAATATTCCCTTTCCTCTGACATAATGCTTGAGTCACCAAGTCCTCCTGCTGTTTCTCTCGTCTGTGTGATTGGGGGGAGTGGGGAGAGGGGGAGGGTTGTCTGGGGAGAGGATTGCCTAATGTGCCTGAGGACTCCATCTTGAAAGAATTGCAGATGTCAGCAACCTTCCTCTCAAACAAGGTGGCAGAGTTGGGACACGTGGTCCCCTCACACAGTGAGGAAGATGATGAGGGAGGAAGAAGAGCCCAGTGATCACAGTTTGAGTTTAGTTGCATTTTGAGGTCAACAAGTCTCATAATCAACCACAAAATGGCCCCCAGATACCAACAAGCTCCCTCTCCTAAACACTGTTTAAAGATCTTGTGTTGAAGAAGATATCTGAAACCCCCAAAGTGGATGCTGTAACTCTAACTCCTAAATAAGTATGAAATATTAACTGAAACATAATTTACACACGGAATATGTTGCCTGAGGTGTACTTTCTGAGAGAAATCAGCATGACTCTGATAGGCCCACATGACCTAACCTGACCTGAAAAGCTGACATTTAACTGTGACACTGAGGAGCTTGCAGAGGGACTTCAACCCCCTCCAGCATTGCAGAGTATCCGAACGTTGCCGGAAGTTGTACTGGTTATCGTGTACGTCTCATTCATCTGCATTTCAGTGCCAAGTTTTTCTCTCCTCTGCAGAGGAGCTGCGGGTAGGAGACGCTCACGTGGTTTCTGTGCTTTGATCACGCGCTCGCGTCGGAAGGTTATGAGCCACAGCGTCCGCTATTTTTATTTTTTTCTAGAGGTAATCAGATAAGTAAAATATGCCCTGGTATTTTACAGCAGTTCTGTAGCTTCCTGTGGCAGGAAAATAACGGCTATACCTACGCGAGTGCGTGTATGTTTGAAATAAACAAATGCAGCAGGGTTCTTTCACAAGAGAAATTGAATGTACGTGTGTTTGTGTTTATACTCTGGCATACAGGGTGGTGTCAATTCCATGCCTGGGAGCTTATAAAATATAAATCTTATCATAATAAGTTCCACTTTTAGAGCACGATATCAGTTTATTGTGTGGTATATTTTCACTGATTCCAAATATAACGGGTCCATTATTTACTGCAGCACTATTTCAATCCAAAGGTCATCTAACTCAGCCCGGACACAGGAGTGACCGCTGTCCATTCAGCACCACGTGCGGACAGAGTACCACCTCACCGCAAATATCCATCAGCACGAGGTCACAGCTGTGTCTGACACGCCACAAATATGCGAGACGGAAGCTTTGATTTCTGTACCGATCATTTCAGCAGCGGTGCACAAACTGTAGCCCAATCTGTTCCGAAACAAGACCGCATTTTCTTAGCAAGGACGAAAACTCAGTCTTTGACAGTCTTTTGGAGGCTCCCAGCATGAGTTCTACAGATATTCACCGTTCTTTGAAACTATATAGTCAATATTTACGTAGGGCCTATTTTCTTGAAAGCATAATCGTTTTATAAAGTACTGTAGTTGTGATGAAGTATGAAACAGTTAGTGCTTTATGTCAAATAACTGCACTGAACTTCCCAGAAAACGTGTATGTAGTCTGCAGCCTTTTCTTCATTTTGCCTTCACTGGGCTGGCCAATCGGTGCTCAGCTTTTCTTTTCTCACTGACGTCATTACAGTTCCTTCGCGCTTTAAAGTCGAACGTGACTTCCGGGAAAGCTGTCAGTGCAACAGCTCCGTGAAGCTAGCGACAAATTTTAACGATTTTTTTCACAATTTATTTTGCAACGATACAGGTAATCGATGTCCACTGATCCGTAAGTATTTTTGCAAACATTTATCTGTGGTGAAAGCTCACGTTTGCGCACGTGGTGAAGAAGGATAATGAGGATATAAAGCCTGCTGCTCAAGTTCTTAGCTTGTTGAATTTAAGTTGTTGTTGACAGTAACGCAGATGGGCCGCTTTTTGGCTATATTGTTAGCCACCTTTATTTTATTTTAAAGCAAAATGTGAAGCAATGTGAAATATTTAGAATATCTGCTAAGTGGCTATAAATATATATTTTTTCTATGCGCAGGATTTTTGGGTGTAAATATGGAAAGTGTTGGTGCAAGCCAGATTGTAGCTTGTTCATTAAGCATTGTGATGATGGGTGCAGATTGCTATCTGCCATGCAACTGAGATTTCTGAGTGAAAAGCATTAAAAGCTGAATAATCCTATTACTATAATTGGAGAGTGGTTTGTGTGTGTCCCACCTCTCCTCCAGTCCATATTCCTCCAGTCCCTCAAAACTTGCCCCAAAAAAATGTTCAGGGGGCCGCCCATTGCATATAGTGTTTTCCATCATTTCATTTTTAATGTTAAATATATAATCGGCAGTTTTACTTTTTATTTTGGAATCCGGAACCACTGTCACCCGGAACTACTTTCCACCGTACCAACGGTAAGAGTTACACCACACACCAGAGAAGGAACTGAAAACGCTGTACAGGCTACATTAAACAAAAAGGCTGCGTCCGAATAGTCTTTTTTGCCCATAGACATACATAGACGCCGCATTGGCCAACCTAATTTTAGCCAAAACGAGCCGTCCTCCGAGCTGGACAAATAACATTGGCCTCTATAAATACGGCTGTTGAGCCGAGTGCGCAGGGACCGTCCAATCGTTACAGTGTAGGCTAGTGTCACCGAAACCACTTCACACATCAATGGTCTCCTGTTGGTTATACTACAACACTTAGTTTGGGAAAATGTGCTGAGGTCACATGCTTGTGTGAGGGTGTGGGAGGGGCTGTGGCTATGGGCGTGGCCTATCACAAAAGGAGCATAACTCCCGAATGGATTCACAGATTTGCACAACATTTTGTGTAAAGGTTGGTCATGAGCCAAAGGTCACGTGTTTGTGTGAGGGGGTGTGGTGATGGGCGTGGCCTATCTCAAAAAGGCGCATAACTCCCGAATGGATTCACAGATTTGCACAGGATTTTGTGGAAAGGTTGGTCATGAGCCAAAGAAGAGGTCACGTGTTTGTGTGAGGGTGTGCGCGTGGGTGCATGCACACATGGATGAATGCGCGTGTGCGGTCGCAGCTATTGCGGATTCGCGCTGGTTTTACTCTTGAGCTTATATGTAATACAGTATACATTTCTATTGTGACGGCCCTCCCTCTCTGTCTGCCAGTGCTTGCTCCCTGTTCTGGTTTTCTCTTGCAGGTGCCTGGTGGGCGGAGTTGGGAGGGCCATCAGTGTGAACCTGGAGCACCTGGGCATGGTGCTCTCAGGGCTTAAGAACACCCCTACTCCAAACAGATCGAGCTCGCTCTCTCCCTATGCACATTTGTTTGGCGTTTGTCTTTGGTTTTCCATCCAACACCTCCACACCACACCACACCTTACACACATCCACTCACCTACACAACTGATCTTTACAGACAGACACACACCATTGTAACTTTGCTAATCCTGTTCATTTACCCCTATTTACAATAAATTATGTTTTGTTTAATGTTATATCCTTGTGTATCCCTCACTTTTGTCCGTCCTTTGAGCTGGATCGTGACACTATCCTTCACCTTATCTGTTTGCACAATCTTGGTGGTGGGGGGGGGGAGGGCAGAAAAAATGTGTGTGACAAATAATTACTATGACCTTAATACAAATATACAGTATTATTATTACTGCATTATAATATGACTGTTGTGTGTGCTTTATTGGATATGTGCCATGCATTTCTCATCACATCCCTTCCAAATTCCCCATTAATACTGCTTGGAGGTCTGCCCTTTGCACAGGATATTTTTAAGGGGTGGGGCCACAGGGTCAAGGGGGGTCAGGGGAGGCTGTGGGTGAAAGCAGTAGAGAGGGGCAAAAGTCTCAGGGGTCAGGGGAGGGTCAGGGAAAAAGGTTGCAACGCCCAAAGGGCGCCTTGTTCTAGTTGATTAAATCAGCTGAATTGGTAACGTCCGTCGGTACGATGCTTATGTTACTCATTGCAAAGATGCAGCGGTATGATGAACAGTGCGGCGAGCGGAATAATGCGGGTGCTGTGCGTCACTGCGCTGCAGGAGAGCTGAACGGGGGGCGTGGCCGCGTTCTCAGTCTGAGTGCTGCGGGACCAGCTTGGACTCTTCACGAGGAAGAGCTGCATGTGGAGGATGAGGGATTTGAAGATGTGGAGGACAGGGACCCAACGGCCCATCATCCTGCAGCACCATCAGGTAAATCACCCACCCACCCTGCAGCCCTGAGGCCTGTCCCCAGTACCCCCACCAAACAGAGCACTCCTCCCCAGTCTGCCACTGCTGCTCCACCTGGGACAGACCCTCAGGTAAGATTTCACTGTTAACACACAGCACTGGTGTGGTGTGGGGATGGCTGGTTTAAGCAGCCACACCTGCCCTGGGTCAAGTTAATTAGACCTGGCCAATTGGATAATTGGTTAAGAATTAGAGAATTGGCCAGGCTAACTGGACCCAGGAACAGGAGTGGCTGCACCTGTGCGTAGTGAGGTAATCACTGCGCACAGGTTAAATCTGCCATCCCCACCCACAACTGGCTTTGTGTGTTAAATGTTTCACTATGAATTGAACCCATATAAGTCTTATATTTTGTTAAATATTGCACTATTAACAAATGTCTTGTTGTAGAACCTACATTTCTCCATGGAAAGAAAAACTAAAATCCTTATTTTTCTTGTTAAAATGAGTGTAGAGGGTTGGTCAGTCTGCTGGGTTTCATTGTCATAATTATTCTTTTTAAACCTTTAATAAAAATGCATATTTTCACTAAAATTCAGTCTTTCGCTGTGTTATTACATCCTATTTTCATGTCTTTTATTTGCTTTATGCATTTGCATTTACACTGAAAATGTATCAGGAATATTATCGTTTTTTAAACAATATACATCAGGGCTTTGCAGCATAGGGTTTCAGACTGCACTTTGTCTTTTATTGTTTTTTTTTTTAATTATTGCACTCATTAGATCATCACCTGAACAGGCCTCATACAAAAACATTAAAATCTGAAAATAAGCCAACACAATAACAGTTATGATCAATTTACAAAAGTCCAAATGAAAATCTAAATCTTTGCGGTTTCAACTGTACATGGTGGATGTGTGATGGATGGGTGTCTCTCTGGGGGGTGGACTAAATGATCAGTTCTTTCCAGTGTTCCACCCCCCATTTCTCTCTCGCCAGGTTTTTGTTTTTCCTAAAGGCCCAAGACTGCACTGGGTTTCAGACTGCACAGCCAAACACTGCACTGAAAACTCCATCCTTTTTAGAAACGAGCCGCTTTCTTCTGTGTCTGTCAGCGCAGTGTGTCACAGGGGCGGGGTCTTCTGGTGGGAGGAGTCCTGACAGCCGGCAGTGACGCAGAGTTGGAATATATGGAGAAAACGTAAATGGCGTGCGCTGATTTGTCACTGTGGCTGTTTGAAGTGTTCCTGCAGTGCTCTTATAAGGCAGCAATGAGTGTGATTGGTGGGGGGGGAAAGAGTGTGCTCTCTCAGAGGGGGGCTGGGTGTGTGCACAGGGCTCAGTCTCTCTCAGAGCTCAGAGGTGAAGGTGTGAGCATCCACTCTGCTCTGAGGAAGGTTTGGTTCGTACACGCTGAAGATGGAGAGATGTCTGTTCTTTCTCTCTCTCTCCTCCCTGCTCCTGCTCTCCACAGTCAGTGAGTACCAGCTTTATCCTCCTCTCCAGCTTCTCCACACCCAGTCAGGGCTCAGAGACTGGGGGGTCAGGGCCAAGGGGTCAGAGGGGCAGCTCTCCAGCCAGGGCAGAGCTCCAGGCCGTCTCTAAACACCAGAGTTTACTGTAGTAATATTTCTCTGCATCATTCATGAAGCTTTCATGAAACAAATTTTATTATTACTTATTTAGGAAATGTTTCTGTATTTGATTCACTGGTATATGAAACATGATATTTGATTAATCCAGCCAAGATAAAGTTTTTTGTTTGATCATGTTTGTGTTTTAGTAAATATAAATATATGTGAATATAAAGATCTTTTTCAAGTATTGTTTTTATCGTTTCCGTGTCTATGTAATTTGGCGCCTGATAGTCATGAAAAAGTCCAGGAATTAGTTGGCGCTCCCAGAAATACCTGATGTTTGCGTGAAATTTATATCATAAGTTAGCCGAATTAATATTTTCACTTTTTGTAGTTTTTTTTTTGCTAAGTTGCTTTTTATTAGTGTATTTTTATAAGAACTCTACCGTCTTTAGTGCGTTATAACGGAAGACACAAAGGAAATGTGACGTACTCTCATCAGTGATACATTTGATGCCTTTATGGCAGCACATTAATAATATATTGCACTTATTAAAACGTTCTCACCTCATGAAACTTATTACAGCAACTTTGAAAAAAAAAAATGAAAAAAAAACTTGGCACATGTTAGCGCATTAGTGGTAACACCTGCTCAAACCTCAACTTCAAAAGCAGGACTGAAGCAACATTGATCCAGAGTCAGACTTCCTGTGTAATTCTTTTAAAATAACACACTCTGAACAGATAATATTCTCCACCGCTGTTTACGGCTGCAAATGGAAAATATTTTATTTGAAACTCACATAAGTTTGAATATGTGGCATTTTTCATGTAATATTTTACTATCAATTTAAAAACATGCAAAATTTTTAAATTAAATAATTATTGAAATTGCACAAGAAATATAATGAGGACATACTCCATAGGATGAACGCTAAAAGTATAAAAGTGATTGTTAAACAGGAATTTTGTAGAGCTGAACTACTAATGTCAAATAAAAAAAATATATATATAAGCTAACAATTCAAATTCATGTTTAATCCTCATTGTGGAAACATACCATTTCACTGAAAACATTACATGACATTTAATTGGAGGACACTTTTATTCAAAGTAATGTACAATAAGTGCATAACAACATCGTCACTAATGCAAAATATTAAAACAGTATAATGTACATCTACATATGCCCAGGGCTGTACTTAATATCATTAAATGGTTATAATTCATTCCAGATAAATCTCCTTTTTCACTGATAAATGAGTTCTTAGAAATGCACTGAGCTTGGTAAGAAGAATGGTCTCCTGTTGCTCGTCTGTGTCTTTTGAGGAGCCGTACTCTGCACAGCCAGCGTTTCACGATGCACAGGAGTTTACTGAGGTTCATGTCTGAGTGACCATTCAGCCAGGAAATGCAACAGAAGGTGAAAAGTCTTAGTACTGAACTGCAGTAAACACGCTTGGTGTTCCAGTCTACTTCTAATGCTCTCAGTTTCTGTAGAAAGTAGACACTGGTAAGGCTGATTACATTTTGAATAGATCTGTGTCTGTACTCCACTTGAGATATCTGCAAATGTCAAATCTCAGGTTTTTAATACCATCTCACTCTCAGCATTCTCATTTCCTATTATCAGTGCAGTAAAACAGTTCTTATGTCTGAGAAAGTGAAGGGGTTTTCTCCACCTTGTGGCCAAAGTGTGCACCTGCATTCTGTAGGGGCTTAAGCACCAGTGGCGTCACTAGGGTTGGTGATGCCCGGTGCGGTCGACCGTTGGTGTCACCCGATTTTGTCGATGGGTGCGGGGAGGGGGGGGGGGGGTGCAGGCAGGTGTGGGCGCAAGGAATTGCGTGTTATGACGCCTCTGATGAGCACCGTCACACAAGTGCCATCTGCTTATTCAGTCATGTGACTGGCCTCACTGGCAGAGCTTGTGCCACTGGTGTACAGCGTACAATGCCAGGGTAATAGAGCACAACCTAGTGGCGTGCCTGTGTTCCTGCACACACTGCTGGGGGCATATCCTTTTCAATTCTCAGCAAAAAGTTGGGATTTACACCCATGGTAAACCAGGCTAAACATTATTGAGAATCTATGAACAGTGGTACTACATAAGAACCAGGTTTATCTATAAGATGTTTATGTACAGCACTGTGTGCCGTAGTTGTTTCCATGTTTGGTTCATTTCCATTTAGTTGCGTGCTGATGTGTTCCAGTCTTTTATTTTTAGTTGTTTGTTTATATTGTTTGAGTATTTCACAGTATCTTAGGCGTAAATCTTGGTTTTTGGGATTTTTGTTTCTGGTTCTCAGCTTTTTTTTTCATAGTTATACATTCCTCATCGAACCATTTTTCGTTACATTCTTATTATCATTTTTCATATTTGTGGTTTTTAACTTGGATTTTTTAGCTACTTAAAATAATTATTAAAGTAATTTATGGCCAGGTCTACGCCTTATTTTGAGGGTTGATACTGTGTGTTTTGAAATATTTCTATTAGAATTTTTATTTAATCACTGCCAATTGCCTCTTTGTATAATTGTGTGCTGTTTGGAGCCCATCTGTAGAAAGGATTGAGGTTATGTATGTGTGTTGGACTGCTGTGTTCTCTTTATGAACTCAGTGATCTGACTGTGATCTGATAAGGGTGTTTGTGGTCTGACAGTAAATGCATTTATGGAGGAGGGGTTTAGGTCCGTAATGGCATAGTTTACTACACTGTTACCAAGAGCTGAACTGTATATACAGTATATCTACCTAAGGAGTCCCCTCTGATCATGCCATTTATTATATAGAGACCAAGACTTTGACAGAGATTCAACAGTGCCTTACCATTTTTATTAATTACTCTGTCATAATTATTTTGCAAGGATAAATTTATTGAGTGACATGGATTAGTTGCTCCAAATATGTGACACATTCCCAATTTCCCAAGGACTAAAGTCAAGTTGTTTACCTGTCCTGGAGTTAAAATCTCCACATAGGAGTACCTTCCCCTGGACCTGGGAGTTGCAGATTTCCGTGTAGAGATTTAGGAACATGTCCTCTGAGTAATAAAGGGATTCAGAGGGTGTATATATGCTGTACATAGGAATAGGTGAGATTTGGAGAGATGTGACATTCCTGATTTTTAGCCAGATATGCACGTCTGCTATTTTGATTATTTTCATTGAGCCTGCAAGCTCCTACTTGTACCATATTATAATGCCCCCAGAACCTCTGGCATGCTGGACATTGCTGTGCTTGAGGGATGGCAATATTATTTCTCTGTAGCCTAAGGGACAGTAAGTTGATACATCTCTATGCACCATGTCTCCTGGAAGATTAAAATATCTATATATTTTATGCTACTGATAAAATCTGGATTTGTGCTCTTCAGACCATATACTGAAGAACAAAAGCCCTGAATGTTCCAACTGCTAATTGCAAGTGATCTCCTTACATAAACAATAGGTGATTGCATTGAATGGGGCATAATGACAAACTATCAACTAATTTAATTATTGATTAAATTATATTTAATCAATAATTAAAATATAATTGTAGAATATTTATTATACATATACGTTTATACTTAGCCAATTATTCTGCTGATTATGTTGAGGAGTTGCCGTATTTCTCCCATCTCAGAACTGGCCAGGGTCCTTGGTGTTGCAGCAATAGTTGCATAACCCTGCCGAATGACTGTATGTATTGTGCAATAAAGGTTTGTTAAAAAATCTCTCTCTCTCTCTCTCTCTCTCTCTCTCTCTCACTCAGGCAGTGAGGATGTGAGGCTGGTGAATGGTGGCAGCCCCTGTGCTGGGAGAGTGGAGGTTTACCATCAGGGAGAGTGGGGGACAGTGTGTAATAGGGTCTGGGGTTTGACACATGCTGGGGTGGTCTGTAGACAGCTGGGCTGTGGAGATGCTGTAGAAGCACTTCGAAATGCTCGCTTTGGCCAAGGGTCTGGGAGAATATGGATGGATTATGTGTCCTGCGGGGGATCAGAATCCACACTGAAGAAGTGTGGCTCAGTAGGATGGGGTATACATGGCTGTAAACATCAACATGATGCTGGAGTGATCTGCTCAGGTAGGACTCAGTGTTATTCAGCTCTTACCAATGTTCTTATACCAACACAGGACTTTGGTTTTTAATGAGGATATATTAGTTTCATAAATGCATATATTATTACATAACTAAAAGATAGTATTAGATTTTAAAATGTGGTGTTATGAAGTAAATTATTGCTCCTTTCACTGAACTAATTCAGCACTTACGCAGTCACAGCAGAATCTTTGTGTTTCTGATGTATTTCTCTTTTTCTGACGCTATCAGAACATTTATTCTTTTAAAGTTTAAGTCTGTAGCAGAAGTTTACATATGATTGGCTCATCACACGCTGCAGTTTATATGGGATTGGCTCATCTCACACTGCTGTAGACGTGAGATTGGCTGATATCACACTGCTGTATTCCACGTATAATAGCCGTGCAGTCCTGTATTCATGCAGCTGTGCTCACTGTTGTCTCTAGAATAAGGTGCCAGTCATTGCAGATGATTCTCTCTTTATTCCCTGTTTAGCTCCAGCCCCTCGAAAGGTCAGGCTGGTGGGCGGGGCTGACCTGTGCTCTGGGAGAGTAGAGATGCATCATGGGAGCTCCTGGGGCACGGTGTGTGATGCTGACTTTGACCAGCGGGACGCAGAGGTTGTGTGCAGGGAGCTGGGCTGTTGGGCTCATGGAGAGTTGCGGGGGGCAGCTGCGTTTGGCCAGGGGGAGGGCCAGGTGTGGGCAGAGGAGATTCAGTGTACAGGCAACGAATCTCACATTTGCTTCTGTCCCAAAGCACCCTCACAGAATCAACCCTGCTCCCATGGAAACGATGTGGGACTAGTGTGTTCTGGTAAGAGTCATTTGTATACTGTGTGTTTCAGTGACAGTGGGTTAATATAGTCCTAAACAGATTGTATGCGTTTATATTAAATAAGATCAAGATATTCATTCATTATACTGTGAAATGTTACATGTCAGAGGCTGTAATGCTGGATATTGTGATGCAGATATAATCTGTAAAATGGAGTGAACACTATAGAGGTCGGGGATGTGCAGCCCATAACCCTCTGATAGGGGAAGCTCACCATATGTACCATAGACACACAGGAAGAGGAAGCACACAGAGCTATCACAGCCTTCCTGTGAGCTTCAGGAATTCACATACAGGCATTTCTGAGTAGTGGCATCCCCCAGTGTCTGTGAGTTTAATCTGTGTGGAGGTTGTATGATCTCCCAGTGTCTGTGAGTTTAATATGTGTGGAGTTTGCATGATCTCCCAGTGTCTGTGAGTTTAATCACAGTCTATGTGTCTGTGTGAGTTTAATCTGTGTGGAGTTTGTATGATCTCCCAGTGTCTGTGTGAGTTTAATCTGTGTGGAGTTTGTATGATCTCCCAGTGTCTGTGTGAGTTTAATCTGTTGAGTTTGTATGATCTGCCAGTGTCTGCATGAGTTTAATCTGTGTCTGTGTGAGTTTAATCTGTGGGGAGTTTGCATGATCTCCCAGTGTCTGTGTGAGTTTAATCTGTGTGGAGTTTGTATGATCTCCCAGTGTCTGTGTGAGTTTAATCTGTGTGGAGCTTATATGATCGTCCAGTGTCTGTGTGAGTTTAATCTGTGTGGAGTTTGTATGACCTCCCAGTGTCTGTGTGAGTTTAATCTGTGGGGAGTTTGCATGATCTCCCAGTGTCTGTGTGAGTTTAATCTGTGTGGAGTTTGTATGATCTCCCAGTGTCTGTGTGAGTTTAATCTGTGTGGAGCTTATATGATCGTCCAGTGTCTGTGTGAGTTTAATCTGTGTGGAGTTTGTATGACCTCCCAGTGTCTGTGTGAGTTTAATCTGTGTGGAGTTTGTATGATCTCCCTGTGTCTGTGTGAGTTTAATCTGTTGAGTTTGTATGATCTCCCAGTGTCCGTGTGAGTTTAATCTGTGTGGAGTTTGCATGATCTCCCAGTGACTGTGTGAGTTTAATTTGTGTGGAGTTTGTATGATCTCCCAGTGTCTGTGCGTTTTATATGTGTGGAGTTTGTATGATTTCCCTGTGTCTGTGTGAGTTTAATCTGTGTGGAGTTTGCCTGTGTATGTGGACCGGTGGATGTGTGTGTGATTGTACGTATGTATGTGTGTGTGTGTGTGTGTGTGTGTGCATGTGTGCGTTTGTATGTGTATGTGTATGTGTGTTTGTGTGTGTGTTCATGTGAAAGCCTGTTTGTCTGCCTGTTTCTGCAGTCTCTAGCTGCTTGCGTGCATGTGCATGTCTGTGTTATTGTACATACATGCATGCATGCCTGTGTGTGTGTGTGTGTGTGTGTGTGTGTGTGTGAGTTTGTGTGTGTGTGTTTTGTACCTGTGTATTCTGTTAGCCTCTTCCATAAGTCTCCTTTATTATCTCAGTGTTGGTCAGATGCTAACCCCACTGTGCTGTGTGTAGGGTACACTGAGTCCAGGCTGGCTGACGGCCCTGATAACTGCTCTGGTCGAGTGGAGCTGCAGCACCTGGGTAACTGGGGGACAGTGTGTGATGCATGCTGGGACAGGAGAGCCTCCAATGTCCTCTGTCAGCAGCTGAAGTGTGGGACTGCAGTGGCAGTGCCAGGACAGGCCTGGTTTGGAGAGGGGAGTGAGCCAATCAGAGCCGATGTGTTTGATTGCCATGGGAACGAGACACGCCTCTCACAGTGTGCTGTTTCCTCATGGAGCCGAGCTGTGCTCTCACATGGACAGGATGCTGGAGTCATCTGCTCTGGTGAGGAGTCCTGCTCTCTGTACTGTATACATGGCACAATATAGCACACATTTACTGCACTGAGAGAGAGAGAGAGAGAGAGAGACAGAGAACTGAACTGAACTGAACTGAACTGAACTGAACTGAACTGAACTGAATTGAACTGAACTGAAGAGCAACCAGCTCTACCCAGACAAAGATCCCCTGGGACAACTGGCCATAAAAAGAACATTTTTACAAAATATTATCAAAAAAAAATACCACACCCTCTACATCTAGTCATTTTGACAAAAATCAACAAAAACTATACATTGACAGTTGGCATGAAGAAATTAAACAATAAACTGGAAGTGTATCGTTATCTAGGCCAAGATTGCTCTCTGTCAGAATATCTCACTAGAGTTAAAAACCAAAAGCAAAGGCACACAATGTACAGACTCAGTGACCACAGCCTTGCCATCAAAATTGGTTGCCACAAAAAGACCTGGCTGGCAAAAGAGAACAGGCTGTGTGCTCATTGCAATCTGGCAGGTGGAGACAGAGGCCCACTTCCTGCTTTCCTGCCCCAAGTACCTCCCAATCAGAAACCAATATTTTCCCAAATTCTCTGAACAGACTAGTCAGTACCTATCGGAACCAAATAAATAAATAAAAATTCTGAGGAAGAGGAAATCGAAATAGAGGCGGCAGCCCAGCATGTCTCTGCCTGCCATAAATTAAGAGGGTGTGGGTTTATCAGAGGAGTCTAACCCTAACCCTAATACACTTGGGTTTATCAGAGGAGTCTAACCCTAACCCTAATACACTTGGGTTTAACAGAGGAGCCTAACCTTAACCCTAATACACTTGGGTTTAACAGAGGAGCCTAACCCTAAACCTAATACACTTGGGTTTATCAGAGGAGTCTAACCCTAACCCTAATACACTTGGGTTTAACAGAGGAGTCTAACCCTAATACACTTGGGTTTAACAGAGGAGTCTAACCCTAACCCTAATACACTTGGGTTTAACAGCGGAGCCTAACCCTAACCCTAATACACTTGGGTTTAACAGCGGAGCCTAACCCTAATACACTTGGATTCATCAGAGGAGTCTAACCTCAACCCTAATACACTTGGGTTTATCAGAGGAGTCTAACCCTAATACACTTGGGTTTACCAGAGGAGTCTAGCCCTAATACACTTGGATTCATCAGAGGAGTCTAACCTCAACCCTAATACACTTATGTTTATTTATTTTTATTTACTTAACCTTTATTTAACCAGGTTAATCTTACTGAGATTAGAAATCTCTTTTTCAAGAGAGACCTGGCCAAGAAAGCAGCAGTCGAATACAGACACAACAAAATTTCAACATTTAACATATTATAAAAGCAAACAAACAGCAATGTTCAAAGTTTATCAGAGGAGTCTAACCCTAACCCTCATACATTTGGGATCCTCAGGCTCTGCCCTCTCAGCTCTGGACGGGACGGTGCGGCTGGCTGGAGAGGGTGCGTGTGAGGGCCAGGTGGAGGTGTACTACCAGCAGACCTGGAGCAGAGTGGGGGGGTCCTGGAGCTTCAGTGAGGCCTCGGTGGCCTGCAGGCAGCTGGGCTGTGGCTCTGCAGTGCAGGTCTACAGCTCCTCTCCGTCTGGGACGGGGGGCAGTGGGGAGTGTCTGATGGGGGTTCAGTGCTCCGGGAGAGAGGCTCACCTGGGGAACTGCAGCACTCCACACAAACTCACCTGCAGCTCCAGGGAACAGGTGTCCATCGTCTGTTCCAGTGAGTACAGGTTACTAATGAAGCTTCTCTTAAGTTTCTAGCTGCTTGTTTGACATGGGGGATATAGTATACTCAACCTAAAGGATTTTTAAAAAGTATTAGGAATCAGAGTATTTAAAACAGACAGAGCTTGTGTAAAAACTCAGGTAACTTCTCTCTATTTCTCTTTCTCACCCCCTCTCTCTCTCCCCCTCTCTCCCCTTTTCTCTCCCTCTCTCTCTCTGTTTCTCTCTCTCTCTCAGATCACAGGTCTCTCAGGCTGGTGGGGGGAGGGGGGGACTGTGCGGGACGGTTGGAGGTGTTCCACAGGGGCTCCTGGGGGACAGTTTGTGATGACTCCTGGGACCTGGAGGATGCTCAGGTGGTGTGCAGGCAGCTCCAGTGTGGGACGGCCCTCAGTGCCCCGCTACCCTCCTTCTTTGGGCCAGGAAATGGACCCATCTGGCTGGATGAGGTGGGCTGTGTGGGGAACGAGACGTCCCTGTGGGACTGTCCCACAGCCGGATGGGGACAAACTGACTGTGGACACAAGGAGGACGTGGGGGTCGTGTGTTCAGGTTTGGAACTCATTGGAACATCTAAAGTTTCTGCTTTTACTCTGACACTAATTTGGTGTGAATACATGATACCTGATTGGTCAGTAAATTCAGGTGTTCAAAGTGATGAGATTTATCTCAGGAGAGCAGTGGCTAACAGAACACACAGCTTTTCATCCTGACTTATACCTGCATCTGATACATTTACCTTTCTATCCTCTGTAATTTCTGGCACAATATTATAAGGTTATGTTTATTTTTAAATCATTTTGTCCCTAAGAGATTTCTAACATTGTTGTTGTAGAATTCAAGGAGATGAGACTGGCCAAGGGCTGTTCTGGGAATTTGGAAGTTTTCTACAATGGCACCTGGGGCAACGTGTGCTTCAATCAAATGACTACAGACACGGCCACTCTTATATGTCAGGAGCTGAACTGTGGGAAGAGCGGATTTGTGTCTAACACACGGTCAAGACTGGAATCAGCTCCAAACTGGCTGGATTATTTCAGATGTCGCCCACATGACTCCACTCTGTGGCAGTGCCCATCAAAGCCTTGGGGTGAGAATACCTGCGGGCAAACCAGCGTGGCTTCACTTACCTGCTCAGGTAAACCTCACTCTACTGCAGACTTTATACTCCTGTTAGGAACAGTATAATAAACCTCATAATTACAAACACAGTATCACTCCTATTGGGAACAGCAGCATAAAACTCTCCTTACTGCAGACTTTAGTACTTCTCAGGGCCGGCCCGTGGCATAAATGGTCTATGTGGTTGTACTTCTGGTAGAAACAACAGAATTAAACCTTCAAGTAGAACTGACTCATTTATGCAGATGGGGAGGATGATATGAAATCATTAATGAAGCTAATTTGCCCTAAACTGGTAAATATGTAAGTCAGCTTATTAGTTTTTGCAACATTAAATTGGTAAAACTATGGACTATTGTGAATTTTTAAAAGGTTTTTAGTGTAACCCCATGAATGCGATTTTTTGAAGCTCTAAGTAGTGCAGTTTGTTTCTGATATGGAATGAACCTGTTTCTGTCTTTGTGTTGTATAATTTTTCAAAATTTTTAGTTCATTTATTTTTTTATTTCTCTTCACACCAAAGTGGAAGAGGATGATGTAGTTCCACGAAGCAAATTGTCATGTTCCTCAGCAGCAAATCAGAGAGCTTGCACAAGTAGGTTTTTTTGGTTGAGTCCTGTGGTAAGCCGCTCTGGATAAGAGTGTCTACTGAACGTAATGCAAATGTTGAGCAGGCTGTATCCACAGCCACAAATCCACTCTGCTTTGGCAAAGCAGAAAGCATTACGTGAGGTCTGCCATAATATTAGGGCAGATGTGTCTGTGAGAGGTGCTAAACGTAATGAGGTTAGTCATGGTGTTAGTGGAGATGTGTCTGTAGGAGATGCTAAACGTAATGAGATCAGTCATAGTGTTAGTGGAGATGTGTCTGTAGGAGATGCTAAATGTAATGAGGTCAGCCATAATGTTAATGGAGATGTGTCTGTAGTGTAGGAGATGCTAAACGTAATGAGGTCAGTCAAAATGTGTCTGTAGGAGATGCTAAACATAATGAGGCTGCTCAGCTCATCTGTGTCCCCTGCTCTAGGTCACTGGCCCCTCCGGCTGGTGGGGGGTGAAGGCGGGTGCTCTGGGAGCCTGGAGGTATTCCATGAGGGCTCCAGGTGGAAGGTGTGTGGAGACTCCTGGGACGCGATGGATGTCCAGGTGGTGTGCAGACAGCTGGGCTGTGGGTCAGCAGGAAAGGCTCATAGTAATGCTACTTTTGGGGCGGGGAACGACGACCTCTGGCTGACTGACGTGAACTGCAGGGGCACTGAGATGCACCTGTGGGACTGCCCACTCCAGCACAGCCGCTGCCCACACCAGAACCAGGCTGGGGTCACCTGCACAGGTGAGCCTGCGACTCCAGATTGCCTCAGGCTGACTGCCTGCTTCTGAGAAGATTAATCACTGGAGCCCTGACAGAAACACACACCCTAAACCCCAGGAGCAGCTTATAGATCCACCCTGCATTACAGCTCGATGATTACTTTATTCATGCGCTCACTAATAATGCAAGTAAAAAACATGATGCTTTGTAACTTCATTTACGTTCATCAGAAGCTCGTATCCAGTGCAGCTTACAGAAGTGGAACGAGCAGAGAGGATGTGACATCATCAGGGTCACAGCCGATCACAGTGGGCAGGAACAGGAAGTGGTACAACTGAATGAATAAATAAGAAATCTCTTCATTTTTATTTTACAGGCCCTGTATCTGAGTCCAGCTCCACTGCTGGTACGGACTCCTCTGGATGGTGTAGGAGAGAGTTTGGGAGATAAAACCTGAGGCTGAGCTCAGAGCCCTGTCAATCACACAAATCCTTTCTCATGCCCAATAAATAAAACAATGCATTTTAATCTATTCATTATTTTATTGTTTTAGGTACTCCTGCAATAACTACAATACCAACATCACAGACAGGTAAAGCTGCCCCAGGAGTCATTTATACAATGAAAAGAGGACCTCACAACTAATTTCAGCTGTTGGGACTAGCTTTTCCATTAATGCTCTGTATTGCATTTCCACCATATAAATGGTGGTGGCTGTTTGCCTGGGTAGGTTGCTAAGTAACACTCAGTATTTGAGTGTTAACACAACTGCTTCTTGCAGTTTTTTGCCTGTTGGCAACAGTACCTCTGCATTAATGCTGAATGTAATCCTATAGGGTTCTATCTAACAATAAACATGGTGTGGCTCTCTAAGCTTGCTGAATGCTGGTACCAAGCTAGCAGTTTGCTTAATTTAAATTGCCAATGTCCTTGAACAGAGAAGAGAGAACACCCACGTTCTAGTACAGATAGCACAGGCTTAACTGAAGTTTAGTCGCTGGAAAGTTAACCATGCACTTGCTCTCAGGCCACCTTTTTATGTTGTAGTGGGTATCTTGTGGAATGACTCAGACAGTTGCTCTGCTTTAATATGTCGCTGGATGGCTGGCTGTATAAGTACAGTACTGTAGGTGGAAACACAGCTCAGTGGTTAGTGTAAGTAGAGTAGAGGCAGTGTGCCATGTTCTCTGCTGATGCCCAACCCCTTGCCTTCCCCGTTTAGCAGATGTGTTCAAACAGCCAGAGCCCAGACCAAAGGAGGCTCCGCCCAGCCCGTCTATCCCAGCAGTGGCCTTCCTGGTGATGGGGGCGCTGTTGTTCCTGCTGCTAGCAGTGCTGGGTGTTCTGATGTTCCAGAACAGAGTGCTGAAGAGAGGTAGGGGGCGGACGGGCGCTGGGTGAACCGCCATCACACGCCGAGTGTGACTGAAGAAGCCTCTCCTGTGATCAGCTCAGTGGGTTAACCACGCAGCTCTGAATGGGGGCTGATGGGAGGCTCGCCAAGTTAAGACCCTGCACCAGTGCGTGTGGGTGGGCCCTGCAGTGTGGGGCCGAGTCCTCCATCACCAGCTGCCCTGAAAGCAAGGAGACTGCCGGGTGACGCGTGATTGGCTGCAGTGTTCCCGAGGGAGGGATTTGGTTGGCATGCTGACCTTGTCTTTTTGTGCACCCCCCTGTGGTCGATCACATATCTGCAGTCTGCATGGATAAGTTATCCATTATGTGATAAAAGGGTAGGCTGATCTCAGATCAGCAGTCCTACAGGGGCCTGGTCTCTGACAGGTGGCTGGTGTATGACAGTAGCTGTGTGCTGTACCTCTGCTGCTCATGCAGAGAGAGATGTGCTCTCTGAGAGGAGACTCTGACTCTGTGATTCTCTGTCTCTGCTCAGCCCTGTCTGAATGGGACCACGCCCCTCTGCACGAAGCCGTCTACGAGGAGATCGAGTACAAACTGGCTAGAGGGGGAACCTACAGCGCCCCCCGGTGGGGTGAGTGAATCTGATCTGTCCTCCTCGTGCTTCACAGTAAAGCCTTAAACACACTGTGGAAGACCTCCTCAGAGCATGTGTGGTGTGGGCGGGGTTGGGACACACCCTCTCTCCTGTTCACAGGGAGTGGCCTTTCGGAGGATCCGCCCTCTGGGTATGAAGACGTGGGGGACGCCGAGGGACACTCCCTCTCAGGTAAGGGGGCGAAGCTCTGTGGTGCTCTTAGTGGGTGTAGGTGGTGGTGCTGTGGCTACAGGGTGATTTTGGGAGGGGTGGAACTCCTGAGTGCTCCTCAGAGTTTCAGTGGCGTATGTAACAGGATCACTGGCTGTGAACAGGACAGCTGTGTAGTAAAATGGTGAGAGAACTGGGCTCAAGGTTGCCTCCTCTGTGTTCTGTCTCTCTGTTACCACCGGGTCAGGTTGGTTCCTGTGGGACTCAGTGGTGTGGATTCCCCAGCACCCACATACCAAGGATTTAATATGGGGTCAGTTAGACTGTCCCCACTTTGTCAGGCAGCCGTGACTGCAGTGTGCAAACACAGCTAGCTGAAGTGTTATTCAGTGCTGCTCTGAAGGGCCCCACTGTCCTGCTGTGTGACAGTCCTGTGATTCAGCCACAAGTCCCTAGAAGTCTCCTTGCTTTCAGGGGACCTGGTGATGGAGGACACACTGGAGAACTATGATGATGTCATCCCAGCGGATAAGCAACCAGACAATGTGGAAGGTGAGTGTTTTGATTGGTTGGTGGGATGATTCAATATTTTCTCCTCATGAATACATTTAATTGCATTCATTATTATATGCTGTACTTAGTTTTTTGTGTTAATTTTCCAATCTCCCTTGGCCTTTTTAGATGAATAAAACATGCACATTAATGGAATTATTTCATTACATTGAACATTTCTTGCAGTTGACTTGTTTTGTTGTCCAGTCTTAGACATGGAAATTACTTTTAAAGTTGTTGCCCCGATAATTAGTGTAACCAGTATAACCACCAAAACCAATATAGCCATTATGAGCACTATAACCAGTGTGCCCAGTTTAACCAGCACTACTGCTGCTTCTCTCTGTCTGTTTAAGGGGAGCTGGTGGAGGGAGATGCACCAGAACACTATGATGATGTCATCACCATGCAGCCGCGCCCAGACGCTTTTCCAGGTTGAGTTTCTCTTTACAGACAGAATGTTGGAGTGAAACACAATGTCTGTCACTGAATTCACTGAGTTCTGCTCAGGTGCTTTTCTGTGTCTCTGGCTGCAATCATGTGATTTATTCATTATTAATATAATATTAATATTTTAGATTATGTTTATTATTCTATTTAATGAATTTTATAGATTAAGACACTATCCTGTGTTGAAAATCGTTACTTCCTGTCTATATCATTTGTACTTCTTGTCTGTGTAATTTGTGAAAATCATTGCCATGGGCTACTTCCTGTCTGTGTGGTTTGTTACAGGGGATCATGTGACAGACACAGAGGAGAATTATGATGATGCCGTGACTCTGGACTGGATTCAAGTGGGTGAGTCTGTACAAAGTGAATCACTCCGTATAACATGAATAACTACAAGCTTTTGTGGTTTAATAAAAATTCATCAATCCATCCCTTTATATTTAATATACCGGTTCTTGGAAGAAATTTTTCCAGATTGCTTTATGGGCAGTTATGAGAATATGCACATTCCATTCCACCTGCAAACTCTTCTGAGAGTGGATATTTTAGTGTAGACATGACCCTATGAAAATATTTTGATTGAAACTTTTTCTTTCAGTATTGAATTACAAGATCACAGCAGGTATTTGGTGAAAATGAGCCTTTCCCTGTCTGTGTCTGTCTGTCTCCTGATCCATCCCTGTAGGGGAGAGTGTTCTGGCTGAAAGCCCTCCAGCTCCCAGTGGGATGGACTATGATGATGTGGGGGAGTAGCCTCCTGAAAGAGGAGGAGCACTGTGAGATTGACAGTTCTAACTTTGGAAGTGTCCACCCACAAGTTTGGATAGAAGAACTTACATGGACTCCCTTTTCCTACACATCTGAAGCAAAATGTTTTAATGTCATAAAACCATATCCCACTAGATCAGTTATTCATGAATTTATAATTCACCCGAAATTATTTACTGTGGACTCCTTAGCTCATTCATAAATTAGAACACTGGAAATGCTGGTACTTGTATACATTGAGAACAATAGCTTGCATTCACTGACACAATGAGACAGTTACTTTTTCTGACCGAGATGATGATGTACAGCTCAAACTACATCAAGTCAGTACTGGCTACTTCAATATGAAATGAATGCATCAAAATTTTTGGAATGTAAAAATGAAAACTGTGCTTTAGCCTGTGTAAGCTTTTGCTTTAGATTTGTTTGTATTTACATCAAACCCTTTCAGTTTTGGCTGCTGTGTTCATCATGTGCAGGTCAGAGCTGTCCATGTTGGCTCTCTGATTGACACATGGAAGGGTAGCCAGACAGCACTTATCCAGCATCCCAACATACTCATTGCAAGATCACATTTTTCAAGATGCTTTTATTGCACATAGCTGATGAGTTTGTTCATCTTTCCATCTGAGCAGAAGATGAACAAGACAGTAAGTCTCCACTGGCTGCTTTGTTACTATTCAAAACTATTTCAGTACTACTTATTTCATACTGCTTTCATTACTTCTGAAATTAGTTTAATTTTTTTTAACAAAAAATATTTTTTTAACTACTTTTTTATATACATATATTTTGATGCTAGATCTTGGAGAATTATACTGCTTTTCATAGAGATTTTATAAAAATGAAATATTATATTTTGCCAAAATGCTCACAATGTATTTCTTAGCCTTCTTAAGCAATACCAGTATTTTTAACAGCTGTGTGTCAATAAGATATTTTTAAATAAAGCTGAAAGACTGATTGAACTTTGCTCTCTCATTTCCTTTTATTTCTGTTCTACATCAATGTATTTGTTCATTCATTTGAAAATATGCAGGGATAGGTATAGTACACAGTTTAGATTGTTTGCAAATTTATGACACTGAAATAGAGGAAGAGAAACAGAACAGCAGCCATACCACCCTGCACCCTGCTCCTGCTGAATGGCTGAAGCTACACAAGTGTGGGCTTTGGGTGGGAGACCACCGGGGAAAACTAAGTTTCTTAAAACTAAACCAAAATTAAATTAATTCTAAGAATCCCTCCCCGTCCCATCCTTCTGGGCATATCTCTATATCCTCACAGATCGTACTTTCCCCCTTTTATTTTATAGTCGTTCCCCTCAATTAATTCTCTCAGTGAACACTCCGGCATCTCTGGCTGTTTATATTCAATTCCGTGCTCAACATTACACGCGCGCTCGCCCGGTTCCCCTCGCTACTCCTGCCATTCCAGCCCAATAAAGCTAGAAGACAGCGCTACTCTTGTTTATTCTGATCATTATTTGCAGCATTTCATGGGACAAATTCTCTTGACCTGCTTTAATACTGAGCTTGCCAACAGAAGCCTGGTTTTGTCCCAACGGCCGGCACTTCCACGTGTTACACTGTACAGGGGTTTTTACTGACACCTAGTGGTGAAAATATGCAAATCCTTAACAACACCAACACGTCCTGTCTGCATCTCCCATTCCCAGTCACAGGGATATTGCCCCAGCTGTCCCAATTTCACTATACACTATTGCCCCAATGCCACAATACAGATGTTATCATCTTATCCCTTTTGAAAATCTAATAATCTTTATTTAATCAGACAGTTAAGTGAGTTCTCTTTTGCAGTGACAACCTGGGGAATCAGCGTGTGTGGAATTAAAGGTGTGTAATCACTCAGATGTAGAGGATGAGTTGGTGGTCAGATGTTTGTGGCACCTGGACCTCCAGGTGAGAGAGACACCTGTGGCCAATGACCATACCACCACTGTCTGTGTTAATGTGTGGCTTTTGTCATTTAACTATACCCTCCCTCCCACAAGACAGAACAGAATGTAGGAGAGCAATGAGAGGCCACTAATTAAATAAATAAACTGCACGGATGAATAACCTTAAACTCGCCTCTCCTGGTTTTAATGTTTAAGTCTCTATGTCTGTATGATATGTCCTGCTGTTGGCTGCCCTGTCTAGGCTGATGCAGTACATACCTGTATCCAGATGAGGTCAGCAGAGGTCATGTTTCACTGTCAGCCAAAACTAAGAGCAAGTGGGGTAAAAAAAAAAAAAGACTGAAACAATGATTATAAGAAGATTCCCAGTGTGAAAACATCATAGGTGGAATCAGTCCACAGAGGAAGAGCCTGTTCTCCACTGACTAGCTTGCTATCAATAGTTAAAGATGAGCTAAATGGCAATAGGGAGCTAATGGGGAATCTGTCGAAGCAAATAATCAGTGTTTGGGCAGATTATTGCCTGAGGTATTAAACTATGGTAAAATAGACTGTCCGTGTATATTAATTTAATACATGGTTCAGAAGAGCGAGGTCACCCATCCAGGCCTCCAGATGATAGGTGTTTGACCCCGGAGAGGTTCAGCTCTGGAGCAAAATGCAGTGTGAATATTCCCTTCCCTCTGACATCATGCTTGAGTCACCGAGTCCTCCTGCTGTTTGTCTCGTCTGTGTGATTGGGGGGAGTGGGGAGCGGGGGGGGGGGTTGTCTGGGGAGAGGATTGCCTAATGTGTCTGAGGACTCTATCTTGAAAGAATTGCAGATGTCAGCAACCTTCCTCTCAAACAAGGTGGCAGAGGTCGGACACATGTGGTCCCCCCAGACAGTGAGGAAGATGATGAGGGAGGAAGAAGAGCCCAGTGATCACAGTTTGAGTTTAGTTGCATTTTTAGGTCAACAAGTCTCATAATCAACAACAAAATGGCCCCCAGATACCAACAAGCTCCCTCTCCTAAACACTGTTTAAAGATATTGTGTTGAAGAAGATATCTGAAACCCCCAAAGTGGATGCTGTAACTCTAACTCCTAAATAAGTATGAAATATTAACTGAAATATAATCTACACACGGAGTATGTTGCCTCAGGTGTACTTTCTGAGAGAAATCAGCATGACTCTGATAGGCCCACATGACCTAACCTGACCTGAAGAGCTGCCAAAGTGAAACATTTAACTGTGACACTGAGGAGCTTGCAGAGGGACTTCAACCCCCTCTAGTATGGCAGAGTATCCGAACGTAAACACAGCTGCCGGAAGTTGTACTGGTTATCATGTACGTCTCATTTATCTGCATTTGAGTGACAAGCTTCTCTCTCCTCTGCAGAGGAGCTGCGGGTAAGAGACGCTCGCGTGGTTTCTGTGCTTTGATCGCGCGCTCGCGTGGGAAGCAAAGCTAGCCTTCATAAATGATAAATGATGCTTGCAATCCTACTCATGTTAACTAGCAAGCAAATAACAAGAAATCAAGCTTGTTCTAATGAAAAACGTTTCAGCTAAAGTTAATAATACAGTAATTACTTTCTAGCCAGCTTTTCAGGTTAAAATTATAGTGGTTATGTTCAGTTTAATTCGTTCAAAATCAAAACACGACAGTTAAGGAAACA
Organism: Anguilla pacifica; assembly: GCA_039654925.1. NCBI lineage: Eukaryota > Metazoa > Chordata > Actinopteri > Anguilliformes > Anguillidae > Anguilla > Anguilla pacifica. Next base: position 76,188,990 of record CM077285.1, on the reverse strand, counting down.
TTGGTAGGTAGCTAACAAGCAAAGCTAGTCTTACAATCAAGGTTATTTGATGCTTACAATCCTACTCAAGTTAGCTAGCAATGCATTTATTACTTTCTAGCCAGCTTGCCAGGTAAAAATTAACTGTCGCAATTCCTTATGACAATTAATTATTTTCCACCACGTAAGTAATTCAGTTCATGTAAACCGTTGATACACACTCCTCTCTTGAGCGTCTAGCAGCGATTATAGCCTAACTATCGAGATTCTAAGCAACTGGAGATAAAACTTTTTTTTGTACTCCACGTGGACCATAAACCCTTGAATATAAAAACGACTCGAAGTCGACGTACGACCCAAAGGCCGATGCGGCGTTTATGTATATCTCATAAAAAAATACGTTTTCAACGTACAAAAATGCCAAGTTACTCACACATACACGACATACACCGTCTATAACTCATTCATTCAGACTGCCAAAATATAGGCCTGCCATTAAAACTTGATATCAAAATGACGCCAAGTTACGGTACTACAAACAATATAGGCTATCTTGCCTCACCGAAATGAAATAAGATGTATTCGAAAGCAATGCTACCCAATATTTCCTCAATTCTTTCAAGTCACTTGCCAAAACTGGGACCTTGCCCACTAGGCCACAGGCAGACTAGCTGTTTAAAGTGGACATTTTTCAGAGTAAAAAGGTATGGGTATTTTGCGTGTGTATGCGAGTTTTTGATTGGGTCGTGTAGATGAAGATTTGGCTGGTGTCGGTAAAATGTCCAATGGGGAGACATGTTGTTAGACGGATAGGCAGAAAGAAAAATAATAATGAGAAGAAGAAAAAGAAGTAGACACAAAATCCCCTTAGTTTGGGGCTTTATTGTGTGGACATGTGAAGTTGTTTATGAAATCTGTCTGTTGAAATGGGGTCAGAATGTACAGAATTTAATATTTTTAAGGGCTGAGTGTCTGTGGCTGTTGTGGTTATTTCTGTGGGAAACCCTGGAAAGTGCAAAACTCTCGGTGCTGTATAGGTATGGGACGCCCCCGCCAAGTCGTAACTTGGCGGGATGGCATACCTGCCATCCCAATATGTCTATGACACAAACTGTAGCACGATGTGTTCTGAAACAAGACTGCATTTGTTACCAAGGCCGAAAACCATAGACAGACTTTTGAAGGCTCTCAGCACGAGCTCAACAGATCCTCACCGTAGTTTTAAACTATATGGTCAATATTTACGTAGGGCCTATTTTCTTAAAAGCACTATCGTTTTAGAAAAGACTGTAGTTGTGATGAAGTATTAAACAGTTAGTGCTTTATGTCAAATAACTACACTGAACTTCTTCGGAAACGTGTAGTCTGCAGCCTTTTCTTCATTTTCCTTTCACTGGCCTGGCCAATCGGTGCTCAGCTTTTCTTTACCCAATGGCGTCATTACTGTTCGACGGCGGTAAAGTTGAACAAGACTTCCGGGAAGGCTGTGAGTACAGCTCCGTGAAGCTAGTGTCAAAAGTTTATGAATTTTTTCATTATGTATTTTGCAGCGATACAAGTATTCTATGTCCACTGATCCGTAAGTGTTTCAGCTAATATTTCTTTGTGGTGAACGTTCACGTTTGCCGTCGTGGTGAAGAAGGATAATGAGGATAAAATGCCTACTGCTCAAGTTAGCTTGTTGAATTTAACTCAGCTGGAACAGTTATTAGCTGAAATGTTAGCCACCTTTATTTTAAAGAAAAATGTAACGCAATGTGATATATTTAGAATGTCTGCTAAGTGGCTATACATATTTATTTTTTCATACGTAGGATTTTTGGGTGTAAATATAAAAGCTATTTTAGCTCATCCATTAAGCATTGTGACGAAGCACACAGATTGTTATCTGCCAAGTATCTGAGACCTCCTCTGAGTGAGTAATAGAGAATAGTGTACATTAAAAGCTGATTAATTGATTAAATCAGCTGAATTGGTAACGTCCGTCGGTCCGATGCTTATGCTAATCATTGGAAAGATGCAGCGGTTTGATGAACAGTGCGGCGAGCGGAATAATGCGCGTGCTGTGCGTCAGTGCGCTGCAGGAGAGCTGAACGGGGGGAGTGGCGGCGTTCTCAGTCTGAGTGCTGCGGGACCCGCTTGGACTCCTCACGAGGAAGAGCTGCACGTGGAGGATGAGGTATTTGAGGATGTGGAGGACAGGGACCCAACGGCCCATCATCCTGCAGCACCATCAGGTAAATCACCCACCCACCCTGCAGCCCTGAGGCCTGTCCCCAGTACCCCCACCAAACAGAGCACTCCTCCCCAGTCTGCCACTGCTGCTCCACCTGGGACAGACCCTCTGGTAAGATTTCACTGTTAAAGTTACAATCTGGAAGATTTCCGTTTCGTTCTCTTTGGCGGTACCAATGGCGAAAAGCAGTAATTGCAGGTGTGTTTTTGCACCTTACTTCCCACAGATCCAACCGGATCCAACCAGTGTCGCCTGTGTGATGTCAGTCAGTTTACACCTGGGCCACGCCAACTATAACACTATTTACTGAATAAAAAATGGTTGTTATAAAAGTAACGTTATGTACATACTCATTCATTGTCTAACATTAGGCTAACTTAAGCTGTCTTTACACTGCCGAGCTGGGTTAAAATGCTGTAGCAGACCTGGGGTAGAATTAGTGATGATCAATTTCCACAGACGTTCTTTATCCACCTTTTGCCCGGTATGAACATCTTTACACTGCAGAGAAGAATTTGCGGTATTCGCTGTGGCTCGTGCAATTATGTATTTTGTGCACAATAAACAGTCTTTCTCGTGAATGATTGTTCTGTGATATTTTTGAAACAACTGCCTTGCAAAATGTTACCCTTGGTGTTTCTGGTTTTGCAAGCTAAACTGTTTGAGAATAAAGCAGAGCTGGGTGTTAAATTAGCAATCAGAAAAAGAAGAATAAAATAAAAACAAAGGAGATTTCACCAAAAAAGGGCAAGGCTGAAGGAACATATGAGGAAGCGTAATAAAATAACAACACTAATCTATACTGCTGTATTCTTTTATTTAGTTTTTTCCGGCTTGACATCTTTATACAGAAATCAGTCCCAGCTCTGCACCACCTATACCCCGGGTTAATGCTCTGTGTAAAGACAGCTTTATTCCGATCATTAGCCTGTAATATATTGATGAACTTGATGGAAATGTAAATAACGGTATTGTTAAGGCCAATTCAGATCAATGATTCGCAACGAGACAAAACGGTTTTAGAATGTTGCAGAGGAAATTGCAGCGGTGTGAACTGGTTAGCTGCAGAGCATCTGAAGCCGTTGCCTGGGGTCTCAACAGACCCACCTTGTCAAATCGCCAAGTGCAGTTAGAACGTTTACAATCAGTCTTGGAATTTTGGAAGTTGCATCCAGTCTCGTTGCGAATCATTGATCTGAACTGGCCTTTAGTTAGCTACATTGCAACGTTGCAACAAGGTAGCATTGCATTCGAGAGACGTTTTGCGAGGTCGGTACCGGTCGGTAGCATTAGCTAGCGTTTTTTCTAATTGTTAGCTGACATTAGATTGTGTTAATTACATTAGCTAGCTAGCTAATGCAACGTTACCTGATATGAGAGATGGCTACTGTGCGCAACTTTGCCTGAACTAATGTTGCCTTTCTTGACATGGTCCGGTAGCTAGCGTTAGCTGTGCAAATAGCTAGGCTATGTAATTTAGTAACGTTGCATTGTCATCAAATGTAATACGAAATCTACATCAACAAATAATATGACCTCTCATGTTACACAAAAACATTTTAGGGTTCCATAACCACCCCTTTCTCTGTTATTGTAACGCTAGCAGACACCGGAAAAAACAGTACGCCGCTCACACACAAGTGAGTTGAAGAGCAAGCCTGTTGCGTTAGCTCCGTCTACCCTCTCTGGCGGACCAACCACTGATGGGTGATGGAAAATGCGTCACTAACTATGCGCCGCTTGTGATTTTTTCCCGGGAATGTCGCCACAGACACCCAGTTCTTTAATCATAAATTATAATTATAATAATAATATAAATTAATATAATAATAGGCTCAATCGCCATTGTGTTACCTAATTCGGCGATAGATAGTGACTTAACAGACATTTATTTTAATGAAAATCTTTGAGTTTATTGTTAAATGTTTCACTATGAACCCATAGAAGTCTTATATTTTGTTAAATGTTGCACTATTAACAAATGTCTTGTTGTAGAATGTACATTTCTCCATGGAAAGAAGAACTAAAATCCTCATTTTTCCTGTTAAAATGAGTGTAGAGGTGTTACGGCCTGGCTCGAAAAGCCATAACAAGTCCAATTACCCAAAAACACAATCCAAAACTGATTTAAAAACACAAACCCATACATTTATTAGAATAACAAACTAATCACAAACTGAACAAAGGAAAACCCACAAAGTTCAAACAAAATGATCTTCACAAAAACTACAAACCCAAAACCACAAATCAAACCACAAACCACACACAAAAGAGGACGGAGTGTAGCACAGTGGGTAAGGAACTGGGCTTGTAACCGAAAGGTCGTAGGTTCGATTCCCGGGTAAGGACACTGCCGTTGTACCCTTGAGCAAGGTACTTTACCTGCATTGCTTCAGTATATATCCAGCTGTATAAATGGATACAATGTAAAATGCTATGTAAAAAAATGCTATGTAAGTCGCTCTGGATAAGAGCGTCTGCTAAATGCCTGTAATGTAATGTAATGTAATGTAAAAAGAAACACGAAAGAAGATCTCAAAGAAAGACTCTACCCAAACCACAAACACAAAAGCCCCAAAAGAAACTGTCCCCTGCCTCATACTACTGGGCTTATATTGAACCACAGGCAGGTGGAGGCAATCAAGCGATTAGGCACTTAGGTAATTACCTCCACCTGCACTACCCAGACCGGCAGAGGACGTGACAAGAGGTTGGTCAGTCTGCTGGGTTGCCCACCTTGTTACTTTTTTGTTTGACCATCACTGTCATAATTATTCTTTTTAAAGCTTTAATAAAAATGCATATTTTCACTAAAATTCAATCTATCGCTGTGTTATTACATCCTATTTTCATGTCCTTTACTTGCTTTATGCACCTCCTAGACCTGGTCATCCTGAGGGATTACTCCTCCTCCGATCCCACGGTGACCCCTCTGCACCAGTCTGACCACCACTTCATTTCCTTCTCCCTCCCTCTTGCTCCCCTCCCTCCCTCCCTTCCATCCACTCCTACTGTCATGGTCCGCCGTAACCTCCGCTCCCTCTCTCCCTCCTCTCTCGCTTCTAGTGTCACTGCTTCACTCCCCCCTCTTGAATCCTTCTCCAGCCTTCCCACTGACTCTGCATCCTCCGCTCTGTCTTCCTCGCTCTCCTCAGCACTTGACTCTCTCTGTCCTCTAGTCTCCAGGCCGGCACGCTCGTCCCCTCCCAGTCCGTGGATGTTTGACCCCCTCCGAACCATCCGGGCCAGCCTACGTGCAGCGGAGAGGAAGTGGAGGAAATCCATGACTCAATCTGATCTGTTTGCCTACCAGTCTCTGCTAGCTGCATTTTCTACTGCTGTAACCTCTGCTAAAATGAATTATCAAACAAAAATTCATAAATCTGCCTCTAACCCTCATCAACTGTTCTCCATTTTCTCTTCTCACCTCAGCACTCCTCCTCCCCCACCTCAGTCCTCCCTCGCTGCAGATGACTTTGCGGTTTTCTTCGATGAGAAGATAGCAGACATCTGCAGCTCCTTCATGTCCACCGCCACCCTTCCCCACTCCCTCCTCTCTGTTCCCTCCCCTTGTTTCTCCACTTTCTCTCCCTTCACTGACTCTGATGTTTCCCAGCTCCTACTCTCCCACCGCCCTACCACCTGTGCTCTTGACCCTATCCCTTCCTCTCTCCTCCAGACTATCACACCTGACATCCTCCCATTTGTCACCTCCCTTGTGAACTCCTCCTTGTCTTCTGGATGTTTCCCCTCTTCCTTCAAGCTGGCCCACATCACCCCACTGCTGAAGAAGCCCACTCTGGATCCCTCCGTCATCCAGAACTACCGTCCTGTTTCTCTTCTCCCCTTTTTATCCAAAACAATTGAACGAGCTGTTTCTAACCAACTCTCCTCTTTTCTCTTGCCGAACAACCTCCTAGACCCCCACCAGTGCGGCTTCAGACCTGGCCACTCGACAGAGACCGCACTCCTCTCGGTCAGTGAGTCGCTTCACGCCGCACAAGCAGCCTCCCGTTCGTCCGTCCTGATACTCCTAGACCTTTCTGCTGCCTTCGACACAGTCGACCACCCCATCCTCCTGTCCTCCCTGGCAGCTATGGGGATCTGTGGCACAGCACTAGACTGGATCGAGTCCTACTTCTCCGGTCTCTCCTTCCAAGTCGCCTGGGCCAGTGCAGTATCGGCACCTCGCCCCCTTGCCACAGGAGTTCCCCAGGGCTCAGTCCTTGGTCCCCTCCTGTTCTCCCTGTACACCCAATCTCTTGGTCCTGTACTCTCTGCCCGTGGTCTGTCTTATCATTGTTAATGCGATGACACCTAACTCTTTCTCTCCTTCCCCCCTCTGACACACAGGTCTCCGCTCGCATCTCTGCTTGCCTGAGGGACATCCAGAGCTGGATGGATAACCACCATCTTAAGCTGAACCCAGGTAAGATAGAGATGATCTTCATCCCTGCTCCATCCTCTAACCTCCTTGACTTTTCTATTTCCCTAGGGGACACCGTGGTGTCATCATCACCCACTGCCAAAAACCTTGGAGTGGTGATGGATAACAGACTGTCCCTCTCCCAGTACATCGCAGCGGTGAGTCGAACGTGCAGGTTCTTCCTGTACAACATCTGGAGAATCCGTCCCTTCCTCACCACCTACGCAACCCAGCTCCTGGTTCAAGCGATGGTCCTGTCCTGCCTGGACGACTGCAACTCGCTGCTGGCTGGTCTGCCAGCATCCGCCATCAGACCCCTGCAGCTCATCCAGAATGCTGCAGCTCGTCTGGTCTACAACCTCCCCAGACATTCCCATGTCACCCCCCCTGCTCACTGACCTCCACTGGCTGCCTGTTATGGCTCGCATCAAATTTAAGACTTTGGTGCTTGCATACAGGCAGCTAAGGGGTCAGCACCAGGATACATCCAGAGGATCATCAGACCCTACACACCAGCCAGACCTCTCCGCTCTGCCACCTCTGGACGCTTGGCACCTCCCCCTCTTCGTGTCTGTACTTCCCGTTCGCGTCTGCTGTCTGTCCTGGCCCCTCGCTGGTGGAATGACCTTCCCGTGGCGGTCAGAACAGCAGAGAATATGACTACCTTCACGCGCAGACTAAAGACTCATCTTTTCAGGCTGCACCTCTCCCCACCCCTCCCTAGCCTCTAGTTTAGCTCAATGTACCTAGTTAGGCTAATGCGATCACGTTAGTTTTGTATTTGGCAGGATTGTTTTGTCTGATTCTGATTAGGCAAATGTGATTTCAGTGCTAGTTTTGTACTTGGCAGGATTGTGTGTTTGTTTGCTGAACAGGTTACCCTACAGGGTTGGAGTCCTGATCTATGTGGCCACTTCTGGCACTATGATCTTTACTTCATTCTAGTGTGTTTTTCTGCACCTCTGCACCTTGAACTGATGCACTTGTTGTACGTCGCTCTAGATAAGAGTGTCTGCTAAATGCCTGTAATGTAAATGTAATGTAATTTGCATTTACACTGAAAATGTATCAGGAATATTCTCATTTTTTAAACAAAATGCATCAGGGCTTTGCTGCATAGGGTTTCAGACTGCACTTTGTCTTTTATTGGTTTTTTAAAATTCTTACACATTAAAAGATCATCACCTGAACAGGCCTCATACAAAAACATTAAAATTTGAAAATAAGCCAACACAATAACAGTTATGATCAATTTACAAAAGTCCAAATGAAAATCTAAATCTTTGCTGTTTCTACTGTACGTGGTGGATGTGTGACGGATGGGTGTCTCTCTGGGGGGTGGACTAAATGATCAGTTCTTTCCAATGGTCCACCCCCCATTTCTCTCGCCAGGTTTTTGTTTTTCCTAAAGGCCCAAGACTGCACTGGGTTTCAGACTGCACAGCCAAACACTGCACTGAAAACTCCATCCTTTTTAGAAACGAGCCGCTTTCTTCTGTGTCTGTCAGCGCAGTGTGTCACAGGGGCGGGGTCTTCTGGTGGGAGGAGTCCTGACAGCCTGCAGTGACGCAGAGTTGGAATATATGGAGAAAATGTAAATGGCGTGCGTTGATTTGTCACTGTGGCTGTTTGAAGTGTTCCTGCAGTGCTCTTATAAGGCAGCAGTGAGTGTGATTGGTGGGGGGCAAAGAGTGTGCTCTCTCAGAGGGGGGCCGGGTGTGTGCACAGGGCTCAGTCTCTCTGAGAGCTCAGAGGTGAAGGTGTGAGCATCCACTCTGCTCTGAGGAAGGTTTGGTTCGTTTGCGCTGAAGATGGAGAGATGTCTGTTCTTTCTCTCGCTATCCTCCCTGCTCCTGCTCTCCACAGTCAGTGAGTACCAACTTTATCCTCCTCTCCAGCTTCTCCATACCCAGTCAGGGCTCAGAGACTGGGGGTCAGGGCCAAGGGGTCAGAGGGGCAGCTCTCCAGCCAGGGCAGGGCTCCAGGCCGTCTCTAAACACCAGAGTTTACTGTAGTAATATTTCTCTGCATCATTCATGAAGCTTTCATGAAACTAATTTTATTATTAATTATTTAGGAAATGTTTCTGTATTTGATTGACTGGTATATAAAACATGATATTTGAATAATGCAGCCAAGATAAAGTTTTTTGTTTGATCATGTTTGTGTTTTAGTAAATATAAATATATGTGAATATAAAGATCTTTTTCAAATACTGTTTTTATCATTTCCTTGTCTGTGTAATTTGGCACCTGATAGTCATGAAACAGTCCAGGTATTAGTTGGCGTTCCCAGAAATACCTGATGTTTGCGTGAAATTTACATCGTAAGTTAGCCTAATTAATATTTTCTCTTTTTGTAGTTGCAAGTTGCTTTTTATTAGTGTATTTTTATAAGAACTCTTCCGTCTTTAGTGCGTTATAACGGAAGGCACAACGGAAATGTGACGTACTCTCATGAGTGATACATTTGATGCCTTTATGGCAGCACATTAATAATATATTGCACTTATTAAAACGTTCTCATCTCATGAAACTTATTACAGCAACTTTGAAAAAAAAAAAATGAAAAAAAAACTTGGCACATGTTAGCGCATCAGTGGTAACACCTGCTCAAACCTCAACTTCAAAAGCAGGACTGAAGCAACGATGATCCAGAGTCAGACTTCCTGTGTAATTCTTTTATAATAACGCACTCTGAACAGATAATATTCTCTACCGCTGTTTACGGCTGCAAAAGGAAAAAATTATTTTATTTGAAACTCACATAAGTTTGAGTATGTGGCATTTAAAAAAAAATGCAAATTTTTGAAATTAAATAATTATTGAAATTGCACAAGAAATATAATGAGGACCTACTCCATAGGATGAACGCTGAAAGTACAAAAGTGATTGTTAAACAGGAATTTTGTAGAGCTGAACTACTAACGTCAAATAAAAATATATATATATAAGCTAACAATTCAAATTCATGTTTAATCCTCATTGTGGAAACATACCATTTCACTGAACACATTACATTATATGACATTTAATTGGATGACACTTTTATTCAAAGTAACGTACAATAAGTGCATAACAACATCGTCACTAATGTAAAATATTAAAACAGTATAATGTACATCTACATACGCACAGGTCTGTACTTAATATCATTAAATGGTTAAAATTCATTCCAGATAAATCTCCTTTTTCACTGATAAATGAGTTCTTAGAAATGCACTGAGCTTGGTAGGAAGAATGGTCTCCTGTTGCTCGTCTGTGTCTTTTGAGGAGCCGTACTCTGCACAGCCAGCGTTTTACAATGCACAGGAGTTTACTGAGGTTCATGTCTGAGTGACCATTCAGCCAGGAAATGCAACAGAAGGTGAAAAGTCTTAGTACTGAACTGCAATAAACACACTTGGTATTCCAGTCTACTTCTAATGCTCTCAGTTTCTGAATAGATCTGTGTCTGTACTCCACTTGAGATATCTGCAAATGTCAAATATCAGGTTTTTAATACCATCTCACTCACAGCATTCTCATTTCCTATTTTCAGTGCAACAAAACAGTTCTTATGTCTGAGAAAGTGAAGGGTTTTCTCCACCTTGTGGCCAAAGTGTGCACCTGCATTCTGTAGGGGCTTAATCTCCCTGAGGGATAAGCACCAGTGGCGTCACTAGGATTGGTGATACCCGGTGTGGTCTCACCCGATTTTGTCGATGGAGTGGGGGTGGTGGGGGGGGGGTGCAGGTGCAGGTGCAGGTGCAGGCAGGTGTGGGCGCGAGGAATTGCGTGTTATGACGCCTCTGATAAGCACTCTCACACAAGTGCCATCTGCTTATTCAGTCATGTGACAGGCCTCACTGGCAGAGCTTGTGTCACTGGTGTATAGCGTACAAAGCCAGGGTAATAGAGCACAACCTAGTGGTGTGCCTGTGTTCCTGCAGACACTGCTGGGGGCATATCCTTTTCAATTCTCAGCAAAAACTTGGGGTTGACACCCATGGTAAACCAGGCTAAACGTTATTGAGAATCTATAAACAGTGGTACTACATAAGAACCAGGTTTATCTATAAGATATTTATGTACAGTACTGTGTGCTGTAGTTTTTTCCATGTTTGGTTTATTGACTGTTCATTTCCGTTTAGTTGCTTGCTGATGTGTTCCAGTCTTTTATTTATTTATTTATTTGTTTGTTTATATTGTTTGAGTGTTTCACAGTATCTTAGGCGTAAATCTTGGTTTTTGGGATTTTTATGTTTTTGGTTCTCAGCTTTTTCCTCATAGTTTTACATTCCTCATCAAACTATTTCTCATTACATTCTTATTATCATTTTTCATATCTGTGGTTTTTAACTTGGATTTTTTAGCTACTTGAAAAAAATAATTCAAGTAATTTATGGCCAGGTCTACGCCTTATTTTGAGGGTTGATACGGTGTGTTTTGAAATATTTCTATTAGAAGTTTTATTTAATCACTGCCAATTGCCTCTTTGTATAATTGTGTGCTGTTTGGAGCCCATCTGTAGAAAGGATTGAGGTTATGTATGTGTGTTAGACTGCTGTGTTTTCTTTATGAACTCAGTGATCTGACTGTAATCTGATAAGGGTGTTTGTGGTCTGACAGTAAATGCATTTATGGAGGAGGGGTTTAGGTCCGTGATGGCATAGTTTACTACACTGTTACCAAGAGCTGAACTGTATGTACAGTATATCTACTTAAAGAGTCCCCTCTGATCATGCCATTTATTATATAGAGACCAAGACTTTGACAGAGATTCAACAGTGCCTTACCATTTTTACTAATTACTCTGTCATAATTATTTTGCAAGGATAAATTCATTGAGTGACCCGGATTAGTTGCTCCAAATATATGATAAATTCCCAATTTCCCAAGGACTAAAGTCAAGTTGTTTACCTGTCCTGGAGTTAAAATCTCCACATAGGACTACCTTCCCCTGGGCCTGGGAGTTGCAGATTACCGTGTAGAGTTTTAGGAACATGTCCTCTGAGTAATAAAGGGATTCAGAGGGTGCATATATGCTGTACATAGGAATAGGTGAGATTTGGAGGGATGTGACATTCCTTATTTTTAGCCAGATATGCAAGTCTGCTATTTTGATTATTTTCATTGAGCCTGCAAGCTCCTACTTGTACCATATTATAATGCCCCCAGAACCTCTGGCATGCTGGACATTGCTGTGCTTGAGGGATGGCAATACTATTTCTCTGTAGCTTAAGGGACAGTAAGTTGATACATCTCTATGCACCATGTCTCCTGGAGGATTAAAATATCTATATTGTAGAATATTTATTATACATATACATTTACACTTAGCCAATTATTCTGCTGATTATGTTGAGGAGTTGCTGTATTTCTCCCATCTCAGAACTGGCCAGGGTCCTTGGTGTTGCAGCAATAGTTGCATAACTCTGCTGTAGTGGAGGTTGCTCTGTCTCTCATGTTGTGGATTGATAGGTGGTTCCAGTGCCTCCTTCAGATCAAGTTTCTATTGACTTTGAGTACAATAGTAAGATACAGGACCTGGGGGTTTTTCAGGATAGGTGGTGCCATGGGGAGGCTGAGTGTAGTCTAGCGGGTGGAGATTTAATATTTAACAACACACTAAGATGAGGGTGTCACAAATGGTCATAGGTTTATTTTTGTAGAAGCTTGCGTTCCATTTCTTTGTTCGACTTCTATTTCTCTTTTCCTTTCGCCTATTTAATCTGTTTGTTTTTTTGTGTCTTGGTATTGTTGTTCATTTTGATATGGTGATTTCTTTATTTTAGCTGCTTTTGTTGTTGCGGAATTACTGTATATATTGTGCAATAAAGGTTTGTTAAAACTCAAACTCCCCTCCCACCCCAACCCCCCCACCCCCCCTCCCCCCCTCCCCCCCTCTCTCTCTCTCAGGCAGTGAGGATGTGAGGCTGGTGAATGGAGGCAGCCCCTGTGCTGGGAGGGTGGAGGTTTACCATGAGGGAGAGTGGGGGACAGTGTGTTATAGGGTCTGGGGTTTGACACATGCTGGGGTGGTGTGTAGACAGCTGGGCTGTGGAGATGCTGTAGAAGCACTTCGAAATGCTCGCTTTGGCCCAGGGTCTGGGAGAATATGGATGGATAATGTGTCCTGCAGGGGATCAGAATCCACACTGAAGGAGTGTGGGTCACAAGGATGGGGTGTACATGGCTGTTCTCATGTACATGATGCTGGAGTGATCTGCTCAGGTAGGACTCAGTGTTATTCAGCTCTTACCAATGTTCTTATACCAACACAGGACTTTGGATTTAAATGAGGATATATTAGTTTCATAAATGCATATATTATTACGTAACTAAAACATTGTATTACATTTTAACATGTGGTGTTATGAAGTAAATTACTGTATTGCTCCTTTCACTGAACTAATTCAGCACTTACGCAGTCACAGCAGAATCTTTGTGTTTCTGATATATTTCTCTTTTTCTGACGCTATCAGAATGTTTATTCTTTTAAAGTTTAAGTCTGTAGCAGAAGTTTATATGTGATTGGCTCATCACACGCTGCAGTTTATACGGGATTGGCTCATCTCACACTGCTGTGGACGTGAGATTGGCTCATATCACACTGCTGTATTCCATGTATAATAGCCGTGCAGTCCTGTATTCATGCAGCTGTGCTCACTGTTGTCTCTGGAATAAGGTGCCAGTCGTTGCAGACAATTCTCTCTTTATTCCCTGTTTAACTGCAGCCCATCGTAAGGTCAGGCTGGTGGGCGGGGCTGACCTGTGCTCTGGGAGAGTAGAGGTGCATCATGGGAGCTCCTGGGACACGGTGTGTGATGCTGACTTTGACCAGCGGGACGCAGAGGTTGTGTGCAGGGAGCTGGGCTGTGGAGTTCCTAAAGAGCTGTGGGGGGCAGCTGCGTTTGGCCAGGGGGAGGGCCAGGTGTGGGCAGAGGAGATTCAGTGTTCAGGCAACGAATCTCACATTTGCTTCTGTCCCAAAGCACCCTCACAGAATCAACCCTGCTCCCATGGAAACGATGTGGGACTGGTGTGTTCTGGTAAGAGTCATTTGTATACTGTGTGTTTCAGTGACAGTGGATTAATATAGTCCTAAACAGATTGTATGCATTTATATTTAAGAAGATGAAGATATTCATTCACTATACTGTGAAATGTGACATGTCAGGGGCTGTAATGCTGGATATTGTGATGCAGATATAATCTGTAAAATGCAGTGAACACTATGGAAGGCGGGGATGTGCAGCCCATAACCCTCTGATAGGGGAAGCACACCATATGTACCATAGACACACAGGAAGAGGAAGCACACAGAGCTATCACAGCCTTCCTGTGAGCTGCAGGAATTTACGTACAGGCATTTCTGAGCAGCGGCATCTCCCAGTGTCTGTGTGAGTTTAACCTGTGTGGAGTTTGTATGATCTCCCAGTGTCTGTGTGAGTTTAATCTGTGTGGAGTTTGTATGATCTCCCAGTGTCTGTGTGAGTTTAATCTGTGTGGAGTTCGTATGATCTCCTAGTGTCTGTGTGAGTTTAATCTGTGTGGAGTTTGTATGAGCTCCCAGTGTCTGTGTGAATTTAATCTGTGTGGAGTTTATATGATCTTCCAGTGTCTGTTGAAGTTTAATCTGTGTGGAGTTCATATGATCTCCCAGTGTCTGTGTGAGTTTAATCTGTGTAGCCTGTGTGTGTGTGTGTGTGTGTATGGGTGTGTCATCATGCCCTGGGACACAGAGATGGAGTTCACCTGGAGTACCGCCTTGACGGCCTATACAAAGGCCTATACAAAGACAAAGACCTGCCAAATCTGTGAGCTCCAATATGCAGATGAGTGCGCTGTCTTGGCACATTGCCCAGAGTCCATGCAGCATGCCCTGAACACAATTTCTGGCCTATACCAGTCCTTTGGTCTCCAGGTTAACATTCAAAAAACTGAAGTTATGGCACAATTTACTATCCAACCTCCTTCACCCCCCAGCTTCCAAATCAATGGTGTTCCACTCAAAGTAGTGGGCCAGTTCACCTACCTTGGCTCCACACTTTCCTCAGACTGCACCCTTGACACTGAAATAAACAGCCGCATCAACAAAGCCTCATCAGCCTTTGGGCGACTCCGCAGAAGGGTTTTTGAAAACAAAAACCTGAAGGTCAGCACCAAGGTTGCCGTATACAATGTGGTATGTGCCTCCACTCTGCTCTATGGGGCAGAAACGTGGACCCCATACAGATGGCACATCACAAACTTGGAGGCCTTCCACATCCGATGCCTTCAAAAGATCCTCGGCCTGTCTTGGGAAGATCGAATCCCCCATACTGAGATTCTTTCCATGACGAACTCCACCTGCATGGAAGCAGCAGTGGCTAAAAAAACATCTTCGCTGGATAGGGCATACCATCCGCATGCCTGGCCACCGCCTACCCCACCAAGCCCTTTATGGGCAACTCAGTGCTGCAAAACGGGCCGCTGGTGGACAAAAGAGGCGCTACAAGGACTACACCAAAGACCTCCTGAAGCGCTGCAACATAAACCCCATCCAACTAGAACCTCTGGCACTCGATAGATCGGCATGGCAGGGCACCTGTGCCAGGGTGGCCGAACAAATACATCACACCATGCAACAGAGGAGGACCGAAAGACGTGCCCAACGACACCAGAGGGCTGCCAGCATTACCCCAACATCTGGGCTCCCTTGCCCCACCTGTGGACGAGTGTGTGGCTCACGCATCGGCCTCCACAGCCACATGAAGTGGCACCAGCGTCAACAATGCTGAACCCCCCCCCCCCCCCCTCGGAGCAAGCGTCATCATAGGACACGATGGACAGCTAAGAAAGAATAGGCGTGTGTGTGTGTGTGCGTGTGTGTGTGTGTGTGTGTGTATGGGTGTGTGTGTGTGTGCGTGTGTGTGCGTGTGTGTGCGTGTGTGTGTGTGTGTGTGTGTGTGTGTGTGTGTGTATGGGTGTACAGTACAATACAATAAGCTCTTATATAGCGCTCTTCATGCGTACATTCCAGTGTGCTTTACGAAATAAATAAATAAATAAATAAAAATATATATATATAAATAAATAAATAACCTAAGAAGTCAAAACTGAGAGGAATAGGCTCATGAGAACAAATAAGTCTTAAGATACGATTTAAAAGAACCAATTGTAGCTGCACCTCTGATATGGCTTGGGATTGAATTCCAGAGGCACGGTGTAGCGCAGCTAAAAGCTCTTCCTCCAGCTGTTTTTAATCGGCAACGAGGAACCACTAAAAGTTCAGCAGTAGCTGAACGCAGGGTACGACAGGGAACATAAGGTTCAATCATATCCTGCAAATATGAAGGTCCAAAGCCATGCAATGCGTTGTAAGTAGTTAGCAACACTAAATTCAACCCTGGATTTAACAGAGAGCCAATGCAATGATTTAAGAACAGGAGTGATATGCTCTGAGTGGTGTGTGTGGGTAAGTACTCTGGCTGCTGCTCTGGGTGTATGTGTGTGTGTGTGATTTGTCGTATGTACATGTGTGCATGTGTGTGTTATTGTACGTGTGTGTACGCATGTGTCTGTGTGCCTGAGTGTGTGTGTGTGTGCGTGTGTGATTGTGTGTTTGTGTGTGTGTCTGCATACATGTGTGTGTGAGTGTGCGTATGTATGTATGTGTGCGTGAGTGTGTTTGCGTATGTATGTGTGTGTGTGCGTATGTATGTATGTGTGCGTGAGTGTGTGTGCGTATGTATGTGTGTGTGTGTGTGTATGCATGAGTCTGTGTCTGTGTGTGCGTGTTTGCGTGTGTGTGTGTGTGTGTGTGTGTGTGTGTGTGCGTGTTTGTGTATGTATGTGTGTGTGTGAGTGTGAGTGTGTGTAGGTGTGTGTGTGTGTTTGTGTGTGTGTCTGCATGCATGTGTGTGTGAGTGTGCGTGTGTATGTATGTGTGCGTGAGTGTGTGTGCGTATGTATGTATGTGTGCGTGAGTGTGTGTGCGTATGTATGTGTGTGTGTGTGTGTATGCATGAGTCTGTGTCTGTGTGTGCGTGTTTGCGTATGTGTGTGTGTGTGTGTGTGTGTGTATGTATGTATGTATGTATGTGTGTGTGTTTTGTACCTGTGTATTCTGTTAGCCTCTTCCGTAAGTCTCCTTTATTATCTCAGTGTTGGTCAGATGCTAACCCCACTGTGCTGTGTGTAGGGTACACTGAGTCCAGGCTGGCTGACGGCCCTGATAACTGCTCTGGTCGAGTGGAGCTGCAGCACCTGGGTATCTGGGGGACAGTGTGTGATGCCTGCTGGGACAGGAGAGCCTCCAATGTCCTCTGTCAGCAGCTGAAGTGTGGGACTGCAGTGGCAGTGCCAGGACAGGCCTGGTTTGGAGAGGGGAGTGAGCCAATCAGAGATGTGTTTGATTGCCATGGGAACGAGACACGCCTCTCACAGTGTGCTGTTTCCTCATGGAGCCGAGCTGTGCTCTCACATGGACAGGATGCTGGAGTCATCTGCTCTGGTGAGGAGTCCTGCTCTCTGTACTGTGTACATGGTACAATTTAGCACACATTTACTGCACTGAGAGAGAGAGAGAGAGAGAGAGAGAGAGAGAGAGATAGAGAGAGAGAAAAAGAGAGAGGAAGAGAGAGGGAGAGAGAGAGAGAGAGCGGAAGAGGACGAAAAAGAGAGAGAGACAGACAGTGAGACAGTGAAAGACAGAGAGAGAGACAGTGATAGAGAGAGATGGGGAGAAAGAAACTGAGATGGATATGGGCTGTCTGATGTAAAACAACAATAAAAAGGCAACAACAATTTAAAAATCCACATGTCGAGTATCTTGTGTTAATACAATGTTCTATAAGTGAAATGCCCTTGGATTTAACCGGAGTGTAATCTGCAATTATGTGCCAATGCGTGTGAGTAATGCACTTGGATTTAACAGAGGTGTCTAACCCTATCCCTAATACACTTGGGTTTATCAGTGGAGTCTAACCCTAACCCTAATACTGTCAGACAAGTAAGGATTAATTAAGAATATGTTTATTTTCTGAATCCAGTGGTTCCAACAGTCAATGCCCTTGTTAAAATGTCCAGCACTCTGAGTACTGAGCACAAGAGATATTGCGTGCTAGAACCCCTCAATTAACCTACATATAAAATATATTTTATGTGATTTAATTTAATAATTATTATTTTAAATGAGAATTATCAATTAAATTGCCAAATTCACTGATAGGTCAGTCTACAGTGCACTGATGGAATCAACCAACAAGTCAAAACAAGCTCTATACCAGGTTTTAACATAAAATATTTGAGTTCAATAAGAAGCAGTCAATTGTATTAATGAATTGAAAACATACATTCTTTATTGAATGCAGGCACTCTACTTCTAAGTTACCCAACAGAAGACATAATACAAAACATTAAACAACTAATCTAGAAATACCAGAAAAGAGAGAGAGAGAGACAATAAGAGAGAGATAGAGAGAAACAGATCGAGAGAGAAACCAGACCTTGCCAAAGTTTCACCCACTTCCAGTATAAGTGTCACAAGAAAACCAGCTAAAAACACACAACCTAGGAACCACCACCAAAATAAAAAGAGGAAGACTCTTCTTCTTCCAGGCACTGAAACCAAACGCAACACAAAAACCTTTTCCTGTGGCCATCTTAAATACCTTACCCAGCATGGCTTTAGGATGTTTGCCCTGATTGGGTCATGCCTGGTTAAGGTTCAGGAGAGAAAGGAAGGGGGGTCAGACTAATTTATGGCAAGGACTGGCCTACCTAAAGATTGCATTCAAACTAAAAGTAATGGGAAATGTTAGGCATGCAGGGTCTCCAAACCCTGATATGATGTCCTGTGTCATATGGTTTGTCTCTTCTGAGGAGGTGTGACCCATAGATTGTCAGCCTAGATTAGGGTATCAGTGGAATTTAAAATTGCCCCAATCACATTTGCTTTGATGCTTGTGATGGGGAGACCAGACCAAAATCTAAACACTATATATCCTACATACACTTAGATTTAACAGAGGAGTCTAACCCTAATACACTTGGATTTAACAGAGGAGACTAACCCTAACCCTCTTACATTTGGGATCCTCAGGCTCTGCCCTCTCAGCTCTGGACGGGACGGTGCGGCTGGCTGGAGAGGGTGCGTGTGAGGGCCAGGTGGAGGTGTACTACCAGCAGACCTGGAGCAAAGTGGGGGGGTCCTGGAGCTTCAGTGAGGCCTCGGTGGCCTGCAGGCAGCTGGGCTGTGGCTCTGCAGTGCAGGTCTACAGCTCCTCTCCGTCTGGGACGGGGGGCAGTGGGGAGTGTCTGATGGGGGTTCAGTGCTCCGGGAGAGAGGCTCACCTGGGGAACTGCAGCACTCCACACAAACTCACCTGCAGCTCCAGGGAACAGGTGTCCATCGTCTGTTCCGGTGAGTACAGGTTACAAATGAAGCTTCTCTGCAGTCTCAGCTGCTTGTGTGACATGGGGGAAATTGTATACTCAACCTAAAGGATTTTTTAAAAGTATTAGGAATCAGAGTATTTAATACAGACAGAGCTTGTGAAATAACTCAGATAACTTCTCTCTATTTCTCTTTCTCACCCTCTCTCTCTCTCCCCCTCTCTCCCTTTTTCTCTCCCTCTCTCTCTCTGTTTCTCTCTCTCTCTCTCTCTCAGATTACAGGACTCTCAGGCTGGTGGGGGGAGGGGGGGACTGTGCGGGACGGTTGGAGGTGTTCCACAGGGGCTCCTGGGGGACAGTTTGTGATGACTCCTGGGACCTGGAGGATGCTCAGGTGGTGTGCAGGCAGCTCCAGTGTGGGACGGCCCTCAGTGCCCCGCTACCCTCCTTCTTTGGGCCAGGAAATGGACCCATCTGGCTGGATGAGGTGGGCTGTGTGGGGAACGAGACGTCCCTGTGGGATTGTCCCACAGCCGGATGGGGACAAACTGACTGTGGACACAAGGAGGACGTGGGGGTCGTGTGTTCAGGTCTGGAGCTCAGTGGAGCATCTATAGTTCTTGCTTTTACACTGACACTAATTTGGTGTGAATACGTGATACCTGATTGGTGAGGAATTTCAGGTGTTCAAAGTGATGAGATTTATCTCAGGAGAGCAGTGGCTAACATAACATAGCTTTTCATCCTGACTTATACCTGCATCCGATACATTTACCTTTCTATCCTCTGTAATTTCTGGCACAGGATTGTAAGGTTATGTTTATTTTTAACCCATTTTGTCCCTAAGAGATTTCTAACATTGTTGTTGTAGAATTCAAGGAGATGAGACTGGCCGAGGGCTGTTCTGGGAATTTGGAAGTTTTCTACAATGGCACCTGGGGCAACGTGTGCTACAATCAAATGACTACAGACACGGCTGCTCTCATATGTCAGGAGCTGAACTGTGGGAATAGCACATTTGTGTCTAAAACACAGTCAAGACTGGAATCAGCTCCAAACTGGCTGGATCATTTCAAATGTCGCCCACATGACTCCACTCTGTGGCAGTGCCCATCAAAGCCCTGGGGTGAAAATACCTGCGGGCAAACCAGCGTAGCTGCGCTTAACTGCACAGGTAAACCTCACTCAACTGCAGACTTAATTACTCCTGTTAGGAACAGTATAATAAACCTTATGGCTGCAAACACAGTATCACTCCTATTGGGAACAGCAGCATAAAACTCTCCTTACTGCAGACTTTAGTACTTCTCAGGGCTGGCCCATGGCATAAATGGTCTATGCGGTTGTTTAGGGCCACAACCGCTAGGGGGGGCCACATGGCTACGAGGGGGGGGGGGGGGGGGGGGGGCGCACGATTCAATGTTTATCTGAGGTAAATAACGTTATTTTCGCAGTTACGTTATTCATCCCCTATCGCAGAATTAGTAGTATAAATTTTGAACAGAATGGCACCCGAACATTTCACAACAATGCAATGTATGAAGGATTTTACAAAGTGACCCCCCCTCCTCCCCCCCGCTCAGAAAGATTTGCTTACAGCCACCGAACTCCTAGGGCCGGCCCTGGTACTTCTGTTAGAAACAACAGAATTAAACCTTCAAGTAGAACTGACTCATTTATGCAGATGGGGA
Source organism: Anguilla pacifica (assembly GCA_039654925.1). NCBI lineage: Eukaryota > Metazoa > Chordata > Actinopteri > Anguilliformes > Anguillidae > Anguilla > Anguilla pacifica. The sequence goes on along the minus strand of CM077285.1, from coordinate 76,168,296 downwards.
GGATGATATGAAATCATTAATGAAGCTAATTTGCCCTACACTGGTAAATATATAAGTCAGCTTATTAGTTTTTGCAACATTAAATTGGTAAAACTATGGACTATTGTGAATTTTTAAAAGGTTTTTAGTGTAACCCCATGAATGAGATTTTTTGAAGCTCTAAGTAGTGCAGTTTGTTTCTGATATGGAATGAACCTGTTTCTGTCTTTGTGTTTTAAAATTTTTCAAAATTTGTAGTTCATTTATTTATTTATTTCTCTTCACATCAAAGGGGAAGAGGATGATGAAGTTCCACGAAGCAAATTGTCATGTTCCTCAGCAGCAAATCAGAGAGCTTGCACAAGTATGTTTTTTTGGTTGAATCCTGTGGTAAGCCGCTCTGGATAAGAGTGTCTACTGAACGTAATGCACATGTTGAGCAGCCTGTACCCACAGCCACAAATACACTCTGCTTTGGCAAAGCAGAAAGCATTACGTGAGGTCTGCCATAATATTAGGGCACGTGTCTGTGGGAGGTGCTAAACGTAATGAGGTCAGTCATAGTGTTAATGGAGATGTGTCTGCAGTAGAGCCCGACCGATATATCGGTATGGCTGATATGTCGGCCATTATTTGACTTTTTTGACGACATCGGGATCGGCAGTTATGCAGCCGATGTGTCCCGATTTTTATAGTATAATAAACAAAAAAAACATTGATTATTTATCTGTACTTGTCTATTCGAACGTTGTAATTGCTATTTACTAGAATTATCCAGTAGAGGGAGCTCTAATACAAGTGTGAACTGCAGCAGCTGACGCGCTACTTCTGTAATAAGACGTTTGTCACTCGTGCCTCATCCAATATTCTCCACTGCAAGACTTGTCTGCACAGATTCGATTGCCACAATAAAGGTATGTATATTTAGTGAAAGTTTTTAATTAAATGCGTTTATACGACCACTATGTTTATCAATCCTCATTATCAAGCGAGCGAGCTAGCTACCATATTTGGTTCACTTTAGCAAGCTAGCTGGCTAGCAAGCCTTTATGAAGTGGCAGTGAGCACATAAGCAGCGTAGGATCTACATTTCCAGAGGACATCGCTGTATTCTCAAATAAATAACCAGCCAAAATAAAATGGTGATTGAATGCATCACACATTTGTTTTTTATCTGAGATGATATTAGCTACTATATGATGCTGTGTCGATAGCCAACGCGTTATTGCAAGCGAGTGTGTCATCTAGTCACGCGTCATCGTAGGAAGCTAACCAGACAGTAAAAACGCTGATAAAACACTTCTAACGTGGATCATTTTAAGCCATGTTATCTAGCTTTGTCGCGATAACATGAGAGAAGGATTGCTGTTGGAGAAGTGAATCAACCAACAGTTAGCGCTGGTAACCTGCACGAAAGCGCATTGTAGTTTTTTCACGTATTTCATCCAGTCAATTTAATTTCATCTAACGTTACACTTGATTCACTCATTAGCTCCGCTAGATAATGTCTTACTCTTTGAGATCATGTAGTAGAAATAAAATGAGAAAATATAATTAATTTAACTTACTGAGAATATATAATAAGAAATAATGAGGCTGTGTCAATAGCTAATGCGTTATTGCGAGCGAGTGTGTCATCTAGTCACGCGTCAGAGCGCATTGTAGTTATTTTCCCCACCGAATTCTTATGGACAGGGAAGCTCGCTAGATAAAGTCTTACTCTTTGAGATCATGTAGTAGGAATAAAATAAGAAAATATAATGAATTTACTGAGAATAGATACTAAGAAATAATAATAACAAATTAATAACAACAACAATAATAATATTTATAAAAATACATGTTTGAAACTGGAAAACTGATTTTTAAAAATTAATTTTTTATAGATGCTGGAAAAGAAAGGAGTAAAAGCAAGGCGTGGAGTTATTTTGATTTCACACACTTAAAGATGGTGTTTATATATATATATATATATATATATAAATTTAATATCATCTTTTACATTTTTTTATCTAAAAAGTTCTTTGTGTGTTTATTTTTATTTTTATTTGTTTGCTTATAAGTTAAATGTTCTTAAATATAGAAACTTTAATAAAATATAAGTTTTTCACATTGATTTGAAAATGTTGCACTTTTTGACAAAATATCGGTCAAAACATCGGTAATCGGTGGGCTAGGACTCGCCAAAATCGGGATCGGCATCGGACCCAAAAATCTGGCATCGGTCGGGCTCTAGTCTGTAGTGTAGGAGATGCTAAACGTAATGAGGTCAGTCATAGTTTTAGTGGAGATGTGTCTGTAGGAGATGCTAAACGTAATGAGGTCAGTCATAGTGTTAGTGGACATGTGTCTGTAGGAGATGCTAAACGCAATGAGGTCAGTCATAGTGTTAATGGAGATGTGTCTGTAGGAGGTGCTAAACGTAATGAGGTCAGTCATAGTGTTAGTGGAGATGTGTCTGTAGTTGATGCTAAACGTAATGAGGTCAGCCATAGTGTTAATGGAGATGTCTCTGTAGTGTAGGAGATGCTAAACGTAATGAGGTCAGTCATAGTGTTAATGGAGATGTGTCTGTAGGAGATGCTAAATGTAATGAGATCAGTCATATTGCTAATAGAGATGTGTCTGTAGGAGATGCTAAACGTAATGAGGTCAGTCATACTGTTAGTGGTGATGTGTCTGTAGGAGATGCTAAACGTAATGAGGTCAGTCATGGTGTTAGTGGAGATGTGTCTGTAGGAGATGCTAAACGTAATGAGGTCAGTCATGGTGTTAGTGGAGATGTGTCTGTAGGAGATGCTAAACGTAATGAGGTCAGCTATAGTCTTAATGGAGATGTGTCTGTAGGAGATGCTAAATGTAATGAGGTCAGTCATGGTGTTAGTGGAGATGTGTCTGTAGGAGATGCTAAACGTAATGAGGTCAGTCATAGTGTCAGTGGAGATGTGTCTGTAGGAGATGCTAAACGTAGCGTAGGCTGCTCAGCTCATCTGTGTCTCCTGCTCTAGGTCACTGGCCCCTCCGGCTGTTGGGGGGTGAAGGCGGGTGCTCTGGGAGCCTGGAGGTGTTCCACGAGGGCTCCTGGTGGAAGGTGTGTGGAGACTCCTGGGACGCGATGGACGTCCAGGTGGTGTGCAGACAGCTGGGCTGTGGGTCAGCAGGAAAGGCTCATAGTAATGCTACTTTTGGGACGGGGAACGACACCTTCTGGTTGACTCAGGTGAACTGCAGGGGCACTGAGATGCACCTGTGGGACTGCCCACACTCTGTGCACCAGCACAGCCGCTGCCCACACCAGAACCAGGCTGGGGTCACCTGCACAGGTGAGCCTGCAACTCCAGATCACCTCAGGCTGACTGCCAGCTTCTGAGAAGGTTAATCACTGGAGCCCTGACAGAAACACACACCCTAAACCCCAGGAGCAGCTTAAAGATCCACCCTGCATTACAGCTCAATGATCACTTGATTCATGCGCTCACTAATAATGCAAGTAAAAAACATGATGCTTTGGAACTACATTTACATTTATCAGAAGCTCGTATCCAGCGCAGCTTACAGAAGTGGAACGAGCAGAGAGGATGTGACATCATCAGGGTCACAGCCAATAGCATTGGGCAAGAACAGGAAGTGGAACAAGTGAATGAATAAATAACAAATCTCTTCATTTTTATTTTACAGTTCCTGTATCTGAGTCCAGCTCCACTGCAGGTACGGACTCCTCTGGATGGTGTAGGAGAGAGTTCAGGAGATGAAACCTGAGGCTGAGCTCAGAGCCCTGTCAATCACACAAACCCTTTCTCATGCCCAATAAATAAAACAATGCATTTTCATTTATTCATTATTTTATTGTTTTAGGTACTCCTGCAATGACTACACAACCAAAATCACAGCCAGGTAAAGTTGCCCCAGGAGTCATTTATACAGTGAAAAGAGGACCTCACAACTAATTTCAGCTGTTGGGACTAGCTTTTCCATTAATGCTCTGTATTGTATTTCCACCATATAAATGGTGGTGGCTGTTTGCCTGGGTAGGTTGCTAAGTAACACTCAGTTTTTGAGTGTTAACACACAACTGCTTCTTGCAGTTTTTTGCCTGTTGGCAACAGTACCTCTGCATTAATGCATTAAGACTGAATGTAATCCTATAGGTTTCTATCTAACAATAAACATGGTGTGGCTCTCTAAGCTTGCTGAATGCTGGTACCAAGCTAGCAGTTTGCTTAATTTAAATAGTCAATGTTCTTGAACAGAGAAGAGAGAACACCCACGTTTTAGTACAGATAGCACAGGCTTAGCTAAAGTTTACTAGCTGGAAAGTTAACCACGCACTTGCTCTCAGGCACCTTTTTATGTTGTAGTGGGTATCTTGTGGAATGACTCAGTTTGCTTAATGCAGACAGTTGCTCTGCTTTAATAGGTCGCTGGATGGCTGGCTGTATAAGTACAGTCCTGTAGGTGGAAACACAGCTCAGTGGCCAGTGTAAGTAGAGTAGTGGCAGTGTGCCATGTTCTCTGCTGATGCCCAACCCCTTGCCTTCCCCGTTTTGCAGTTGTGTTCGAACAGCCAGTGCCCGGACCAAAGGAGGCTCCGCCCAGCCCGTCTATCCCAGCAGTGACCTTCCTGGTGATGGGGGCGCTGTTGTTCCTGCTGCTGGCAGTGCTGGGTGTTCTGCTGTTCCAGAACAGAGCGCTGAAGAGAGGTAGGGGGCGGACGGGCGCTGGGTGAACCGCCATCACACATCGAGTGTGACTGAAGAAGCCTCTCCAGTGATCAGCTCAGTGGGTTAACCACGCAGCTCTGAATGGGGGCTGATGGGAGGCTCGCCCAGTTAAGACGGAGTTTTGGTCGGAGTGTAGCACAGTGGGTAAGGAACTGGACTTGTAACCGAAAGGTCGCAGGTTCGATTCCCGGGTAGGACACTGCCGTTGTACCCTTGAGCAAGGTACTTAACCGAAATTGCTTCAGTATATATTCAGCTGTACAAATGGATACAATGTAAAATGCTATGTTAAAAAGTTGTGTAAGTCGCTCTGGATAAGAGCGTCTGCTAAATGCCTGTAATAAGACCCTGTGCCAGTGCGTGTGGGTGGGCCCCGCAGTGTGGGGCCGAGTCCTCCATCACCAGCTCCCCTGAAAGCAAGGAGACTGCCGGGTGACGCGTGATTGGCTGCAGTGTTCCCGAGGGAGGGATTTGGGTGGCGTGCTGACCTTGTCTTTTTGTGCACCACCGCCCCCCTGTGTTCGATCACATACCTGCAGTCTGCATGGATAAGTTATCCATTATGTGATAAAAGGGTAGGCTGATCTCAGATCAGCAGTCCTACAGGGGCCTGGTCTCTGACAGGTGGCTGGTGTATGACAGTAGCTGTGTGCTGTACCTCTGCTGCTCATGCAGAGAGAAATGTGCTCTCTGAGAGGAGACTCTCACTCTGTGATTCTCTGTCTCTGCTCACACAGCCCTGTCTGAATGGGACCACGGCCCTCTGCACGAAGCCGTCTACGAGGAGATCGAGTACAAACTGGCTAGAGGGGGAACCTACAGCGCCCCCCGGTGGGGTGAGTGAATCAGATCTGTCCTCCTCGTGCTTCACAGTAAAGTCTTAAACACTCTGTGGAAGACCTCCTCAGAGCATGTGTGGTGTGGGCGGGGTCGGGACACACCCTCTCTCCTGTTCACAGGGAGTGGCCTATCAGAGGATCCGCCCTCTGGGTATGAAGACGTGGAGGACGCCGAGGGACACTCCCTCTCAGGTAAGGGGGCGGAGCTCTGTGGAGCTCTCAGTGGGTGTAGGTGGTGGTGCTGTGGCTCCTGGGTGATTTTTGGAGGGGTGGAACTCCTAAGTGCTCCTCAGAGTTTCAGTGGCGTATGTAACAGGATCACTGGCTGTGAACAGGACAGCTGTGTAGTAAAATGGTGAGAGAACTGGGCTGAAGGTTGCAGGTTCAATTTCCCTGAAAGGACACTGCAAGGTACTTAATCTGAATTGCTTCACAATACATCCAGCTGTATAAATGGATACTATGTAATGAAAAAGCTGTTTAAGTTATGGCTGAATAAGAGTGTCTGGTAAATGCCTGTAATATAATCATATTGTAGATATGGTGTTTAATCATGACATATATTTATTAAAACAGCCGTTATGGGTACATGGGGATAGACTGTTAATCCGCTACTTCTACCCCACAGGAGCACTGAAATAGTGCCCTTCAGGCCTCGTAGATTTCTAGGTAGTTACAGACGTCTTCCAGCAGGTGGAGCTGCCCTCCTCTGTGTTCTGTCTCTCTGTTACCACCGGGTCAGGTTGGTTCCTGTGGGACTCAGTGGTGTGGATTCCCCAGCACCCACATACCAAGATTTAAATATGGGGTCAGTTAGACAGTCCCCACACCGTCAGGCAGCCGTGACTGCAGTGTGCAAACACAGCTAGCTGAAGTGTTATTCAGTTCTGCTCTGAAGGGCCCCACTGTCCTGCTGTGTGACAGTCCTGAGATTCAGCCACAAGTCCCCAGAAGTCTCCTTGCTTTCAGGGGACCTGGTGATGGAGGACACACCGGAGAAATATGATGATGTCATCCCAGCGGATAAGCATCCAGACAGTGTGGCAGGTGAGTGTTTTGATTGGTTGGTGGGATGATTCAATATTTTCTCCTCATGAATACATTTAATTGCATTCATTATTATATGCTGTACTTAGTTTTTTGTGTTAATTTTCCAATCTCCCTTGGCCTTTTTAGATGAATAAAACATGCGCATTAATGGAATTATTTCAATTACATAGATGACTTGTTTTGTTGTCCAGTCTTAGACATGGAAATTACTTTTAAAGTTGTTGCCCCTATAATTAGTGTAACCAGTATAACCACCAAAACCAATATGGCCATTATGAGCACTTTAACCAGTGTGCCCAGTTTAACCAGCACTGCTGCTGCTTCTCTCTGTCTGTTTAAGGGGAGCTGGTGGAGGGAGATGCACCAGAGCACTATGATGATGTCATCACTATGCAGCCGGGCCCAGACGCTTTTCCAGGTTGAGTTTCTCTTTACAGACAGAATGTTGGAGTGAAACACAATGTCTGTCACTGAATTCACTGAGTTCTGCTCAGGTGCTTTTCTGTGTCTCTGGCTGCAATCGTGTGATTTATTCATTATTAATATAATATTGATATTTTAGATTATGTTTATTATTCTATTTAATGATTTTTATAGATTAAGACACTATCCTGTGTTGAAAATCGTTACTTCCTGTCTATATCATTTGTACTTCCTGTCTGTGTAATTTGTGAAAATCATTGCCATGGGCTACTTCCTGTCTGTGTGGTTTGTTACAGGGGATCATGTGACAGACACAGAGGAGAATTATGATGATGCCGTGACTCTGGACTGGATTCAAGTGGGTGAGTCTGTACAAAGTGAATCACACTGTATAACATGAATAGGTACAAGCTTTTGTGGTTTAATAAAAATTCATCAATCCATCCCATTATATTTAATATACCGGTTCTTGGAAGTCATTTTTCCAGATTGCTTCATGGGCAATTATGAGAATATGCACATTCAATTCCACCTGCAAACTGGTTTCTGAGAGTAGACATTTTAGTGTGGACATGAGCCTATGAAAATATTTTGAATGAGACTTTATCTTTCAGTATGGAATTACAAGATTGTAGCAGGTATTTGGTGAAAATGAGCCTTTCCCTGACTGTGTCTGTCTGTCTCCTGATCCATCCCTGTAGGGGAGAGTGTTCTGGATGAAAGCCCTCCAGCTCCCAGTGGGATGGACTATGATGACGTGGGGGAATAGCCTCCTGAAAGAGGAGGAGCACTGTGAGATTGACAGTTTTAACTTTGGAAGTGTCCACCCACAAGTTTGGATAGAAGAACTTACATGGACTCCTTTATCCTACACATCTCAAGCAAAATGTTTTAATGTCATAAAACCATATCCCGCTAGATCAGTTATTCATGAATTTATAATTCACCTGAAATTATTTGCTGTGGACTTTTTAGCTCATTCATAAATTAGGACACTGGAAATGCTGGTACTATACATTAAGAACAATAGCTTGCATTCACTGACACAATGAGACAGTTACTTTTTCTGACCAAGATGATGATATACAGCTCAAACTACATCAAGTCAGTACTGGCCACTTCAATATGAAATGAATGCATCAAATTTTTGGAATGTAAAAATGAAAACTGTGCTTTAACCTGTGTAAGCTTTTGCTTTAGATTTGTTTGTATTTACATCAAACCCTTTCAGTCTTGGCTGCTGTGTTCATCATGTGCAGGTCAGAGCTGTCCATGTTGGCTCTCTGATTGACACATGGAAGGGTAGCCAGACAGCACTTATCCAGCATCCCAACATGCTCATTTGCAAGATCACATTTTTAAATGTATGCTGATGAGTTTGTTCATCTTTCCATCTGAGCAGAAGATGAACAAGGCAGTAAGTCTCCACTGGCTGCTTTGTTACTATTCAAAACTAGTTCAGTACTACTTATTTCATACTGCTTTCATTACTTCTCAAATTAGTTTAATTTTTTTTAACAAAAATTTTTTTATAACTATTTTTTTTATATATATATATTTTGATGCTAGATCTTGGAGAATTATACTGCTTTTCATAGACAAGATTTTATAAAAATGAAATATTATATTTTGCTAAAATGCTCACAATGTATTTCTTAGCCTTCTTAAGCAATACCAGTATTTTTAACAGCTGTGTGTCAATAAGATATTTTTAAATAAAGCTGAAAGACTGATTGAACTTTGCTCTCTCATTTCCTTTTATTTCTATTCTACATTAATGTATTTGTTCATTCATTTGAAAATATGCAGGGATAGGTATTGTACACAGTTTAGATTGTTTGCAGATTTATGACACTGAAATAGAGGAAGAGAAACAGAACAGCAGCCATACCACCCTGCACCCTGCTCCTGCTGAATGGCTGAAGCTACACAAGTGTGGGCTTTGGGTGGGGGACCACCGGGGAAAACTAAGTTTCTTCAAATTAAACCAAAATTAAATGAATTGCCGTTCCAAGAATCCCTCCCCCGTCCCATCCCTCTGGGCATATCTCTTTATCCTCACAGATCGTACTTTCCGCCTTTTATTTTATAGTCGTTCCCCTCAATTAATTCTCTCAGTGAACACTCCGGCATCTCTGGCGGTTTATATTCAATTCCGTGCTCAACATTCCACTCGCGCGCGCCCGGTTCCCCTCGCTACTCCTGCTGTTCTAGCCCGATAAAGCTAGAAGACAGCGCTACTCTTGTTTATTCTGGTCATTATTTGCAGCATTTCATGGGACAAATTCTCTTGACCTGCTTTAATACTGAGCTTGCCAACAGAAGCCTGGTTTTGTCCCAACGGCCGGCATTTCCGCATGTTCACTGTACTGGGATTTTTACTGACACCTAGTGGTGAAACTATGCAAAACCTTAACAACACCAACACGTCCTGTCTGCATCTCCCATTCCCAGTCACAGGGATATTGCCCCAACTGTCCCAATTTCACTATACACTATTGCCCCAATGCCATAATACAGATGTTCTCATCTTATCCCTTTTGAAAATCTAGTAATCTTTATTTAATCATACAGTTAAGTGAGTTCTCTTTTGCAGTGACAACCTGGGGAATCAGCGTGTGGGGAATTAAAGGTGTGTAATCACTCAGATGTAGAGGATGAGTTGATGGTCAGATGTTTGTGGTACCTGGACCTCCAGGTGAGAGAGACACCTGTGGCCAATGACCATACCACCACTGTCTGTTAATGTGTGGCTTTTGTCATTTAACTATACCCTCCCTCCCAAAAGACAGAACAGAATATAGGAGAGCAATGAGAGACCACTTATTAAATAAATAAACTGCACGGATGAATAACCTTAAACTCACCTCTCCTGGTTTTAATGTTTAAGTCTCTATGTCTGTATGATATGTCCTGCTGTCAGCTGCCCTGTCTTGGCTGATGCAGTACATACCTGTGTCCAGATGAGGTCAGCAGAGGTCATGTTTCACTGTCAGCCAAAACTTAGTGCAAGTGGGGTAAAAAAAAAAAAATGACTGAAACAATGATTATAAGAAGATTCCCAGTGTGAAAACCTCATAGGTGGAACCAGTCCACAGAGGAAGAGCCCGTCCTCCACTGACTAGTTTGCTATCAATAGTTAAATATGAGCTAAATGGCAATAGGGAGCTAATGGGGAATCTGTCAAAGCAAATAATCAGTGTTTGGGCAGATTATTGCCTGAGGTATTAAACTATGGTAAAATAGACTGTCTGTGTATATTAACTTAATACATGGTTCAGAAGAGCGAGGTCACCCATCCAGGCCTCCAGATGATAGGTATTTGACCCCGGAGAGGTTCAGCTCTGGAGCAAAATGCAGTGTGAATATTCCCTTTCCTCTGACATCATGCTTGAGTCACTGAGTCCTCCTGTTGTTTGTCTCGTCTGTGTGATTGGGGGAAGTGGAGAGAGGGGGAGGGTTGTCTGGGGAAAGGATTGCCTAATGTGTCTGAGGACTCCATCTTGAAAGAATGACAAATGTCAGCAACCTTCCTCTCAAACAAGGTGGCAGAGTTCGGACACATGTGGTCCCCCCACACAGTGAAGAAGATGATGAGAGAGGAAGAAGAGCCCAGTGATCACAGTTTGAGTTTAGTTGCATTTTGAGGTCAACAAGTCTCATAATCAACCACAAAATGGCCCCCAGATACCAACAAGCTCCCTCTCCTAAACACTGTTTAAAGATATTGTGTTGAAGAAGATATCTGAAACCCCCAAAGTGGATGCTGTAACTCTAACTCCTAAATAAGTATGAAATATTAACTGAAATATAATGTACACACGGAGTATGTTGCCTCAGGTGTACTTTCTGAGAGAAATCAGCATGATTCTGATAGGCCTACATGACCTAACCTGACCTGAAGAGCTGCCAAAGTGAAACATTTAACTGTGACACTGAGGAGCTTGCAGAGGGACTTCAACCCCCTCCAGCATCGCAGAGTATCCGAACGTTGCCGGAAGTTGTACTGGTTATCGTGTACGTCTCATTCATCTGCATTTCAGTGCCAAGTTTTTCTCTCCTCTGCAGAGGAGCTGCGGGTAGGAGACGCTCACGTGGTTTCTGTGCTTTGATCAAGCGCTCGCGTCGGAAGGTTATGAGCCACAGCGTCCGCTATTTTTTTTTTTTTTCTAGAGGTAATCAGATAAGTAAGATATGCCCTGGTATTTTACAGCAGTTCTGTAGCTTCCTGTGGCAGGAAAATAACGGCTATACCTACGCGAGTGCGTGTATGTTTGAAATAAACAAATGCAGCAGGGTTCTTTCACAAGAGAAATTGAATGTACGTGTGTTTGTGTTTATACTCTGGCATACAGGGTGGTGTCAATTTCATGCCTGGGAGCTTATAAAATATAAATCTTATCATAATAAGTTCCACTTTTAGAGCACGATATCAGTTTATTGTGTAGTATATTTTCACTGATTCCAAATAAAACGGGTGCATTATTTACTGCAGCACTATTTCAATCCAAAGGTCATGTAACTCAGCCCGGACAAAGGAGTGACCGCTGTCCATTCAGCACCACGTCCGGACAGAGTACCACCTCACCGCAAATATCCATCAGCACGAGGTCACAGCTGTGTCTGACACACCACAAATATGCGAGACGGAAGCTTTGATTTCTGTACCGATCATTTCAGCAGCGGTGCACAAACTGTAGCCCAATCTGTTCCGAAACAAGACCGCATTTTCTTAGCAATGACGAAAACTCAGTCTTTGACAGTCTTTTGGAGGCTCCCAGCATGAGTTCTACAGATACTCACTGTTCTTTGAAACTATATAGTCAATATTTACGTAGGGCCTATTTTCTTGAAAGCATAATCGTTTTATAAAGTACTGTAGTTGTGATGAAGTATGAAACAGTTAGTGCTTTATGTCAAATAACTGCACTGAACTTCCCAGAAAACGTTTATGTAGTCTGCAGCCTTTTCTTCATTTTCCCTTCACTGGGCTGGCCAATCGGTGCTCAGCTTTTCTTTTCTCAATGACGTCATTACAGTTCCGACGGCGATAAAGTCGAACGGGACTTCCGGGAAAGCTGTCAGTGCAGGAGCTCCGTGAAGCTAGCGGCAAATTTTAACGATTTATTTCACAATTTATTTTGCAACGATACAGGTAATCGATGTCCACTGATCCGTAAGTATTTTTGCAAATATTTATCTGTGGTGAAAGCTCACGTTTGCGCACGTGGTGAAGAAGGATAATGAGGATAAAAAACCTGCTGCTTAAGTTCTTAGCTTGTTGAATTTAAGTTGTTGTTGACAGTAGCGCAGATGGGCCGCTTTTTAGCTGTATTGTTAGCCACCTTTATTTTATTTTAAAGCAAAATGTGAAGCAGTGTGAAATATTTAGAATATCTGCTAAGTGGCTATAAATATATTTTTTTCTATGCGCAGGATTTTTGGGTGTAAATATGGAAAGTGTTGGTGCAAGCCAGATTGTAGCTTGTTCATTAAGCATTGTGATGAAGGGTACAGATTGCTATCTGCCATGCAACTGAGATTTCTGAGTGAAAAGCATTAAAAGCTGACTCATCCTATTACTATAATTGGAGAGTGGTTTGTGTGTGTCCCACCTCTCCTCCAATCCACATTCCTCCAGTCCCTCAAAACTTGCCCCAAAAAAATGTTCAGGGGGCCGCCCATTGCATATAGTGTTTTCCATCATTTCATTTTTAATGTTAAATAAATAATCGGCAGTTTTACTTTTTATTTTGGAATCCGGAACTACTGTCACCCGGAACTACTTTCCACCGTACCAACGGTAAGAGTTACACCACACACCAGAGAAGGAACTGAAAACGCTGGACAGGATCCATTAAACAAAAAGGCTGCGTCCGAATAGTCTTTTTTGCTCATAGACATACATAGACGCCGCGTTGGCCACTTTGGCCAACCTAATTTTAGCCAAAACGAGCCGTCCTCCGAGCTGGACAAATAACATTGGCCTCTATAAATACGGCTGTTGAGCCGAGTGCGCAGGGACCGTCCAATCTTTACAGTGTAGGCTAGCGTCACCGAAACCACTTCACACATCAATGGTCTCCTGTTGGTTATACTACAACGCTTAGTTTGGGAAAATGTGCTGAGGTCACGTGCTTGTGTGAGGGTGTGGGAGGGGGTGTGGCTATGGGCGTGGCTTATCACAAAAGGAGCATAACTCCCGAATGGATTCACAGATTTGCACAGGATTTTGTGGAAAGGTTGGTCATGAGCCAAAGAAGAGGTCTCGTGTTTGTGTGAGGGTGTTTGAGTGGGCGTGGTCTATCACAAAAAGGCGCATGACTCCTGAATAGATTCACAGATTTCCACATGATTTTGTGTAAAGATTGGTCATGAGCCAAAGAAGAGGTCACGTGTTTGTGTGAGGGTGTGCGCGTGGATGCATGCACACATAGATGCATGCACGTGTGCGGTCGCAGCTATTGCGGATTCATGCTTGTTTTACTCTTTAACTTATATGTAATACAGTATACATTTCTATTGTGACAGCCCTCCCTCTCTGTCTGCCAGTGCTTGCTCCCTGTTCTGGTTTTCTCTTGCAGGTGCCTGGTGGGCGGAGTTGGGAGGGCCATCAGTGTGAACCTGGAGCACCTGGGCATGGTGCTCTCAGGGCTTAAGAACACCCCTACTCCAAACAGATCGAGCTCACTCTCTCCCTATGCACATTTGTTTGGCGTTTGTCTTTGGTTTTCCATCCAGCACCTCCACACCACATCTTACACACATCCACTCATCTACACAACTGATCTTTACAGACAGACACACACCATTGTAACTTTGCTAATCCTGTTCATTTATCCCTATTTACAATAAATTATGTTTAGTTTAATGTTATATCCTTGTGTATCCCTCACTTTTGTCTGTCCTTTGAGCCAGATCGTGACACTATCCTTCACCTTATCTGTTTGCACAAACGTGGTGGTGGGGGGGGAGGGCAGAAAAAATGTGTATGTGACAAATAATTACTATGACCTTAATACAAATATACAGTATTATTATTACTGCATTATAATATGACTGTTGTGTGTGCTTTTTTGGATATGTGCCATGCATTTCTCATCACATCCCTTCCAAATTCCCCATTAATACTGCTTGGAGGTCTGCCCTTTGCACAGGATATTTTTAAGGGGTGGGGCCACAGGGTCAAGGGGGATCAGGGGAGGCTGTGGGTGAAAGCAGTAGAGAGGGGGAAAAATCTCAGGGGTCAGAGGAGGGTCAAGGGAAAAGGTTGCAACGCCCAAAGGGCGCCTTGTTCTAGTTGATTAAATCAGCTGAATTGGTAACGTCCGTCGGTACGATGCTTATGTTAATCATTGGAAAGATGCAGCGGTATGATGAACAGTGCGGCGAGCGGAATAATGTGGGTGCTGTGCGTCAGTGCGCTGCAGGAGAGCTGAACGGGAGGAGTGGCCGCGTTCTCAGTCTGAGTGCTGCGGGACCAGCTTGGACTCCTCACGAGGAAGAGCTGCACGTGGAGGATGAGGGATTTGAAGATGTGGAGGACAGGGACCCAACGGCCCATCATTCTGCAGCACCATCAGGTAAATCACCCACCCACCCTGCAGCCCTGAGGCCTGTCCCCAGTACCCCCACCAAACAGAGCACTCCTCCCCAGTCTGCCACTGCTGCTCCACCTGGGACAGACCCTCTGGTAAGATTTCACTGTTAACACACAGCACTGGCTTTGTGTGTTAAATGTTTCACTATGAATTGAACCCATATAAGTCTTGTATTTTGTTAAATATTGCACTATTAACAAATGTCTTGTTGTAGAACCTACATTTCTCCATGGAAAGAAAAACTGAAATCTTTATTTTTCTTGTTAAAATGAGTGTAGAGGGTTGGTCAATCTGCTGGGTTGCATTGTCATAATTATTTTTAAACCTTTAATAAAAATGCATATTTTCACTAAAATTCAGTCCTTCGCTGTGTTATTACATCCTATTTTCATGTCTTTTGCTTTATGCATTTGCATTTACACTGAAAATGTATCAGGAATATTATCGTTTTTTAAACAAAATGCATCAGGGCTTTGCTGCATAGGGTTTCAGACTGCACTTTGTCTTTTATTGGTTTTTTTTAAATTATTGCACTCATTAAAAGATCATCACCTGAACAGGCCTCATACAAAAACATTAAAATCTGAAAATAAGCCAACACAATCACAGTTATGATCAATTTACAAAAGTCCAAATGAAAATCAAAATCTTTGCGGTTTCAACTGTACATGGTGGATGTGTGATGGATGGGTGTCTCTCTGGGGGGTGGACTAAATGATCAGTTCTTTCCCCATTTCTCTCTCACCAGGTTTTTGTTTTTCCTGAAGGCCCACGACTGCACTGGGTTTCAGACTGCACAGCCAAACACTGCACTGAAAACTCCATCCTTTTTAGAAACGAGCCGCTTTCTTCTTCTGTGTCTGTCAGCGCAGTGTGTCACAGGGGCGGGGTCTTCTGGTGGGAGGAGTTCTGACAGCCGGCAGTGACGCAGAGTTGGAATATATGGAGAAAATGTAAATGGCGTGCGCTGATTTGTCACTGTGGCTGTTTGAAGTGTTCCTGCAGTGCTCTTATAAGGCAGCAGTGAGTGTGATTGGTGGGGGGGAAAGAGTGTGCTCTCTCAGAGGGGGGCCGGGTGTGTGCACAGGGCTCAGTCTCTCTGAGAGCTCAGAGGTGAAGGTGTGAGCATCCACTCTGCTCTGAGGAAGGTTTGGTTTGTATGCGCTGAAGATGGAGAGATGTCTGTTCATTCTCTCGCTATCCTCCCTGCTGCTGCTCTCCACAGTCAGTGAGTACCAACTTTATCCTCCTCTCCAGCTTCTCCACACCCAGTCAGGGCTCAGAGACTGGGGGGTCAGGGCCAAGGGGTCAGAGGGGCAGCTCTCCAGGCAGGGCAGGGCTCCAGGCCGTCTCTAAACACCAGAGTTTACTGTAGTAATATTTCTCTGCATCATTCATGAAGCTTTCATTCGACTAATTTTATTATTACTTATTTAGGAAATGTTTCTGTATTTGATTCACTGGTATATAAAACATGATATTTGAATAATCCAACCAATATAAAGTTTTTTGTTTGATCATGTTTGTGTTTTAGTAAATATAAATGTATGTGAATATAAAGATCTTTTTCAAATATTGCTTTTATCGTTTCCGTGTCTATGTAATTTGGCACCTGATAGTCATGAAAAAGTCCAGGAATTAGTTGGCACTTCCAGAAATACCTGATGTTCACGTGAAATTTATATCATAAGTTAGCCTAATTAATATTTTCACTTTTTGTAGTTGTAAGTTGCTTTTTATTAGTGTATTTTTATAAGAACTCTTCCGTCTTTAGTGCGTTATAACGGAAGACACAACGGAAATGTGACGTACTCTCATCAGTGATACATTTGATGCCTTTATGGCAGCACATTAATAATATATTGCACTTATTAAAATGCTCTCATCTCATGAAACTTATTACAGCAACTTTAAAAAAAAGAAAAAAGAAAAAAAAACTTGGCACATGTTAGCGCATCTGTGGTAACACCTGCTCAAACCTCAACTTCAAAAGCAGGACTGAAGCAACATTGATCCAGAGTCAGACTTCCTGTGTAATTCTTTTAAAATAACACACTCTGAACAGATAATATTCTCCACCACTGCTTACGGCTGCAAATGGAAAATATTATTTTATTTGAAACTCACATAAGTTTGAATATGTGACATTTTTCATGTAATATTTTACTATCAATTTAAAAACATGCAAAATTTTCAAATTAAATAATTATTGAAGTTGCACAAGAAATATAATGAGGACACACTCCATAGGATGAACGCTAAAAGTATAAAAGTGATTGTTAAACAGGAATTTTGTAGAGCTGAACTACTAACGTCAAATAAAATAAAAAATATATATAAGCTAACAGTTCAAATTCATGTTTAATCCTCATTGTGGAAACATACCATTTCACTGAAAACATTACATGACATTTAATTGGAAGACACATTTATTCAAAGTAATGTACAATAAGTGCATAACAACATCGTCACTAATGTAAAATATTAAAACAGTATAATGTACATCTACATACGCCCAGGGCTGTACTCAATATCATTAAATGGTTAAAATTCATTCCATCTAAACCTTATTTTTCACTGATAAATGAGTTCCTAGAAATGCACTGAGCTTGGTAGGAAGAATGGTCTCCTGTTGCTCGTCTGTGTCTTTTGAGGAGCCGTACTCTGCACAGCCAGCGTTTTACGATGCACAGGAGTTTACTGAGGTTCATGTCTGAGTGACCATTCAGCCAGGAAATGCAACAGAAGGTGAAAAGTCTTAGTACTGAACTGCAATAAACACGCTTGGTGTTCCAGTATACTTCTAACGCTCTCAGTTTCTGTAGAAAGTAGACACTGGTAAGGCTGATTACATTTTGAATAGATCTGTGTCTGTACTCCACTTGAGATATCTGCAAATGTCAAATCTCAGGTTTTTAATACCATCTCACTCACAGCATTCTCATTTCCTATTTGCAGTGCAGTAAAACAGTTCTTATGTCTGAGAAAGTGAAGGGTTTTCTCCACCTTGTGGCCAAAGTGGGCACCTGCATTCTGTAGGGGCTTAATCTCCCTGAGGGATAAGTACCAGTGGCATCACTAGGGTTGGTGATACCCGGTGCGGTCAACCGTTGGTGTCACCCGATTTTGTCGATGGGGGCGGGCTGGGCGGGTGGGGGGGGTGCGGGCAGGTGTGGGCGCAAGGAATTGCGTGTTATGACGCCTCTGATAAGCACTGTCACACAAGTGCCATCTGCTTATTCAGTCATGTGACCGGCCTCAGTGGTAGAGCTTGTGTCACAGTGTACAAAGCCAGGATAATAGAGCACAACCTAGTGGTGTGCCTGTGTTCCTGCAGACACTGCTGGGGGCATATCCTTTTCAACTCTCAGCAAAAACTTGGGGTTGACACCTATGGTAAACCAGGCTAAACATTATTGAGAATCTATGAACAGTGGTACTACATAAGAACCAGGTTTATCTATAAGATGTTTATGTACAGCACTGTGTGCCATAGTTGTTTTCATGTTTGGTTCATTTCCGTTTAGTTGCGTGCTGATGTGTTCCAGTCTTTTATTTTTAATTGTTTGTTTATATTGTTTGAGTGTTTCACAGTATCTTAGGCGTAAATCTTGGTTTTTGAGATTTTTATGTTTTTGGTTCTCAGCTTTTTTTCTCATAGTTTTACATTCCTCATCGAACCATTTTTCGTTACATTCTTATTATCATTTTTCATATTTGTGGTTTTTAACTTGGATTTTTTAGCTACTTAAAAAAATTATTAAAGTAATTAATGGCCAGTTCTACGCCTTATTTTGAGGGTTGATACTGTGTGTTTTGAAATATTTCTATTAGAATTTTTCTTTAATCACTGCCAATTGCCTCTTTGTATAATTGTGTGCTGTTTGGAGCCCATCTGTAGAAAGGATTGAGGTTATGTATGTGTGTTGGACTGCTGTGTTCTCTTTATGAACTCAGTGATCTGACTGATCTGATAAGGGTGTTTGTGGTCTGACAGTAAATGCATTTATGGAGGAGGGGTTTAGGTCCGTGATGGCATAATTTACTACACTGTTACCAAGAGTTGAACTCTATGTACAGTATATCTACCTAAAGAGTCCCCTCTGATCATGCCATTTATTATATAGAGACCAAGACTTTGACAGAGATTTAACAGTGCCTTACCATTTTCATTAATTACTCTGTCATAATTATTTTGCAAGGATAAATTTATTGAGTGACATGGATTAGTTGCTCCAAATATGTGACAAATTCCCAATTTCCCAAGGACTAAAGTGAAGTTGTTTACCTGTCCTGGAGTTAAAATCTCCACATAGGAGTACCTTCCCCTGGGCCTGGGAGTTGCAGATTTCCGTGTAGTGATTTAGGAACATGTCCTCTGAGTAATAAAGGGATTCAGAGGGTGTATATATGCTGTGCATAGGAATAGGTGAGATTTGAAGGGATGTGACATTCCTTATTTTTAGCCAGATATGCAAGTCTGCTATTTTGATTATTTTCATTGAGCCTGCAAGCTCCTACTTGAACCATATTGTAATGCCCCCAGAACCTCTGGCAGGCTGGACATTGCTGTGCTTGAGGGATGGCAATACTATTTCTCTGTAGCCTAAGGGACAGTAAGTTGATACATCTCTATGCACCATGTCTCCTGGAGGATTAAAATATCTATATATATTATGCTACTGATAAAATCTGGATTTGTGCTCTTCAGCCCATACACTGAAGAACAAAAGCCCTGATTGGTCCAACTGCTAATTGCAAGTGATCTCATTACATAAACAATAAGTGATTGAATGGGGCATAATGACAAACTATCAACTAATTTAATTATTGATTAAATTATATTTAATCAATAATTAAAATATAATTGTAGAATATTCATTATACATATACATTTATACTTAACCAATTATTCTGCTGATTATGTTGAGGATTTGCCGTATTTCTCCCATCTCAGAACTGGCCAGGGTCCTCGGTGTTGCAGCAATAGCTGCATAACTCTGCTGTAGTGGAGGTTGCTCTGTCTCTCATGTTGTGGATTGATAGGTGGTTCCAGTGCCTCCTTCAGATCAATTTTCCATTGACTTTGAGTACAATAGTAGAATACAGGACCTGGGGGTTTTTCAGGATAGGTGGTGCCATGGGGATGCTGAGTGTAGTCTAGCGGGTGGAGATTTAATATTGCCAACGTATTAAGATGAGGGTGTCACAAATGGTCATAGGTTTATTTTTGTAGAAGCTTGCGTTCCATTGCTTTGTTCGACTTCTATTTCTCTTTTCCTTTTCCCTATTTAATCTGTTTGTTTTTTTTGTGTCTTGGTATTGTTGTTAATTTTGATATGGTGATTTATTTATTTTAGCTGCTTTTGTTGTTGCTGAATGACTGTATGTGTTGTGCAATAAAGGCTTGTTAAAACTCTCTCTCTCTCTCTCTCTCTCTCTCTCTCTCTCTCTCTCTCTCTCTCTCTCTCTCTCTCTCTCTCTCTCTCTCTCTCTCTCTCAGGCAGTGAGGATGTGAGGCTGGTGAATGGAGGCAGCCCCTGTGCTGGGAGGGTGGAGGTTTACCATGAGGGAGAGTGGGGGACAGTGTGTGGTGATCGCTGGGATATGACAGATGCTGGGGTGGTGTGTAGACAGCTGGGCTGTGGAGGTGCTGTAGAAGCACCTCGATATGCTCGCTTTGGCCCAGGGTCTGGGAACATATGGATGGATGATGTGTCCTGCGGGGGATCAGAATCCACACTGAAGGAGTGTCGCTCACGAGGATGGGGTGTACATAATTGTAATCATGGACTTGATGCTGGAGTGATCTGCTCAGGTAGGACTCAGTGTTATTCAGCTCTTACCAATGTTCTTATTCCAACACAGGACTTTGGATTTAAATGAGGATATATTAGTTTCATAAATGCATATATTATTACATAACTAAAACATAGTATTACATTTTAAAATGTGGTATTATGAAGTAAATTACTGTATTGCTCCTTTCACTGAACTAATTCAACACTTACGCAGTCACAGCAGAATCTTTGTGTTTCTGATGTATTTCTCTTTTTCTGACGCTATCAGAATGTTTATTCTTTTAAAGTTTAAGTCTGTAGCAGAAGTTTACATGTGATTGGCTCATCACACGCTGCAGTTTATACGGGATTGGCTCATCTCACACTGCCGTGGACGTGAGATTGGCTCATATCACACTGCTGTATTCCATGTATAATAGCCGTGCAGTCCTGTATTCATGCAGCTGTGTTCACTGTTGTCTCAGGAATAAGGTGCCAGTCGTTGCTGATGCTTCTCTCTTTTTTCCCTGTTTAACTGCAGCCCATCGTGAGGTCAGGCTGGTGGGCGGGGTTGACCTGTGCTCTGGGAGAGTAGAGATTCATCATGGGAGCTCCTGGGGCACGGTGTGTGATGCTGACTTTGACCAGCGGGACGCAGAGGTTGTGTGCAGGGAGCTGGGCTGTGGAGTTCCTAAAGAGCTGTGGGGGGCAGCTGCGTTTGGCCAGGGGGCGGGCCAGGTGTGGGCAGAGGAGATTCAGTGTTCAGGCAACGAATCTCACATTTCCTTCTGTCCCAAAGCACCCTCACAGAATCAACCCTGCTCCCATGGAAACGATGTGGGACTAGTGTGTTCTGGTAAGAGTCATTTGTATACTGTGTGTTTCAGTGACACTGGGTTAATATAGTCCTAAACAGATTGTATGCATTTATATTAAAGAAGATCAAGATATTCATTCATTATACTGTGAAATGTTACATGTCAGGGGCTGTAATGCTGGATATTGTGATGCAGATATAATCTGTGAGGTGCAGTGAACACTATAGAGGGCGGGGATGTGCAGCCCATAACCCTCTGACAGGGGAAGCACACCATATGTACCATAGACACACAGGAAGAGGAAGCACACAGAGCTATCACAGCCTTCCTGTGAGCTGCAGGAATTCACATACAGGCATTTCTGAGCAGCGGCATCTCCCAGTGTCTGTGAGTTTAATCTGTGTGGAGTGTGTATGATCTCCCAGTGTCTGTGAGTTTAATCTGTGTGGAGTTTGCATGATCTCCCTGTGTCTGTGTGAGTTTAATCTGTGTGGAGTTTGCATGATCTCCCAGTGTCTGTGAGTTTAATCTGTGTGGAGTTTGTATGATCTCCCAGTGTCTGTGTGAGTTTAATCTGTGTGGAGTTTGTATGATCTCCCAGTGTCTGTGTGAGTTTAATCTGTGTGGAGTTTGTATAATCTCCCAGTGTCTGTGTGAGTTTAATCTGTGTAGCCTGTGTGTGTGTGTGTGTGTGTGTGTGTGTGTGGGTGTACAATACAATACAATACAATACAATAAGCTCTTATATAGCGCTGTTCATGCGTACATTCCAGGGCGCTTTACAAAAAAAAAAAAAATTAAATAAAAAAATATATATAAATACATAAATAAATACATAACCTAAGAAGTCATAACTAAGAGGAGTATGCACATGAGAACAAGTAAGTCTTAAGATACGATTTAAAAGAACCAATTGTAGCTGCACCTCTGATATGGCTTGGGATTGAATTCCAGAGGCACGGTGCAGCGCAGCTAAAAGCTCTTCCCCCAACTGTTTTTAATCGGCAACGAGGAACCACTAAAAGTTCAGCAGTAGCTGAACGCAGGGTACGACAGGGAACATAAGGTTCAATCACATCCAGCAAATATGAAGGTCCAAAGCCATGCAATGCTTTGTAAGTAGTTAGCAACACTTTAAATTCAACCCTGGATTTAACAGGGAGCCAATGCAATGATTTAAGAACAAGAGTGATATGCTCTGAGTGGTGTGTGTGGGTAAGTACTCTGGCTACTGCTCTGGGTGTGTGTGTGTGTGTGTGTGTGTGTATATGCGTGTGTGTGTGTGTGTTTGTGTGTGTGTGTGTGTGATTTGTCGTATGTACATGTGTGCATGTGTGTGTTATTGTACATCTGTGTATGCGTATGTCTGTGTGCCTGAGTGAGTGTGTGTGTGTGTGTGTGATTTGTCGTATGTACATGTGTGTGTTATTGTATGTGTGTGTATGCATGTGTCTGTGTGCCTGAATGTGTGTGTGTGCATGTGTGTTTGTGTGTGTGTGTGTATGAGTGTGTGTGTGAGTGTGAGTGTGTGTAGGTGTGTGTGTCTGCATACGTGTGTGCATGTGTGTGTGAGTGTGCGTGTGTATGCATGTGAGCGTAAGTGTGTGTGCGTAGGTATGTATGTGTGTGTGTATGCATGAGTCTGTGTCTGTGTGTGCGTGTTTGCTTGTTTGTGTGTGTGTGTATATGTATATGTGTGTGCATGAGTGCGCATGTGTATGTATGTGTGCATGTATGTGTGTGTGTGTGCATGTGTGTGTGATTTGTTGTATGTACATGTGTGCATGTGTTATTGTACGTGTGTGTATGTGTGTGTCTGTGTGCCTGAGTGTGTGTGTGTGTGTGTGTGTGCATGTGTGTGTGTGAGTGTGCGTGTGTGTGTGTGTACGTGAGTGTGTATGTGTGTGTTTGTGTGTTTTGTACCTGTGTATTCTGTTAGCCTCTTCCGTAAGTCTCCTTTATTATCTCAGTGTTGGTCAGATGCTAACGCCACTGTGCTGTGTGTAGGGTACACTGGGTCCAGGCTGGCTGACGGCCCTGATAGCTGCTCTGGTCGAGTGGAGTTGCAGCACCTGGGTAAATGGGGGACAGTGTGTGATGCATGCTGGGACAGGAGAGCCTCCAATGTCCTCTGTCAGCAGCTGAAGTGTGGGACTGCAGTGGCAGTGCCAGGACAGGCCTGGTTTGGAGAGGGGAGTGGGCCAATCAGAGCCGATGTGTTTGATTGTCATGGGAACGAGACACGCCTCTCACAGTGTGCTGTTTCCTCATGGAGCCGCGCTGTGCTCTCACATGGACAGGATGCTGGAGTCATCTGCTCTGGTGAGGAGTCCTGCTCTCTGTACTGTGTACATGGTACAATTTAGCACACATTTACTGCACTGAGAGAGAGAGAGAGAGAGAGAGAGAGAGAGAGAGAGGGAGAGAGAGAGCGGAAGAGGACGAAGAAGAGAGAGAGACAGACAGTGAGACAGTGAAAGACAGAGAGAGAGAGACAGTGATAGAGAGAGATGGGGAGAGAGAAACTGAGATGGATATGGGCTGTCTAATGTAAAACAACAATAAAAAGGCAACAACAATTTAAGAATCCACATGTCGAGTATCTTGTGTTAATACAATGTTCTATAAGTGAAATGCCCTTGGATTTAACCGGAGTGTAATCTGCAATTATGTGCCAATGCGTGTGAGTAATGCACTTGGATTTAACAGAGGTCTCTAACCCTAACCCTCATACACTTTGGTTTAACAGAGGAGTCTAACCCTAATACACCTGGGTTTAACAGAGGAGTCTAACCCTAATACACTTGGGTTTATCAGAGGAGTCTAACCCTAATACACTTGGGTTTATCAGAGGAGTCTAACCCTACCCTAATACACTTGGGTTTAAAAGAGGAGTCTAACCCTAACCCTAATACACTAGGGTTTATCAGAGGAGTCTATCCCTAACCCTAATGCACTTGGGTTTATCAGAGGAGTCTAACCCTAAGCCTAATACACTTGTGTTTATTTATTTTTATTTACTTAACCTTTATTTAACCAGGTTAGTCTTATTGAGATTAGAAATATCTTTTTCAAGAGAGACCTGGCCAAGAAAACAGCAGTCAATTACAGACACAACAAAATTTCAACATTTAACATATTATAAATGCAGACAAACAGCAGTGTTCAAAGTTTATCAGAGGAGTCAAACCCCAACCCTCATACATTTGGGATCCTCAGGCTCTGCCCTCTCAGCTCTGGACGGGACGGTGCGGCTGGCTGGAGAGGGTGCGTGTGAGGGCCAGGTGGAGGTGTACTACCAGCAGACCTGGAGCAGAGTGGGGGGGTCCTGGAGCTTCAGTGAGGCCTCGGTGGCCTGCAGGCAGCTGGGCTGTGGCTCTGCAGTGCAGGTCTACAGCTCCTCTCCGTCTGGGACGGGGGGCAGTGGGGAGTGTCTGATGGGGGTTCAGTGCTCCGGGAGAGAGGCTCACCTGGGGAACTGCAGCACTCCACACAAACTCACCTGCAGCTCCAGGGAACAGGTGTCCATCGTCTGTTCCAGTGAGTACAGGTTACTAAGGAAGCTTCTCTGCAGTCTCTAGCTGCTTGTTTGACATGGGGGATATAGTATACTCAACCTAAAGGATTATTAAAAAATGTTTGGAAGCAGAGCATTTAAAACAGACAGAGCTTGTATAACAACTCAGATAACTTCTCTCTGTTTCTCTTTCTCACCCCATCTCTCTCTTCCCCCTCTCCGTTTTTCTCTCCCTCTCTCTCTCTGTTTCTCTCTCCCCCCCTCTCTCTCTCCCTCTCTCTCTTTCAGATCACAGGTCTCTCAGGCTGGTGGGGGGAGGGGGGGACTGTGTGGGACGGTTGGAGGTGTTCCACAGGGGCTCCTGGGGGACAGTTTGTGATGACTCCTGGGGCCTGGAGGATGCTCAGGTGGTGTGCAGGCAGCTCCAGTGTGGGACGGCCCTCAGTGCCCCGCTACCCTCCTTCTTTGGGCCAGGAAATGGATCCATCTGGCTGGATGAGGTGGGCTGTGTGGGGAACGAGACGTCCCTGTGGGACTGTCCCACAGCCGGATGGGGACAAACTGACTGTGGACACAAGGAGGACGTGGGGGTCGTGTGTTCAGGTTTGGAACTCATTGGAACATCTACAGTTTCTGCTTGTACTCTGACACTAATTTGGTGTGAATACATGATACCTGATTGGTCAGTAAATTCAGGTGTTCAAAGTGATGAGATTTATCTCAGGAGAGCAGTGGCTAACAGAACACACAGCTTTTCATCCTGACTTATACCTGCATCCGATACATTTACCTTTCTATCCTCTGTAATTTCTGGCACAAGATTGTAAGGTTATGTTTATTTTTGAATCATTTTGTCCCTAAGAGATTTCTAATGTTGTTGTAGAATTCAAGGAGATGAGACTGACCAAGGGCTGTTCTGGGAATTTGGAAGTTTTCTACAATGGCACCTGGGGCAACGTGTGCTTCAGTAAAATGACTACAGACACGGCTACTCTCATATGTCAGGAGCTGAACTGTGGGAAGAGCGGACTTGTGTCTAACACACGGTCACGACTGGAATCAGCTCCAAACTGGCTGGATCATTTCAGATGTCGCCCACATGACTCCACTCTGTGGCAGTGCCCATCAAAGCCTTGGGGTGAGAATACCTGCGGGCAATCCAGCGTGGCTTCACTTACCTGCACAGGTAAACCTCACTCAACTGCAGACTTAATTACTCCTGTTAGGAACAGTATAATAAACCTCATGACTGCAAACACAGTATCACTCCTATTGGGAACAGCAGCATAAAACTCTCCTTACTGCAGACTTTAGTACTTCTCAGGGCTGGCCTGTGGCATAAATGGTCTATGCGGTTGTTTAGGGCCACAACCGCTAGGGGGGGCCACATGGCCACGAGGGGCAGCTGCACGATTCAATGTTCATCTAAGGTAAATAACGTTATTTTCGCAGTTACGTTATTCATCCCCTTTCGCAAAATTATTGGTATAAATTTTAAACAGAATGGCACCCGAACATTTCACAACAATGCAACTGTATGAAGGATTTTACAAAGTGAACCCCCCCTCCCCCGCCCAAATGTTTTTGCAACATTAAATTGGTAAAACTATGGACTACTGTGAATTTTTAAAAGGTTTTTTGAGGCTCTAAGTAGTGCAGTTTGTTTCTGATATGGAATGAACCTGCTTTTGGCTTTGTGTTTTAAAATTTTTTTTAGTTTGTAGTTCATTTATTTATTTATTTCTCTTCACATCAAAGGGGAAGAGGATGATCAAGTTCCACGAAGCAAATTGTCACGTTCCTCAGCAGCAAATCAGAGAGCTTACACAAGTATGTTTTTTTGGTTGAATCCTGTGGTAAGCCGCTCTGGATAATAGTGTCTACTGAACGTAATGCAAATGTTGAGCAGGCTGTATCCACAGCCACAAATCCACTCTGCTTTGGCAAAGCAGAAAGCATTACGTGAGGTCTGCCATAATATTAGGGCAGATGTGTCTGTGGGAGGTGCTAAACGTAATGAGGTCAGTCATAGTGTTAGTGGAGATGTGTCTGTAGTGTAGGAGATGCTAAACATAATGAGGTCAGTCACAGTGTTAATGCAGATGTGTCTGTAGTGTAGGAGATGCTAAACGTAATGAGGTCAGTCATAGTGTTAATGGAGATGTGTCTGTAGGAGATGCTAAACGTAATGAGGTCAGCCATAGTGTTAATGGAGATGTGTCTGTAGGAGATGCTAAACTTAATGAGGTCAGCCATAGTGTTAATGGAGATGTGTCTGTAGTGTAGGAGATGCTAAACGTAATGAGGTCAGTCTTAGTGTTAATGGAGATGTGTCTGTAGGAGATGCTAAACGTAATGAGATCAGTCATAGTGTTAGTGGAGATGTGTCTGTAGGAGATACTAAACGTAATGAGGTCAGTCATAGTGTTAATGGAGATGTGTCTGTAGAAGATGCTAAACGTAATGAGATCAGTCATAGTGTTAATGGAGATGTGTCTGTAGGAGATGCTAAATGTAATGAGGTCAGTCATGGTGTTAGTGGAGATGTGTCTGTAGGAGATGCTAAACGTAATGAGGTCAGCCATAGTGTTAATGGAGATGTGTCTGTAGTGTAGGAGATGCTAAATGTAATGAGGTCAGTCATAGTGTTTATGGAGACGTGTCTGTAGGAGATGCTAAACGTAATGAGATCAGTCATAGTGTTAATGGAGATGTGTCTGTAGGAGATGCTAAACGTAATGAGATCAGTCATAGTGTTAATGGAGACGTGTGTGTAGGAGATGCTAAACGTAATGAGATCAGTCATAGTGTTAGTGGAGATGTGTCTGTAGGAGATGCTAAACGTAATGAGGTCAGTCATGGTGTTAGTGGAGATGTGTCTGCAGGAGATTCTAAACGTGATGAGGTCAGCCATAGTGTTAATGGAGATGTGTCTGTAGGAGATGCTAAACGTAATGAGGCTGCTCAGCTCATCTGTGTCTCCTGCTCTAGGTCACTGGCCCCTCCGGCTGGTGGGGGGTGAAGGCGGATGCTCTGGGAGCCTGGAGGTGTTCCACGAGGGCTCCTGGCGGAAGGTGTGTGGAGACTCCTGGGACACGATGGACGTCCAGGTGGTGTGCAGACAGCTGGGCTGTGGGTCAGCAGGAAAGGCTCATAGTAATGCTACATTTGGGATGGGGAACGACGACCTCTGGCTGACTGAGGTGAACTGCAGGGGCACTGAGATGCACCTGTGGGACTGCCCACACCAGCACAGCCGCTGCCCACACCAGAACCAGGCTGGGGTCATCTGCACAGGTGAGCCTGCGACTCCAGATCACCTCAGGCTGACTCCCACCTTCTGAGAAGATTAATCACTGGAGCTCTGACAGAAACACACACACTAAACCCCAGGAGCAGCTTATAGATCTACCCTGCATTACAGCTCAATGATTACTTTATTTATGCGCTCACTAATAATGCAAGTAAAAAACATGATTCTTTGGAACTACATTTACATTTATCAGAAGCTCGTATCCAGCGCAGCTTACAGAAGTGGAATGAGCAGAGAGGATGTGACATCATCAGGGTCACAGCCAATAGCAGTGGGCAAGAACAGGAAGTGGAAGAAGTGAATGAATAAATAACATATCTCTTCATTTTTATTTTACAGGCCCTTTATCTGAGTCCAGCTCCACTGCAGGTACGGACTCCTCTGGATGGTGTAGGAGAGAGTTTTGGAGATAAAAACTGAGGCTGAGCTCAGAGCCCTGTCAATCACACAAATCCTTTCTCATGCCCAATAAATAAAACAATGCATTTTAATCTATTCATTATTTTATTGTTTTAGGTACTCCTGCAATGACTACAATACCAACATCACAGACTGGTAAGGCTGCCCCAGGAGTCATTTATACAGTGAAAAGAGGACCTCACAACTAATTTCAGCTGTTGGGACTAGCTTTTCCATTAATGCTCTGTATTGCATTTCCACCATATAAATGGTGGTGGCTGTTTGTCTGGGTAGGTTGCTTAGTAACACTCAGTATTTGAGTGCTTCTTGCAGTTTTTTGCCTGTTGGCAACAGTACATCTGCATTAATACATTAAGACTGAATGTAATCCTATAGTTTTCTATCTAACAAACATGGTGTGGCTCTCTAAGCTTGCTGAATGCTGGTACCAAGCTAGCAGTTTGCTTAATTTAAATAGCCAACGTTCTTGAACAGAGAAGAGAGAACACCCACGTTCTAGTACAGATAGCACAGGTTTAGCTAAAGTTTACTCGCTGGAAAGTTAACCATGCACTTGCCCTCAGGTACCTTTTTATGTTGTAGTGGGTATCTTGTGGAATGACTCAGACAGTTGCTCTGCTTTAATAGGTTGCTGGATGGCTGGCTGTATAAGTACAGTACTGTAGGTGGAAACACAGCTCAGTGGTTAGTGTAAGTAGAGTAGAGGCAGTGTGCCATGTTCTCTGCTGATGCCCAACCCCTTGCCTTCCCCGTTTTTCAGTTGTGTTCAAACAGCCAGAGCCCGGACCAAAGGAGGCTCCGCCCAGCCCGTCTATCCCAGCAGTGGCCTTCCTGGTGATGGGGGCGCTGTTGTTCCTGCTGCTGGCAGTGCTGGGTGTTCTGCTGTTCCAGAACAGAGCGCTGAAGAGAGGTAGGGGGCGGACGGGCGCTGGGTGAACCGCCATCACACGCCGAGTGTGACTGAAGAAGCCTCTCCAGTGATCAGCTCAGTGGGTTAACCACGCAGCTCTGAATGGGGGCTGATGGGAGGCTCGCCCAGTTAAGACCCTGCGCCAGTGCGTGTGGGTGGGCCCTGCAGTGTGGGGCCGAGTCCTCCATCACCAGCTCCCCTGAAAGCAAGGAGACTGCCAGGTGACGCGTGATTGGCCGCAGTGTTGCCGAGGGAGGGATTTGGTTTGCATGCTGATCGTGTCTTTTTGTGCACCACCGCCCCCCTGTGGTCGATCACATACCTGAAGTCTGCATGGATAAGTTATCCATTATGTCATAAAAGGGTAGGCTGATCTCAGATCAGCAGTCCTACAGGGGCCTGGTCTCTGACAGGTGGCTGGTGTATGACAGTAGCTGTGTGCTGTACCTCTGCTGCTCATGCAGAGAGAGATGTGCTCTGAGAGGAGACTCTGACTCTGTGATTCTCTGTCTCTGCTCACACAGCCCTGTCTGAATGGGACCACGCCCCTCTGCACGAAGCCGTCTACGAGGAGATCGAGTACAAACTGGCTAGAGGGGGAACCTACAGCGCCCCCCGGTGGGGTGAGTGAATCAGATCTGTCCTCCTCGTGCTTCACAGTAAAGTCTTAAACACTCTGTGGAAGACCTCCTCAGAGCATGTGTGGTGTGGGCGGGGTCGGGACACACCCTCTCTCCTGTTCACAGGGAGTGGCCTATCAGAGGATCCGCCCTCTGGGTATGAAGACGTGGGGGACGCCGAGGGACACTCCCTCTCAGGTAAGGGGGCGGAGCTCTGTGGAGCTCTCAGTGGGTGTAGGTGGTGGTGCTGTGGCTCCAGGGTGATTTTGGGAGGGGTGGAACTCCTGAGTGCTCCTCAGAGTTTCGGTGGCGTATGTAACAGGATCACTGGCTGTGAACAGGACAGCTGTGTCGTAAAATGGTGAGAGAACTGGGCTCAAGGTTGCAGGTTCAATTTCCCTAAAAGGACACTGCAAGGTACTTAATCTGAATTGCTTCACAATACATCCAGCTCTATAAATGGATACTATGTAATGAAAAAGCTGTTTAAGTTATGGCTGAATAAGAGTGTCTGGTAAATGCCTGTAATATAATCATATTGTAGATATGGTGTTTAATCATGACATATATTTATTAAAACAGTCGTTATAGGTACATGGGGATAGACTGTTAATCCGCTACTTCTACCCCACAGGAGCACTGAAATAGTGCCCTTCAGGCCTTGTAGATTTCTAGGTAGTTACAGACGTCTTCCAGCAGGTAGAGCTGCCCTCCTCTGTGTTCTGTCTCTCTGTTACCACCGGGTCAGGTTGGTTCCTGTGGGACTCAGTAGTGTGGATTCCCCAGCACCCACATACCAAGGTTTAAATATGGGCTCAGTTAGTCTGTCCCCACACCATCAGGCAGCCGTGACTGCAGTGTGCAAACACAGCTAGCTGAAGTGTTATTCAGTGCTGCTCTGATGGGCCCCACTGTCCTGCTGTGTGACAGTCCTGAGATTCAGCCACAAGTCCCTAGAAGTCTCCTTGCTTTCAGGGGACCTGGTGATGGAGGACACACCGGAGAACTACGATGATGTCATCCCAGCGGATAAGCATCCAGACAGTGTGGCAGGTGAGTGTTTTGATTGGTTGGTGGGATGTTTCAATATTTTCTCCTCATGAATACATTTAATTGCATTCATTATTATATGCTATACTTAGTTTTTTTTGTTAATTTTCCAATCTCCCTTGGCCTTTTTAGATGAATAAAACATGCGCATTAATGGAATTATTTCATTACATAGAACATTTCTTGCAGTTGACTTGTTTTGTTGCCCAGTCTTAGACATGGAAATTACTTTTAAAGTTGTTGCCCCGATAATTAGTGTAACCAGTATAACCACCAAAACCAATATAGCCATCATGAGCACTATAACCAGTGTGCCCAGTTTAACCAGCACTGCTGCTGCTTCTCTCTGTCTGTTTAAGGGGAGCTGGTGGAGGGAGATGCACCAGAGCACTATGATGATGTCATCACTATGCAGCCGGGCCCAGACGCTTTTCCAGGTTGAGTTTCTCTTTACAGACAGAATGTCGGAGTGAAACACAATGTCTGTCTCTGAATTCACTGAGTTCTGCTCAGGTGCTTTTCTGTGTCTCTGGCTGCAATCATGTGATTTATTCATTGTTAATGTAATATTTATATTTTAGATTATGATGTTTATTATTCTATTCAATGAATTTTATAGATTAAGACACTATCCTGTGTTGAAAATCGTTACTTCCTGTCTATGTCATTTGTACTTCCTGTCTGTGTAATTTGTGAAAATCATTGCCATGGGCTACTTCCTGTCTGTGTGGTTTGTTACAGGGGATCATGTGACAGACACAGAGGAGAATTATGATGATGCCGTGACTCTGGACTGGATTCAAGTGGGTGAGTCTGTACAAAGTGAATCACTCTGTATAACATGAATAGGTACAAGCTTTTGTGGTTTAATAAAAATTCATCAATCCATACCATTATATTTAACATACCTGTTCTTGGAAGACATTTTTCCAGATTGCTTCATGGGCAATTATGAGAATATGCACATTCCATTCCACCTGCAAACTGGTTTCTGAGAGTAGACATTTTAGTATGGACATGAGCCTATGAAAATATTTTGAATGAGACTTTATCTTTCAGTATAGAATTACAGATCGTAGCAGGTATTTGGTGAAAATGAGCCTTTCCCTGACTGTGTCTGTCTGTCTCCTGATCCATCCCTGTAGGGGAGAGTGTTCTGGCTGAAAGCCCTCCAGCTCCCAGTGGGATGGACTATGATGATGTGGGGGAGTAGCCTCCTGAAAGAGGAGGAGCATTGTGAGATTGACAGTTATAACTTTGGAAGTGTCCACCCACAAGTTTGGATAGAAGAACTTACATGGACTCCTTTATCCTACACATCTGAAGCAAAATGTTTTAATGTCATAAAACCATATCCCACTAGATCAGTTATTCATGAATTTATAATTCACCTGAAATTATTTACTGTGGACTCCTTAGCTCATTCATAAATTAGGACACTGGAAATGCTGGTACTATACATTAAGAACAATAGCTTGCATTCACTGACACAATGAGACAGTTTCTTTTTCTGACCAAGATGATGATGTACAGCTCAAACTACATCAAGTCAGTACTGGCCACTTCAATATGAAATGAATGCATCAAAATTTTTGGAATGTAAAAATGAAAACTGTGCTTTAGCCCGTGCAAGCTTTTGCTTTAGATTTGTTTATATTTACATCAAACCCTTTCAGTTTTGGCTGCTGTGTTCATCATGTGCAGGTCAGAGCTGTCCATGTTGGCTCTCTCTGATTGACACATGGAAGGGTAGCCAGACAGCACGTATCCAGCATCCCAACATGCTCATTTGCAAGATCACATTTTTCAATATGCTTTTATTGCACATAGCTGATGAGTTTGTTCATCTTTCCATCTGAGCAGAAGATGAACAAGGCAGTAAGTCTCCACTGGCTGCTTTGTTACTATTCAAAACTATTTCAGTACTACTTATTTCATACTGCTTTCATTACTTCTCAAATTAGTTTAATTTTTTTTAACAAAAAATATTTTTTTAACTACTTTTTTATATATATATATTTTGATGCTAGATCTTGGAGAATTATACTGCTTTTCATAGACAAGATTTTATAAAAATGAAATATTATATTTTGCTAAAATGCTCACAATGTATTTCTTAGCCTTCTTAAGCAATACCAGTATTTTTAACAGCTGTGTGTCAATAAGATATTTTTAAATAAAACTGAAAGACTGATTGAACTTTGCTCTCTCATTTCCTTTTATTTCTATTCTACATTAATGTATTTGTTCATTCATTTGAAAATATGCAGGGATAGGTATAGTACACAGTTTAGATTGTTTGCAGATTTATGACACTGAAATAGAGGAAGAGAAACAGAACAGCAGCCATACCACCCTGCACCCTGCTCCTGCTGAATGGCTGAAGCTACACAAGTGTGGGCTTTGGGTGGGAGACCACCGGGGAAAACTAAGTTTCTTAATATTAAACCAAAATTAAATTAATTGCCGTTCTAAGAATCCCTCCCCGTTCCATCCCTCTGGGCATATCTCTTTATCCTCACAGATCGTACTTTCCCCCTTTTATTTTATAGTCGTTCCCCTCAATTAATTCTCTCAGTGAACACTCCGGCATCTCTGGCGGTTTATATTCAATTCCGTGCTCAACGTTCCACGCGCGCTCGCCCGGTTCCCCTCGCTACTCCTGCCGTTCCAGCCCAATAAAGCTAGAAGACAGCGATACTCTTGTTTATTCTGATCATTATTTGCAGCATTTCATGGGACAAATTCTCTTGACCTGCTTCAATACTGAGCATGCCACCAGAAGCCTGGTTTTGTCCCAACGGCCGGCATTTCCACATGTTCACTGTACTGGGATTTTTACTGACACCTAGTGGTTAAAATATGCAAAACCTTAACAACACCAACACGTCCTGTCTGCATCTCCCATTCCCAGTCACAGGGATATTGCCCCAACTGTCCCAATTTCACTATACACTCTATTGCCCCAGTGCCATAATACAGATGTTCTCATCTTATCCCTTTTGAAAATCTAATAATCTTTATTTAATCAGACAGTTAAGTGAGTTCTCTTTTGCAGTGACAACCTGGGGAATCAGCGTGTGGGGAATTAAAGGTGTGTAATCACTCAGATGTAGAGGATGAGTTGGTGGTCAGATGTTTGTGGTACCTGGACCTCCAGGTGAGAGAGACACCTGTGGCCAGTGACCATACCACCACTGTCTGTGTTAATGTGTGGCTTTTGTCATTTAACTATACCCTCCCTCCTACAAGACAGAACAGACTGTAGGAGAGCAATGAGAAGCCACTAATTAAATAAATAAACTGCACCGATGAATAACCTTAAACTCGCCTTTCCTGGTTTCAATGTTTAAGTCTCTATGTCTGTATGATATGTCCTGCTGTTGGCTGCCCTGTCTTGGCTGATGCAGTACATACCTGTGTCCAGATGAGGTCAGCAGAGGTCATGTTTCACTGTCAGCCAAAACTAAGAGCAAGTGAGGTAAAAAAAAAAAAAAAGAGACTGAAACAATGATTATAAGAAGATTCCCAGTGTGAAAACATCATAGGTGGAACCAGTCCACAGAGGAAGAGCCCATCCTCCACTGACTAGCATGCTATCAATAGTTAACGATTAGCTAAATGGCAATAGGGAGCTAATGGGGAATCTGTCAAAGCAAATAATCAGTGTTTGGGCAGATTATTGTCTGAGGTATTAAACTATGGTAAAATAGGCTGCCCGTGTATATTAATTTAATACATGGTTCAGAAGAGCGAGGTCACCCATCCAGGCCTCCAGATGATAGGTGTTTGACCCCGGAGAGGTTCAGCTCTGGAGCAAAATGCAGTGTGAATATTCCCTTTCCTCTGACATCATGCTTGAGTCACCGAGTCCTCCTGCTGTTTCTCTTGTCTGTGTGATTGGGGGGAGTGGGGAGAGGGGGAGGGTTGTCTGGGGAGAGGATTGACAAATGTGTTTGAGAACTCCATCTTGAAAGAATTGCAGATGTCAGCAACCTTCCTCTCAAACAAGGTGGGACACATGTGGTACCCCCACACAGTGAGGAAGATGATGAGGGAGGCAAAGAAGAGCCCAATAATCACAGTTTGAGTTTAGTTGCATTTTGAGGTCAACAAGTCTCATAATCAACCACAAAATGGCCCCCAGATACCAACAAGCTCCCTCTCCTGAACACTGTTTAAAGATATTGTGTCGAAACACAATATCTGAAACTTATACGTGGAACACCCAAAGTGGATGCTGTAACTGTATTTGAACTCCTAAATAAGTATAAAATAATATCAACTTAAATATAATTTACACACGGAGTGTGTTGCCTTAGGTGTACTTTCTGAGAGAAATCAGCAAGACTCTGATAGGCCCACATGACCTAACCTGACCTTTAACTGTGACACTGAGGAGCTTGCAGAGGGACTTCAATCCCCTCCAGTACCGCAGAGTATCCGAACGTAAACACAGCTGCCGGAAGTTGTACTGGTTATCATGTACGTCTCATTCATCTGCATTTGAGTGACAAGCTTCTCTCTCCTCTGCAGAGGAGCTGCGGGTAAGAGACGCTCGCGTGGTTTCTGTGCTTTGATCACGCGCTCGCGTGGGAAGCAAAGCTAGCCTTCATAAATGATAAATGATGCTTGCAGTCCTACTCATGTTAGCCAGCAAGCAAATAGCAAGAAATCAAGCTTGTTTTAATGAAAAAGTTTCAGCTAAAATTAATAATACATTAATTACTTTCTAGCCAGCTTTTCAGGTTAAAATTATCGTGGTTATGTTCAGTTTAAGTCGTTCAAAATCAAAACACGACTGGTAAGAAAACATTGGTAGGTAGCTAACAAGCAAAGCTAGCCTTACAATCAAGGTTATTTGATGCTTACAGTCCTACTCAAGTTAGCTAGCAATGCATTTATTACTTTCTAGCCAGCTTGCCAGATAAAAATTAACTGTGGCAGTTCCTTATGACAATTGATTATTTTCCACCACGTAAGTAATTCAGTTCATGTAAACCGTTGATACACACTCCTCTCTTGAGCGTCTAGCAGCGATTGTAGCCTAACTATGGATATTCTAAGTAACTGGAGATAACGTTTTTTTTTGTACTCCACGTAGACCATAAACCCTTGAATATAAAAACGACTCGAAGTCGCCGTACGACCCAAAGGCCAATGCGGCGTCTATGTATATGTCATAAAAAAACACGTTTTCAACGTACAAAAATGCCAAGTTACTCACACATACAAGACATACACCGTCTATAACTCATTCATTCAGACTGCCAAAATATAGGCCTGTCATTAAAACTATTGATATAAAAATGACGCCAAGTTACCGTACTACAAACAATATAGGCTATCTTGCCTCACCGAAATGAAATAAGATGTATTCCAAAGCAATGCTACCCAATATTTCCTCAATTCTTTCAAGTCACTTGGCCCTGTGTTTTGTAATCTTACCATTTTACAATGTCATGCAAACTTTGTGTCAGATCAAAGTGTCAAATATTTCGAATTGCCTCATGGAACACGTTGAAATTCATGTAGAAAACTGCTGGTGAGTGAAATATCATTAGCAAACCTGTCCGTGGTTTTAAAGAAGAACACAGGCCAGTAAGCACAGAAGAGCTCCCGTTGAATCCATATGGCTTTGCAATATTGTAGCCGGTTAATAACTGAACGTGCAGACGGTACGTCATAATGCAGCGTATACGTTCGGTGAACAGTGGGTAGATATGGTGCAAAAGCAATAATTGAGAAGTAGTAGACAATTATTAGTGAGGGTAAAAGCAGGTTAAAGACACATGTTCCTAACTGGACTTACAACCCAACGTTCCCAAGACTGGGACCTTGCCCACTCGGCCACAGGCAGATTAGCTGTTTAAACTGGAAATGTTTCAGAGTAAAAAGGTATGGGTATTTTGTGCGTGTATGCAAGTTTTTGATTGGGCAGTGTAGGTGAAGATTTGGCTGGTGTCGGTAAAATGTCCAATGGGAAGACATGTTGTTAGTAGGATAGGTGGCAGGAAAAATAATAATGAGAAGAAGAAGAAGAAGAAGAAGAAGAAGAAGAAGAAGGAGAAAACACAAAATCCCCTTAGTTTGGGGCTTTATTGTGTGGACATGTGAAGTTGTTTATGAAATCTGTCTGTTGAAATGGGGTCAGAATGTACAGAATCTTTTTAAGGGCTGAGTGTCTGTGGCTGTTGTGGTTATTTCTGTGGGGAACCCCGAAAAGTGCCAAACTCTCGGTGCTGTATAGGTATGGGGCATGCCCCCGCCAAGGCATAACTTGGCGGGATGGCATACCTGCCATCCCAATATGTCTATGACACAAACTGTAGCACGATGTGTTCTGAAACAAGACTGCATTTGTTACCAAGGCCGAAAACCATAAACAGACTTTTGGAGGCTCTCAGCACGAGCTCAACAGACCCTCACCGTAGTTTTTAACTATATGGTCAATATTTACGTAGGGCCTATTTTCTTAAAAGCACTATTGTTTTAGAAAGGACTGTAGTTGTAATGAAGTATTAAACAGTTAGTGCTTTATGTCAAATAACTGCACTGAACTCCTTCGGAAACGTGTAGTTAGCAGCCTTCTTTATTTTCCTTTCACTGGCCTGGCCAATCGGTGCTCAGCTTTTCTTTACCCAATGACGTCATTACTGTTCGACGGCGGTAAAGTTGAACAAGACTTCCGGGAAGGGTGTGAGTACAGCTCCGTGAAGCTAGTATCAAAGTTTTATGAATTTTCATTATGTATTTTGCAACGATACAAGTAATCGATGTCCACTAATCCGTAAGTATTTCAGCAAATATTTCTTTGTGGTGAACGTTCACGTTTGCCGTCGTGGTGAAAAAGGATAATGAGGATTAAAAAGCCTGCTGCTCGAGTTCTTAGCTTGTTGAATTTAAGTTGTTGTTGACAATAACGCAGATGGGCCGCTTTTTAGCTGTATCGTTAGCCACCTTTGTTTTATTTTAAAGCAAAATGTGAAGCAATGTGAAATATTTAGAATATCTGCTAAGTGGCTATAAATATATTTTTTTCTATACGCAGGATTTTTGGGTGTAAATATGGAAAGTATTGGTGCAAGCCAGATTGTAGCTTGTTCATTAAGCATTAAATGCTTACTGCTCAAATTAGCTTGTTGAATTGAAGTTGTCCTTGACAATAACTCAGCTGGAACGGTATTAGCTGAAATGTTAGCCACCTTTATTTTATTTTAATTGTGACGCAAAAGAAAAATGTGACGCAATGTGATGTATTTAAAATGTCTGCTAAGTGGCTATAAATATTTATTTTTCCATACGTAGGATTTTTGGGTGTAAATATGAAAGCTATTGTAGCTCATTCATTAAGCATTGTGACGAAGCACACAGATTGTTATCTGCCAAGTATCTGAGATCTCCTCTGAGTGAGTAATAGAGAATAGTGTACATTAAAAGCTGATAAATTGATTAAATCAGCTGAATTGGTAACGTCCATCGGTACGATGCTTATGCTAATCATTGGAAAGATGCAGCGGTATGATGAACAGTGCGGCGAGCGGAATAATGCGCGTGCTGTGCGTCAGTGCGCTGCAGGAGAGCTGAACGGGGGAGTGGCCGCGTTCTCAGTCTGAGTGCTGCCGGACCAGCTTGGACTCCTCAGGAGGAAGAGATGCACGTGGAGGATGAGGGATATGAAGATGTGGAGGACAGGGACCCAACGGCCCATCATCCTGCAGCACCATCAGGTAAATCACCCACCCACCCTGCAGCCCTGAGGCCTGTCCCCAGTACCCCCACCAAACAGAGCACTCCTCCGCAGTCTGCCACTGCTGCTCCACCTGGGACAGACCCTCTGGTAAGATTTCACTGTTAAAGTTACAATCTCGAAGATTTCCATTTTTTTGTCTTTGGCGGTACCAATGGCGAATAGCAGTAATTGCAGGTGTGTTTTTGCACCTCACTTCCCAGAGATCCAACCGGCTCCAACCAGTGTCGCCTGTGTGACGTCAGTCAGTTTGCACCTGGGCCACGCCAACTATAACACTATTTACTGAATAAAAAATGATTGTTATAAAAGTAACGTTATGTACATACTCATTCATTGTCTAACATTAGGCTAACTTAAACTGTCTTTACACTGCCAAGCTGGGTTAAAATGCTGTAGCAGACCTGGGGAAGAATTAGTGATGATCAATTTCCACAGACGTTCTTTATCCACCTTTTGCCCGGTATGAACATCTTTACACTGCAGAGAAGAATTTGCGGGATTCGCTGTGGCTCGTGCAATTAGGTATTTCGTGCACAATAAACAGTCTTTCTCGTGAATGATTGTGATATTTTTGAAACAACTGCCTTGCAAAATGTTACTCCTGGTGTTTCTGGTTTTGCTAGCTAAACTGTTCGAGAATAAAGCTGAGCTGGGTGTTAAATTAGCAATCATAAAAAGAATAATAAAATAAAAACAAAGGAGATTTCACCAAAAAAGGGCATGGCTGAAGGAACATATGAGGAAGCGTAATAAAATAACAACACTAATCCATACTGCTGTATTCTTTGATTTAGTTTTCTCTGGCTTGACATCTTTATACAGAAATCAGTCCCAGCTCTGCACCACCTATACCCTGGGTTAATGCTCTGTGTAAAGACAGCTTTATTCCGATCATTAGCCTATAATATATTGATGAACTTGATGGCAATGCAAATAACGGTAACGTTAAGGCCAATTCAGATCAATGATTCGCAACGAGACGAAACGGTTTTAGAATGTTGCAGAGAAAATTGCAGCGGTGTGAACTGGTTAGTTGCAGAGCGTCTGAACGGTCTGGGGTCTCAATAGACCCACCTTGTCAAATCGCCAAGTGCAGTTAGAACGTTTACAATCAGACGTCTTGGAATTTTGCAATTTGCATCCAGTCTCGTTGCGAATCGTTGATCTGAACTGACCTTTAGTTAGCTACATTGCAACGTTGCAACAAGGTAGCATTGCATTCGAGAGACGTTTTGCGAGGTCGGTACCAGTCGGTAGCATTAGCTAGCGTTTTTTATAATTGTTAGCTGACATTAGATTGTTAATTACATTAGCTAGCTAGCTAACGCAACGTTACCTGATATGAGAGATGGCTACTGTGCGCAACTTTGCCTGAACTAATGTTGCCTTTCTTGACATGGTCCGGTAGGTAGCGTTAGCTGTGCAAATAGCTAGGCTATGTAATTTAGTAACGTTACATTGTCATCAAATGTAATACGAAATCTACATCAACAAATAATATGACCTCTCATGTTACACAAGAACATTTTAGGGTTCCATAACCTCCCCTTTCTCTGTTATAGTAACGCTAGCAGACACCGGAAAAAACAGTACGCCGCTCACACACAAGTGAGTTGAAGAGCGAGCCTGTTGCGTTAGCTCCGTCTACCCTGTCTGGCAGACCAACCACTGATGGGTGATGGAAAACGCGTCACTAACTATGCGCCGCTTGTGATTTTTTCCCGGGAATGTCGCCACAGACACCCAGTTCTTTAATCATAAATTATAATTATAATAATAATATTAATTAATATAATAGGCTCAATCGCCATTGTGTTTCCTAATACGGCGATAGATAGTGACTTAACAGACATTTATTTTAATTAAAATCCTCGAGTTTATTGTTAAATGTTTCACTATGAACCCATAGAAGTCTTATATTTTGTTAAATGTTGCACTGTTAACAAATGTCTTGTTGTAGAACGTACATTTCTCCATGGAAAGAAAAACTAAAATCCTAATTTTTCCTGTTAAAATGAGTGTAGAGGTGTTACGGCCTGGCTCAAAGCTGTAATAAGTCCAATTACCCAAAAACAGTCAAAAAACTGATTTAAAAACACAAACCCAGACATTTATTAGAATAACAAACTAATCACAAACTAAACGAAGGAAAACCCACAAAGTTCAAACAAAACGATCTTCACAGAAACTACAAACCCAAAACCACAAATCAAACCACAAACCACACACAAAAGAAAGACGAAAGAAGATCTCAAAGAAAGACTCTCTACCCAAACCACAAACACAAAAGCCCCAAAAGAAACTGTCCCCTGCCTCATACTACTGGGCTTATATTGGGCCACAGGCAGGTGGAGGCAGTCAAGCGATTAGGCAGTTAGGTAATTACCTCCACCTGCACTACCCAGTCCAGCAGAGGCAGAGGACGTAACAAGAGGTTGTGAGTCTGCTGGGTTGCCCACCTTGACACTTTTTTGTTTGACCATCCTTGTCATAATTATTCTTTTTAAACCTTTAATGCTTATTTTCACTAAAATTCAGTCTTTCGCTGTGTTATTACATCCTATTTTCATGTCTTTTACTTGCTTTATGCACCTCCTAGACCTGGTCATCCTGAGGGATTGCTCCTCCTCCGATCCCACGGTGACCCCTCTGCACCAGTCTGACCACCACTTCATTTCCTTCTCCCTCCCTCTTGCTCCCCTCACGCCCTCCCTCCCCTCCATCCACTCCTACTGTCATGGTCCGCCGTAACCTCCGCTCCCTCTCTCCCTCCTCTCTCGCTTCTAGTGTCACTGCTTCACTGCCCCCTCTTGAATCCTTCTCCAACCTTTCCTACTGACTCTGCATCCTCCGCTCTGTCTTCCTCGCTCTCCTCAGCACTTGACTCTCTCTGTCCTCTAGTCTCCAGGCCGGCACGCTCGTCCCCTCCCAGTCCGTGGATGTCTGACCCCCTCCAAACCAACCGGGCCAGCCTACCTGCAGCGGAGAGGAAGTGGAGGAAATCCATGGCTCAATCTGACCTGTCTGCCTACCAGTCTCTGCTAGCTGCATTTTCTACTGCTGTAACCTCTGCTAAAATTAATTATTATCAAACAAGAATTCATAAATCTGCCTCTAACCCTCATCATCTGTTCTCCATTTTCTCTTCTCTCCTCAGCACTCCTCCTCCCCCACCTCAGTCCTCCCTCGCTGCAGATGACTTCGTTGTTTTCTTCGATGAGCAGAGTGCAGACATCCGCTGCTCCTTCATGTCCACTGCCACCCTTCCCCACTCCCCCCTCTCTGTTCCCTCCCCTCGTTTCTCCACTTTCTCTCCCCTCACTGACTCTGATGTTTCCCAGCTCCTACTCTCCCACCGCACTACCACCTGTGCTCTTGACCCTATCCCTTCCTCTCTCCTCCAGACTATCACCCCTCTTCAGGCTGCACCTCTCCCCACCCCTCCCTAGCCTGTAGTTTAGCTCATTGTACCTAGTTAGGCTAATTCGAGCATGTTAGTTTTTATTTTTTTTATTTGGCAGGATTGTTTGTCTAATTCTGATCAGGAAATTGTGATTTCAGTGGTTGTTTGCTGAACAGGTTACTCTACAGGGTTGGAGTCCTGATCTGTGGCCACTACTGGCACTACAATCTTTATTTCGCTTTAGTATGTTTCTTTTGTACCTCTGCACCTGGAACTAATGCACTTGTTGTACGTCGCTCTGGATAAGAGCGTCTGCTAAATGCCTATAATGTAATGTAATGTAATCACACCTGACATCCTCCCATTTGTCACCTCCTTTGTGAACTCCTCCTTGTCTTCTGGATGTTTCCCCTCTTCCTTCAAGCTGGCCCACATCACCCCACTGCTGAAGAAGCCCACTCTGGATCCCTCCGTCATCCAGAACTGCCGTCCTGTTTCTCTTCTCCCCTTTTTATCCAAAACAATTGAACGAGCTGCTAATAACTAACTCTCCTCTTTTCTCTTGCTGAACAACCTCCTAGACCCTCACCAGTCCGGCTTCAGACCTGGCCACTTGTCAGAGACCGCACTCCTCTCGGTCAGTGAGTCGCTTCACGCCGCACAAGCAACCTCCCATTCGTCCGTCCTGATCCCCCTAGACCTTTCTGCTGCCTTCGACACAGTCGACCACCCCATCCTCCTGTCCTGCCTGGCAGCTATGGGGATCTGTGGCACAGCACTAGACTGGATCGAGTCCTACCTCTCCGGTCGCTCCTTCCAAGTCGCCTGGGCCGGTGCAGTATCGGCACCTCGCCCCCTTGCCACAGGAGTTCCCCAGGGCTCAGTCCTTGGTCCCCTCCTGTTCTCCCTGTACACCCAATATCTTGGTCCTGTAATCTCTGCCCATGGTCTGTCTTATCATTGTTATGCCGATGACACCCAACTCTTTCTCTCCTTCCCCCCCTCTGACACACAGGTCTCCGCTCGCATCTCTGCTTGCCTGAGGGACATGCAGAGCTGGATGGATAACCACCATCTTAAGCTGAACCCAGGTAAGACAGAGATGATCTTCATCCCTGCTCCATCCTCTAACCTCCTTGACTTTTCTATTTCCCTAGGGGACACCGTTGTGTCATCATCACCCACTGCCATAAACCTCGGAGTGGTGATGGACAACAGACTGTCCCTCTCCCGGAACATCGCAGCAGTGAGTCGAACGTGCAGGTTCTTCCTGTACAACATCCAGAGAATCCGTCCCTTCCTCACCACCTATGCAACCCAGCTCCTGGTTCAAGCGATAGTCCTGTCCCGCCTGGACTACTGCAACTCGCTGCTGGCTGGTCTGCCAGCATCTGCCATCAGACCCCTGCAGCTCATCCAGAATGCTGCAGCTCGTCTGGTCTACAACCTCCCCAGACATTCCCTTGTCACCCCCCTGCTCACTGACCT
Organism: Anguilla pacifica; assembly: GCA_039654925.1. Lineage (NCBI taxonomy): Eukaryota > Metazoa > Chordata > Actinopteri > Anguilliformes > Anguillidae > Anguilla > Anguilla pacifica. The sequence continues at coordinate 76,124,611 of CM077285.1, read as the reverse complement.
CCACTGGCTACCTGTTATGGCTCGCATCAAATTTAAGACTTTGGTGCTTGCATACCTGGCAGCTAAGGGGTCAGCACCAGGATACATCCAGAGAATCGTCAGACCCTACACACCAGCCAGACCTCTCCGTTCTGCCACCTCTGGACGCTTGGCACCTCCCCCTCTTCGTGTCTGTACTTCCCGTTCGCGTCTGCTGTCTGTCCTGGCCCCTCGCCGGTGGAATGACCTTCCCGCGGCGGTCAGAACAGCAGAGAATCTGACTACCTTCACGCCAGACTAAAGACTCATCTTTTCAGCCTAGCCTCTAGTTTAGCTCAGTGTACCTAGTTAGGCTAATGCGATCACGTTAGTTTTGTATTTGGCAGGATTGTTTTGTCTGATTCTGATTAGGCAAATGTGATTTCAGTGCTAGTTTTGTACTTGGCAGGATTGTGTGTTTGTTTGCTGAACAGGTTACCCTACAGGGTTGGAGTCCTGATCTCTGTGGTCACTTCTGGCACTACGATCTTTACTTCACTCTAGTGTGTTTTTCTGCACCTCTGCACCTTGAACTGATGCACTTTTTGTACGTCGCTCTAGATAAGAGCGTCTGCTAAATGCCTGTAATGTAAATGTAATGTAATTTGCATTTACACTGAAAATGTATCAGGAATATTATCATTTTTTAAACAAAATGCATCAGGGCTTTGCTGCATAGGGCTTCAGACTGCACTTTGTCTTTTATTGGTTTTTTAAAATTCTTACACATTAAAAGATCATCACCTGAACAGGCCTCATACAAAAACATAAAAATCTGAAAATACACAATTTTTATAACACTTATGATCAATTTGCAAAAGTCCAAATGAAAATCAAAATCTTTGCTGTTTCAACTGTACGTGGTGGATGTGTGATGGATGGGTGTCTCTCTGGGGGGTGGACTAAATGATCAGTTCCAATGGTCCACCCCCCATTTCTCTCTCGCCAGGTTTTTGTTTTTCCTAAAGGCCCAAGACTGCACTGGGTTTCAGACTGCACAGCCAAACACTGCACTGAAAACTCCATCCTATTTAGAAACGAGCCACTTTCTTCTTCTGTGTCTGTCAGCGCAGTGTGTCACAGGGGCGGGGTCTTCTGGTGGGAGGAGTCCTGACAGCCGGCAGTGATGCAGAGTTGGAATATATGGAGAAAATGTAAATGGCGTGCGCTGATTTGTCACTGTAGCTGTTTGAAGTGTTCCTGCAGTGCTCTTATAAGGCAGCAGTGAGTGTGATTGGTGGGGGGGGAAAGAATGTGCTCTCTCAGAGGGGGCCGGGTGTGTACACAGGGCTCAGTCTCTCTGAGAGCTCAGAGGTGAAGGTGTGAGCATCCGCTCTGCTCTGAGGAAGGTTTGGTTCATACGCGCTGAAGATGGAGAGATGTCTGTTCTTTCTCTCTCTCTTCTCCCTGCTCCTGCTCTCCACAGTCAGTGAGTACCAACTTTATCCTCCTCTCCAGCTTCTCCACACTCAGTCAGGGCTCAGAAACTGGGGGTCAGGGCCAAGGGGTCAGAGGGGCAGCTCTCCAGCCAGGGCAGGGCTCCAGGCTGTCTCTAAACACCAGAGTTTATTGTAGTAGTATTTCTCTGCATCATTCATGAAGCTTTCATTAAACTAATTTTATTATTACTTATTTAGGAAATGTTTCTGTATTTGATTCACTGGTATATAAAACATGATATTTGAATATTCCAGCCAAGATAAAGTTTTTTGTTTGATCATGTTTGTGTTTTAGTAAATATAAATATATGTGAATATAAAGATCTTTTTCAAATATTGTTTTTATCGTTTCCGTGTCTATGTAATTTGGCACCTGATAGTCATGAAACAGTCCAGGTATTAGTTGGCGTTCCCAGAAATACCTGATGTTTGCATGAAATTTATATCATAAGTTAGCCAAATTAATATTTTCACCTTTTGTAGTGGAAAGTTGCTTTTTATTAGTGTATTTTTATAAGAACTCTTCCGTCTTTAGTGCGTTATAACGGAAGGCACAACGGAAATGTGACGTACTCTCTTCAGTGATACATTTGATGCCTTTATGGCAGCACATTAATAATATATTGCAATTATTAAATCGTTCTCATCTCATGAAACTTATTACAGCAACTTTGAAAAAAAAAAATGAAAAAAAAACTTGGCACATGTTAGCACATCAGTGGTAACACCTGCTCAAACCTCAACTTCAAAAGCAGGACTGAAGCAACGTTGATCCAGAGTCAGACTTCCTGTGTAATTCTTTTATAATAACACACTCTGAACAGATAATATTCTCCACCACTGCTTACGGCTGCAAATGGAAAATATTATTTTATTTGAAACTCACGTAAGTTTGAATATGTGGTCTTTTTCATGCAATATTTTTCTATCAATTTAAAAACATGCAAAATTTTCAAATTAAATAATTATTGAAATTTCACAGGAAAAATTTAACGGGGACATACTCCATAGGATGAACGCTAAAAGTATATAAGTGATTGTTAAACAGGAATTTTGTAGAGCTGAACTACTAACGTCAAATAAATATATATATATATATATGCTAACATTTAAAATTTGTGTTTAATCCTCATTGTGGAAACATACCATTTCACTGAAAACATATATGACATTTAATTGGAAGAGACTTTTATTCAAAGTAATGTACAATAAGTGCATAACATCACCGTCACTAATGTTAAATATTATAACAGTATAATGTACATCTATGTACACCCAGGGCTGTACATAATATCATTAAATGGTTATTATTCATTCCATATAAATCTCCTTTTTTACTGATAAATGAGTTCTTATGAAGATGCACTGAGCTTGGTAGGAAGAATGGACTCCTGTTGCTCGTCTGTGTCTTTTGAGGAGCCGTACTCTGCACAGCCAGCGTTTTACGATGCACAGGAGTTTACTGAGGTTCATGTCTGAGTGACCATTCAGCCAGGAAATGCAACAGCAGGTGAAAAGTCTTAGTACTGAACTGCAATACACTCACTTGGTATTCCAGTCTACTTCTAATGCTCTCAGTTTCTGTAGAAAGTAGACACTGGTAAGACTGATTACATTTTGAATAGATCTGTGTCTGTACTTCACTTGAGATATCTGCAAATGTCAAATGTCAGGTTTTTAATACCATCTCCTTTGCTGCATTCTCATTTCCTATTTTCATTGCAGCAAAACAGTTCTTATGTCTGAGAAAGTGAAGGGTCTTCTCCACCTTGTGGCCAAAGTGTGCACCTGCATTCTGTAGGGGCTTAAGCACCAGTGTCACTAGGGTTGGTGATGCCCGGTGCGGTCGACCGTTGGTGTCACCCGATTTTGTCAATGGGAGCGGGGGGGGGGGGGGGGGTGCAGGCAGGTGTGGGCGCAAGGAATTGCGTGTTATGACGCCTCTGATAAGCACTGTCACACAAGTGCCATCTGCTTATTCAGTCATGTGACCGGCCTCACTGGCAGAGCTTGTATCTTTATTGGTTGTTTTTTTTTTTACATTTTACATTTATAAAACATTATTCCTTTTAAAATATCAAAAAAGGAACTGAAATACATTTAAACATAGACATTCCCTAACAAAAGAAAATCAAAACACCCAGAAAAGGAAACCTAATACAAAACAAGCCTCTTTATCTTTTAACTAATACTCACAAGACACTAATTGTTTTAAGACATAATTTACATAAAACATTTAAAGAATAATAAAACAACAATACGCGTGCTCGGGTTGGAGTGAAGAGCGGGTGCCCCTCCTAGGGGGGTGGACTATATGATCAGTTCCTTCCAGTGGTCCACCCCCCATTTCTCTCTCGCCAGGGCCTTGTTCTTACGGAAGTCCACCAGAACGCCGTCCTGGAGGAGGTTTTGAATCCTCCTCCGGAGAGTGACCAGGTCCACAGTTGTTTTCTGGTAGACCTTGATGTTCCTCGTCTCCCACAGGACCTGCTTGATGGTGTTGGCGATCCCCCACTGACGCTGGAGCTCCATGGTCTTCAGCCCCTCTCGGGGGCCGTAGAGGACGCTCTCAGCCGTCAGGGAGGACCTTGGCAGCAACCTGTTTTGGGAGACAGAGGAGACAACAAGGCCCCAGACCCGCCTGGCCACGGTGCACTCCCAGAACAGGTGGTTAATGTGTTCTGAGTCAGTGCAACCGTGGGGGCAGCGCTCAGTTAGGGCTAAGTGCCTGCGATACATAAACTCTCGTGTGGGGAGACACCTGTGGGCTGTCATCCAGGCAATGTCTTTTTGTTTGTTAGTTAGACATTTGTGTGTTACGTTTGCCCAGATGACTTGCGGGTCCCGTGCCGGCCCTGACCTCGGGAGCGTGGCGGTCTCGTTTGATTTTAAGTGAGCCATGATGGTTTTGTAGCTCCACGAGGTCAGGCCAGCCCTGGGCAATCCCCTCCCGAAGGCAAAGTCCTTCAGGGCTTGATAGACGTAGGGGGGGTCCCAACTATACGGCATGGTGAGGTCCAGCACACCCAGGCCCATTGCCCGTAGGAAGGGGGTGGCGTAGTACCTGGCAAAGGCACCAGAGGCCTTTCCCACCTTCCCGGCGTTCTGGACCAGGGCGGCCAGACCTTGCACCATAATAATTGTTACTATATCTGGGACCCCCCGCCCCCCATTCCTCTCCTCCCTGAGGAGGGTGACTCGACTAAGTTTTTCCATTGTACTCCCCCAGACAAAGCGGAAGGCCAACCTAGCAATTTTCTTGCTGGTGGCCTTGTCTGGGGGAAACACCCTCCCCACGTAGAGCAGAATGGGCAGGACAATTGCCTTCAGGACGAGGATCTTACCCGCCATGGTCAGGGGCCGCGCACTCCAGCTCCGGGTTTTGTTTTGGACGTGGCGTAGGGCTCCCTCCCAGCTCATTCGCCCTCCTCCGTCAGCCTGGAAGGTCACCCCCAAGAGCTTAATGTTATTTCTGCGTACAGGGAAGGAAACGGTTAGAGGCTCACTATAATAGGGAGACAGAAACAGTTCACTCTTGTCCCTGTTGACCAGGGCGCCAGTGGCCGCACAGAAGTCGTCCAACACCTTGGTGGCGCAAGCGATGGAGCGACTGTCTGTGGCGACGATGGTAATGTCGTCCATGTACGCCATCACCTTTAGCCGCTCTCCCCTAGCCCCCGGCAGCGGGTAACCCGCCACTCCGGGGCTGGCCCTGATGGCCTGGAGAAACGGTTCCAGGTAGATGACGTACAGGAGAGATGCTAGAGGGCACCCCTGCCTGACGCCAGACCTGATGGCAAACGGGTCAGAGGGCTGCCGATTGACAACCACTCTGCCCGTTATGTCAGTCAGGCAGATCTTTATCCAGCGCCGGAGGGGGCCAGGGATGTTCATTCTCTCTAGCACTCTCTCCAAGCACACGTGACTCACCCGGTCAAATGCCTTCTCCTGATCGAGACTGAGAAGGCACAAGGGGGACCGCCGCTCCCCGGAATGGATGATTAAATCCCTCATGAGGAGCAGGTTGTCGTTAATGGACCTCCCCTGCACGCTGCAGGTCTGGTCCGGTCCGATCACCGATGTTATCAGGCCTTGGAACCTCCTCATCAGCGCCTTCGCCATGATCTTATAATCGACTGAGAGGAGGTTGATCGGCCGCCAGTTGCGGAGGTCCTTCAGGTCCCCCTTCTTTGGGACAAGAGCTACTGAGCTCTGCCTCAGTGAAGCCCCCAACCGTCCCTCCCTGTACGCCGCTCTGAAAACTTCAGCCACGTCCTCCTTCAGGAGATCCCAGTAAGTTTGATAAAACTCAGCTGGGATTCCGTCAGGACCCGGAGCTTTATGCTGGTTAAGGGAGCGCACGGCCCGGGTGAGCTCCTCGGTGCTCAACTCCGAGTCCATCCGCTCATCACCCAGACGTCTGTCAAGGCGGCCCAGGAAGGTGTCCATGAGAGCCCCGTCGGAGGGCCTCTCGCTGTAGAGGCCCCCGTAGAACTCCCTGGCCACCTCCCGGACCTCCGCCTCTTCAGACACCACCACACCTCTGTTGTTATAGAGAGACCGGATGTTATTAGTCTTAGACCGTGCCCTGCGGAAGAAAAACCGTGTGCACTTCTCATCCTCCTCGAGGCCCTGGAGTTTGGAGCGGAAGGTGTATTTTTCCCGCTCTTCCCGGTAGAGGGTGGCGAGGCTCTGCCGAGTCCGTGCGATTTCATTGCTCACATCCAGGCCTCGGGACTGGAGGAGGCTCAGTCTCTGGAGGGCAGCATTGTGATACACAAAAACTGCCCTCCTTTCCTTCGCCTTCCTCCGCCCGACTGCCCGGAAGTAGCCTCGCACTCGCTCCTTCACCATCTCCCACCACTCCACCGGGGAGTCAAAGAGATGTTTCAGACTCACCCACTCCAGGTAACGTCTCGAGAAGGAGAGTCGCACCTGGGGGTCTCGGAGATGGCTGGTGTTCATTCGCCAGAGCCCCTTACCCACGGTTATTGGTTTCTTCCAGGCCAGGGACACGGTCACCATGTGGTGGTCCGAGAAGTGCACCGCCTGGATGGAATAAACGGGCACCCCCAGGCCTGGGGAGAGCAGAAACAAATCGATTCTCGAAGAAGAGCTACCGGAGGAACTCACCCACGTGTGTTGGGGGGGGAGAGGCGCCCCCGGCGTCGCGGAGGGAGAAATCCTCTATGAGGGACCGCAGCAGGTCGCTGGATCGATCCCGTCTGGGTCTGCTGCGGTCCTCATCTGTTAAAGCACAGTTGAAATCCCCCCCCACGACAACCGGCATTGTGCAGTTGAGTAGTGGTGCTAATTTTGTAAATAGGGAGACCCTCTCGGCCACGCTGGTGGGGCCGTACACATTGATGACCCTGAGTGGGGAACCCCCGACCTCGAAATCCGAGACGAGGATTCGCCCACTCTCTACGATGTTGCTAGATGTTATACGTATATAGGGATTTTTCACCAATGTGCCGACCCCATCAGCTCTGGCGATGTTGGAGCCTGACCAGAGAGAGTCTCCCATTCTCCATTCCTCCCCCAGATCGCCATCCAGCTCCCGGAACGGAATACCACATTCCTGGAGCAGGATGACGTCTGAGGGGACCTGTGAAAGAATGGAGAATACAGTTTGGCGTTTGGATGGATCTTTGATGCTACGGATGTTTAGTGATGAAAGAGTTATTGATGATGTCATGTGTTTTATTGTTGTGTGTGAATTATGATCCTATGTTACTATTGGCAATGTCTTTGCAAATTTTATTGAATTTTTGGTTTAAAATGTCCTGGTTATTTAGGCGCCTACTCACCCCCGGACCATGTGCACCCACAGGCCTCCCCTCCTGACTGCCTGGGAGGTTCCGTCCTGGAGAGGTGGGGGCAGGTGTTTTTGCCCCAGGCTTCCCCCCAGTCCCTGGAGGGCCCTGAGAGGAGGATGATGGTCCAGTTCCTTTAACAGGGTCTGGACCGGAGGCTGGCTGGTCCTTGGTGGTTCTGGCGTGGATAGTGATGGGTTTCTGTAGGGTTTCGTTGTGATGCTTACGTGGTGGTGTTGATGGTTTTACAGGGCGGGGGGGGGGGCTCAGGCCTGGCTGTGGGTTGTGTTCTCTGATCCGGTTTTGGAGATAACTGTGTTGGGTTTGTTGGGTGAGTTTTGCGGCGAACTATTGCTGGGTTGGGAGGTTGACTGGGAGGTTGTTGAGTTTCTATTGTTGGGGATCTGACACGTTTGCCCTTTCGCTTTTTGATTTGTTGCCATGGTGTTATTGAATTTTCTGAGTCAGTTGTTGAGGAGTCCGACTCCAACACCACTATAGGGGTGTCGGAGTCGGGCTCCTCCTTAACGGTGACGGTGTTGGTGGGTCCTAGTTGGGCAGGGGACGCTGTGGAGTTGGGGGTTCCAGGGGTGGTGATACAGGGGGTAGGGTCTTGTGCTGTGGTCTGTGCATGTGGGGGTGGGCTTCCAGGCTGGGAGGGGGTAGGAGTGGGTGGTCTGGTGCGTGGCATGGGGGTAGGCGGGGGGGGCGGTGGAGCCGAAGGGGGGGCAGCAGATGGTGGAGGGGGCGCGGTGCTCCTAGCCCTGTTCGCGTACGAGAGGGGGCAGTCTCTAAAGAGATGCCCCCTCGCTCCGCAGAGGTTACAGGGCTTGGGGTCACGGCATGCCCTGGTCTCGTGCTCACCACCACAGGTCTTGCACTTGACCACTGTGCAGGCTGCGGCTAAGTGGCCTAACTCGCCGCAGTTCCTGCACAGCTTGGGCATGCCGTAGTAAAACACCACGCCCCTGTGTCTCCCCAGCGTGATGGAGCTGGGGATATGGCATACCCCCCCTGGCGCAGAGGGGTCGGGCTTAAGCTGAACCAGCCATTTCCTGGCTCCGGTCCAGACTCCGTCCTCATCAAGGACTCTCCGGGCTTCAGATTTAACAATACCATACCTGCCCAACCACGTACTCACGTCGTGGTCCTGTACAGCCTCGTTATAAAACTGTACAGTGACCACCTTGTTTTCCGTGTCGGACAGGGGCTCTACATCGAAATTACTGAGGGGCGCCTTACCCTTCCCCTCTCTATAGAGGTTCCAGAACCTCTCCAGGATGTTCGCAGACTTGAAACTGATCTCAAAGATGTCTGCGTTGCCCGGAACCTTCACCAGGCAGTTCAGGTCTCCAGGCACAAAGCCCATGGCTCGCTGGAGCACTGCCCGGCTGAATTCCAGGCGGGTCAAACCTGTCACTCTCCGGGTGCTGTTTGGGGCAGCGGCATTACTTGCCCCCCCGGTAGCTGCTGGCTCAGCGGCGCCCCCTACGGCTGCGCCCCTCGCCCCTTGTGCTACCTGGGTTGGGGCACTGGCACCGCTGCCCCCTTCTCCGTTGTTCTTGTAGGTCATCCGGACGGCGTTGTGGCGTCGGATCCCTGGCTGTGCTCCCGTGGCCATCCTCTCTCTCCCTCAGGCCGGACCTAAGCAGGTAAGAAGAAGCACAGGAACAGCGCTAGATGGTTGATGGTCCGTCCCAGGGGGACCAAAATTTGCCGCACCAAGGGAGCTGATCGTAGGTCAGCTCCACGAGGTGCAGTGGGACCTCCCTTCCGGCAGCAGTCGCCAGGCGTTGATCCAGATGGCTGGTCTCGCTGGATCCGGGCGCCGCCGCCGTCGTTGGGGGGAGGTCCTCGGGTCCCCCTTTCTGCCTGCTCCTCGGCCTCGTCCTCCGGGTCCACCCGATGGTCCTGCTGCGGCCTGGAGAGCAGAAAAAGGGAGCCAGGAAGCGAGGGCGAAGTCTCGTCGAAGATGGTGTAGCCCGGAGAGCGAGCCGCTAGGGCCTTTCCTCCGGGCAGCGCTGCACTCCCCTCTGGTCTCCGGTGATGGGCGTCCGCAGCAGTGGTGTGGTCCCCGGATGGCAGGAGTCTTCTGGCAGGGGGGCCTCCTAGCGCTGTCCTGGCTTCGGCGTTGGGGAATCAGCAGGCCGCGGTCACGCCACTGGTACCTGCCTATCCCCAACGCTATAAGGTCCGGCCTGGTCCGCCGGCCTGATGCAGTGGACACAGCCGCGGTCAAGCCACTGGTACTGCGCCACTACACCAGACCTTCAGAGAGAGAGAGATGGTAGGAGAGAGAGAGAGAAAAGAGAGAGGCACGTCCGCTCAAATTACACACCAAAACACACGAGCCCACTGTCCTCAACTGGCTGACCAGTAGAGGGCAGTAGACTCGTGTACGATGAAGAGAAACCCGAGCACACGTGACACAGCAGAGCTTGTGTCACAGCATACAAAGCCAGGGTAATAGAGCACAACCTAGTGGTGTGCCTGTGTTCCTGCAGACACTGCTGGGGGCATATCCTTTTCAATTCTCAGCAATAACTTGGGGTTTACACCCATGGTAAACCAGGCGAAACATTATTGAGAATCTATAAACGGTGGTACTACATAAGAACCAGGTTTATCTATAAGATGTTTATGTACAGCACTGTGTGCCGTAGTTTTTTCCATGTTTGGTTTATTGACTGTTCGTTTCAGTTTAGTTACGTGCTGATGTGTTCCAGTCTTTTATTTTTAATTGTTTGTTTATATTGTTTGAGTGTTTCACAGTATCTTAGGCGTAAATCTTGGTGTTTGGGATTTTTATGTTTTTGGTTCTCAGCTTTTTTCTCATAGTTTTACATTGCTCATCAAACCATTTCTCATTACATTCTTATTATCATTTTTCATATTTGTGGTTTTTAACTTGGATTTTTTATCTACTTAAAAAAAATTATTCAAGTAATTTATGGCCAGGTCTACCCCTTATTTTGAGGGTTAATACTGTGTGTTTTTAAATATTTCTATTAGAATTTTTATTTAATGACTGCCAACTGCCTCTTTGTATTATTGTGTGCTGTTTGGAGCCCATCTGTAGAAAGGATTGAGGTTATGTATGTGTGTTGGACTGCTGTGTTCTCTTTATGAACTCAGTGATCTGACTGTGATCTGATAAGGGTGTTTGTGGTCTGACAGTAAATGCATTTATGGAGGAGGGGTTTAGGTCCGTGATGGCATAGTTTACTACACTGTTACCAAGAGCTGAACTGTATGTACAGTATATCTACCTAAAGAGTCCCCTCTGATCATGCCATTTATTATATAGAGACCAAGACTTTGACAGAGATTCAACAGTGCCTTACCATTTTTATTAATTACTCTGTCATAATTATTTTGCAAGGATAAATTTATTGAGTGACACGGATTAGTTGCTCCAAATATATGACAAATTCCCAATTTCCCAAGGACTAAAGTCAAGTTGTTTACCTGTCCTGGAATTAAAATCTCCACATAGGAGTACCTTCCACTGGGCCTGGGAGTTGCAGATTTCCGTGTAGAGATTTAGGAACATGTCCTCTGAGTAATAAAGGGATTCAGAGGGTGTATATATGCTGTTCATAAGAACAGGTGAGATTTGGAGGGATGTGACATTCCTTATTTTAAGCCAGATATGCAAGTCTGCTATTTTGATTATTATTCATTGAGCCTGCAAGCTCCTACATGTACCATATTATAATGCCCCCAGAACCTCTGGCATCCTGGACATTGCTGTGCTTGTGGGATGGCGATACTATTTCTCTGTAGCCTGAGGGACAGTAAGTTGATACATCTCTATGCACCATGTCTCTTGGAGGATTAAAATATCTATATATTTTATGCTACTGATAAAATCTGGATGTGTGCTCTTCAGCCCATACACTGAAGAACAAAAGCCCTGATTGTTCCAACTGCTAATTGCAAGTGATCTCATTACCTAAACAATAAATTGTATAGAATGGGGAATAATGACAAACTATCAACTAATTTAATTATTGGTTAAATTATATTTAATCAATAATTAAAATATAATTGTAGAATATTTATTATACATATACATTTACACTTAGCCAATTATTCTGCTGATTATGTTGAGGAGTTGCTGTATTTCTCCCATCTCAGAACTGGCCAGGGTCCTCGGTGTTGCAGCAATAGCTGCATAACCGTGCTGTAGTGGAGGTTGCTCTGTCTCTCATGTTGTGGATTGATAGGTGGTTCCAGTGTCTCCTTCAGATCAAGTTTCTATTGACTTTGAGTGCAATAGTAGGATACAGGACCTGGGGGTTTCTCAGGATAGGTGGTGCCATGGGGAGGCTGAGTGTAGTTCATGTAGGAGGAGATTTAATATTTAACAACATACTAAGATGAGGGTGTCACAAATGGTCATAGGTTTATTTTTGTAGAAGCTTGCGTTCCATTGCTTTGTTCGACTTCTATTTCTCTTTTCCTTTTCCCTTTTTAATCTGTTTGTTTTTTTGTGTCTTGGTATTGTTGATTATTTTGATATGGTGATTTCTTTATTTTAGCTGCTTTTGTGTTTCCGAATGACTGTATGTATTGTGCAATAAAGGTTTGTTAAAACTCAAACCCCCCCCCCCCCTCTCTCTCTCAGGCAGTGAGGATGTGAGGCTGGTGAATGGAGGCAGCCCCTGTGCTGGGAGAGTGGAGGTTTACCATCAGGGAGAGTGGGGGACAGTGTGTTATAGGGTCTGGCGTTTGACACATGCTGGAGTGGTGTGTCGACAGCTGGGCTGTGGAGATGCTGTAGAAGCACTTCGAAATGCTCGCTTTGGCCCAGGGTCTGGGAGAATATGGATTGATAATGTGTCCTGCAGGGGATCAGAATCCACACTGAAGGAGTGTCGCTCACGAGGATGGGGTGTACATAACTGTGATCATGTAAATGATGCTGGAGTGATCTGTTCAGGTAGGACTCAGTGTTATTCAGCTATTACTAATGTTCTTATACCAACACAGGACTTTGGATTTAAATGAGGATATATTGGTTTCATAAATGCATATATTATTACATAACTAAAACATAGTGTTACATTTTAAAATGTGGTGTTATGAAGTAAATTACTGTATTGCTCCTTTCACTGAACTAATTCAGCACTTATGCAGTCATAGCAGAATCTTTGTGTTTCTGATGTATTTCTCTTTTTCTGACGCTATCAGAACGTTTATTCTTTTAAAATTTAAGTCTGTAGCGGAAGTTTACATGTGATTGGCTCATCACACGCTGCAGTTTATACGGGATTGGCTCATCTCACACTGCCGTAGACGTGAGATTGGCTCATATCACACTGCTGTATTCCATGTATAATAGCCGTGCAGTCCTGTATTCATGCAGCTGTGCTCACTGTTGTCTCTGGAATAAGGTGCCAACCGTTGCTGATGCTTCTCTCTTTATTCCCTGTTTAACTGCAGCCCATCGTGAGGTCAGGCTGGTGGGCGGGGCTGACCTGTGTTCTGGGAGAGTAGAGGTGCAGCATGGGAGCTCCTGGGGCACGGTGTGTGATGCTGACTTTGACCAGCGGGACGCAGAGGTTGCGTGCAGGGAGCTGGGCTGTGGAGTTCCTAAAGAGCTACGGGGGGCAGCTGCGTTTGGCCAGGGGGAGGGCCAGGTGTGGGCAGAGGAGATTCAGTGTTCAGGCAAAGAATCTCACATTTACTTCTGTCCCAAAGCACCCTCACAGAATCAACCCTGCTCCCATGGAAACGATGTGGGACTGGTGTGTTCTGGTAAGAGTCATTTGTATACTGTGTGTTTCAGTGACACTGGGTTAATATAGTCCTTAACAGATTGTATGCATTTATATTTAAGAAGATCAAGATATTCATTCATTATACTGTGAAATGTGACATGTCAGGGGCTGTAATGCTGGGTATTGTGATGCAGATATAATCTGTAAAATGCAGTGAACACTATAGAGGATGTCCAGCCCATAACCCTCTGACAGGGGAAGCACACCATATGTACCATAGACACACAGGAAGAGGAAGCACACAGAGCTATCACAGCCTTCCTGTGAGCTGCAGGAATTTATGTACAGGCATTTCTGAGCAGCGGCATCTCCCAGTGTCTGTGTGAGTTTAATCTGTGTGGAGTTTGCATGATCTCCCAGTGTCTGTGTGAGTTTAATCTGTGTGGAGTTTGTATGATCTCCCAGTGTCTGTGTGAGTTTAATCTGTGTGGAGTTTGTATGATCTCCCAGTTTCTGTGTGAGTTTAATCTGTGTGGAGTTTGCATGATCTCCCAGTGTCTGTGTGAGTTTAATCTGTGTGGAGTTCGTATGATCTCCCAGTGTCTGTGTGAGTTTAATCACTGTGGAGTTTGCATGATCTCCCAGTGACTGTGTGAGTTTAATATGTGTGGAGTTTATATGATCTCCCAGTGTCTGTGTGAGTTTAATCTGTGTAGCCTGTGTGTGTGTGTGTGTGTGTGTGTGTATGGGTGTATGGGTGTACAGTACAATACAATACAATAAGCTCTTATATAGCGCTCTTCATGCGTACATTCCAGGGTGCTTTACGAAATAATAAATTATATATATATATATATATATATATATATATATATATATATATATAATAAATAACATAAGAAGTCACAACTAAGAGGAATAGGCACATGAGATCAAATAAGTCTTAAGATACGATTTAAAAGAACCAATTGTAGCTGCACCTCTGATATGGCTTGGGATTGAATTCCAGAGGCACGGTGCAGCGCAGCTAAAAGCTCTTCCCCCAACTGTTTTTAATCGGCAACGAGGAACCACTAAAAGTTCAGCAGTAGCTGAACGCAGGGTACGACAGGGAACATAAGGTTCAACCATATCCTGCAAATATGAAGGTCCAAAGCCATGCAATGCTTTGTAAGCAGTTAGCAATACTTTAAACTCAACCTTGGATTTAACAGGGAGCCAATGCAATGATTTAAGAACAGGAGTGATATGCTCTGAGCGGTGTGTGTGGGTAAGTACTCTGGCTGCTGCTCTGGGTGTGTGTGTATGTGTGTGTGTGTATATGAGTGTGTGTGTGTGTGTGTGTGTGTGTGTGCATGTGTGCATGCAGATGTGTGTGTGTGTGTGTGTGTGTGTTTGTGTGTTTGTGTGTGTGTGTGATTTGTCGTATGTATGTGTGTACATATGTGTGTTATTGTACATCTGTGTATGCATATGTCTGTGTGCCTGAGTGTGTGATTGTGTGTGTGTGTGTGTGTGTGTATGAGTGTGTTTGTGTGTGTTATTGTACACCTGTGTATGCGTATCTCTGTGTGCCTGAGTAGTGTGTGTATGCATGTGTGCATGCAGGTGTGTGTGTGTGTGTCTGTGTGTATATGTAAGTGTGTGTGTGTGTGTGTGTGTATGTGTGTGTGTGTGCATGAGTGGGCGTGTGTATGTATGTGTGTGTGTGTGAGTGTGTGCTTGTGTGTGTGTGTGTGTGTGTGTGTGCATGTGTGTGTGATTTGTCGTATGTACATGTGTGCATGTATGTGTTATTCTATGTGTGTGTATGCATGTGTCTGTGTGCCTGAGTGTGTGTGTGTGTGTGTGTGCGTGTGTGATTGTGTGTGTGAGTGTGAGTGTGTGTAGGTGTGTGTGTCTGCATGCATGTGTGTGTGATTGTGCGTGTGTATGCATGTGTTGCGTGAGTGTGTGTGCGTAGGTATGTGTGTGTGTGTATGCATGAGTCTGTGTCTGTGTGTGCGTGTTTGCGTATGTATGTGTGTGTGTGTGTATGTGTGCGTGTTTGCGTATGTATGTGTGTGTATGTGCATTTGTGCGTGCGTGTGTGTGTTTGTGTGTGCGTGTGTGTGTTTTGTACCTGTGTATTCTGTTAGCCTCTTCCATAAGTCTCCTTTATTATCTCAGTGTTGGTCAGATGCTAACCCCACTGTGCTGTGTGTAGGGTACACTGAGTCCAGGCTGGCTGATGGCCCTGATAACTGCTCTGGTCGAGTGGAGTTGCAGCACCTGGGTAAATGGGGGACAGTGTGTGATGCATGCTGGGACAGGAGAGCCTCCAATGTCCTCTGTCAGCAGCTGAAGTGTGGGACTGCAGTGGCAGTGCCAGGACAGGCCTGGTTTGGAGAGGGGAGTGAGGAAATCAGAGCCGATGTGTTTGATTGCCATGGGAACGAGACACGCCTCTCACAGTGTGCTGTTTCCTCATGGAGCCGAGCTGTGCTCTCACATGGACAGGATGCTGGAGTCATCTGCTCTGGTGAGGAGTCCTGCTCTCTGTACTGTGTACATGATACAATTTAGCACACATTTACTGCACTGAGAGAGAGAGAGAGACAGAGAGAGAGATAGAGAAAGAGAGAGAGAGGGAGAGAGAGAGAGAGTGGAAGAGGACGAAGAAGAGAGAGAGACAGACAGTGAGACAGTGAATGATAGAGAGAGAGACAGTGATAAAGAGAGATGGGGAGAGAGAAACTGAGATGTATATGGGCTGTCTGATGTAAAACAAAAATTAAAAGGCAAAAACCATTTAAAAATCCACATGTCGAGTATCTTGTGTTAATATAATGTCCTATAAGTGAAATGCCCTTGGATTTAACCGGAGTGTAATCTGCAATTATGTGCCAATGCGTGTGAGTAATGCACTTGGATTTAACAGAGGTGTCTAACCCTATCCCTAATACACTTGGGTTTATCAGAGGAGTCTAACCCTAACCCTAATCCTGTCGGACAAGTAAGGATTAATTAACAATATGTTTATTTTCTGAATCCAGTGGTTCCAACAGTCAATGCCCTTGTTAAAATGTCCAGCACTCTGAGTACTGAACACAAGAGATATTGCGTGCTAGAACCCCTCACTTAACCTACATAGAAAATATATTTTATGTGATTTAATTTAATAACTACTATTTAAAATGAGAATTATCAATTAAATAGCCAAATTCACTGATAGGTCAGTCTACAGTGCACTGATGGAATCAACCAACAAGTCAAAACAAGCTCTATACCAGGTTTTAAGATTAAATATTTGAGTTCAATAAGAAGCAGTCAATTATATTAATGAATTGAAAACATACATTCTTTATTGAATGCAGGCACTCTACTTCTAAATTATCCAACATGAGACATAATACAAAACATTAAACAACTAATCTAGAAATACCAGAAAAGAGAGAGAGACGGATAAGAGAGAGAGAGAAACGCATTGAGAGAAACCAGACCTTGCCAAAATTTCACCCACTTCCAGTATAAGCGTCACAAGAAAACCAGCTAAAAACACACAACCTAGGAACCACCACCAAAATAAAAAGAGGAAGACTCTTCTTCCAGGCACTGAAACCAAACGCAACACAAAAACTTTTTCCTGTGACCATCTTAAATACCTTACCCAGCATGGCTTTAGGATGTTTGCCCTGATCGGGTCATGCCTGGTTAAGGTTCAGGAGAGAAAGGAAGGGGGGTCAGACAAATTTATGGCAAGGACTGGCCTACCTAAAGATTGCATTCAAACTAAAAGTACTGGGAAATGTTAGGCATGCAGGGTCTCCAACCCCTGATATGATGTCCTGTGTCATATGGTTTGTCTCTTCTGAGGAGGTGAGACCCATAGATTGTCAGCCTAGATTAGGGTATCAGTGGAATTTAAAATTGCCCCAATCACATTTGCTTTGATGCTTGTGATGGGGAGACCAGACCAAAATCTAAACACTACATATCCTACATACACTTAGTTTTAACAAAGGAGTCTAACCCTAATACACTTGGATTTAACAGAGGAGTCTAACCCTAACCCTAATGCACTTGGATTTAACAGAGGCGTCTAACCCTAACCCTCATACACTTGGGTTTAACAGAGGAGTCTAACCCTAACTCTAATACACTCGGGTTTAACAGAGGAGTCTAACCCTAACTCTAATACACTTGGATCTAACAGAGGAGTCTAACCCTAATACACTCGGATCTAACAGAGAAGTCTAACCCTAACTCTAATACACTTGGGTTTAACAGAGGAGTCTAACCCAAAACCTAATACACTTGGGTTTATCAGAGGAGTCTAACCCTCATACACTTGGGTTTAACAGAGGAGTCTAACCCTAATACACTTGGGTTTAACAGAGGAGTCTAACCCTAACCCTCAGACACTTGGGTTTATCAGAGGAGTCTAACCCTAATACACTTGGAGTCTAACCCTAATAACAAAGGAGTCTAACCCTAACACTAATACACTTGGTTTGAACAGAGGAGTCTAACCCTAACCCTAATACACTTGGATTTAACAGAGGAGACTAACCCTAACCCTCTTACATTTGGGATCCTCAGGCTCTGCCCTCTCAGCTCTGGACGGGACGGTGCGGCTGGCTGGAGAGGGTGCGTGTGAGGGCCAGGTGGAGGTGTACTACCAGCAGACCTGGAGCAGAGTGGGGGGGTCCTGGAGCTTCAGTGAGGCCTCGGTGGCCTGCAGGCAGCTGGGCTGTGGCTCTGCAGTGCAGGTCTACAGCTCCTCTCCATCTGGGACGGGGGGCAGTGGGGAGTGTCTGATGGGGGTTCAGTGCTCCGGGAGAGAGGCTCACCTGGGGAACTGCAGCACTCCACACAAACTCACCTGCAGCTCCAGGGAACAGGTGTCCATCGTCTGTTCCAGTGAGTACAGGTTACTAATGAAGCTTCTCTGCAGTTTCTAGCTGCTTGTTTGACATGGAGGATATAGTATACTCAACCTAAAGGATTTTTTTAAAGTATTAGGAATCAGATTATTTAAAACAGACAGAGCTTGTGTAAAAACTCTGATAACTTCTCTCTATTTCTCTTTCTCACCCCCTCTCTCTCTCCCCCTCTCTCCCTTTTTCTCTCCCTCTCTCTCTGTTTCTCTGTCTCTCCCTCTCTCTCGCTCTCTCTCTCTCTCTCTCTCTCTCTCTCTCTCTCAGATCACAGGTCTCTCAGGCTGGTGGGGGGAGGGGGGGACTGTGCGGGACGGTTGGAAGTGTTCCACAGGGGCTCCTGGGGGACAGTTTGTGATGACTCCTGGGACCTGGAGGATGCTCAGGTGGTGTGCAGGCAGCTCCAGTGTGGGACGGCCCTCAGTGCCCCGCTACCCTCTTTCTTTGGGCCAGGAAATGGACCCATCTGGCACAGGATTTTAAGGTTATGTTTATTTTTAAACCATTTTGTCCCTAAGAGATTTCTAACATTTTTGTTGTAGAATTCAAGGAGATGAGACTGGCCGAGGGCTGTTCTGGGAATTTGGAAGTTTTCTACAATGGCACCTGGGGCAACGTGTGCTACAATCAAATGACTACAGACACGGCTACTCTCATATGTCAGGAGCTGAACTGTGTGAAGAGCACATTTGTGTCTAAAACACAGTCAAGACTGGAATCAGCTCCAAACTGGCTGGATCATTTCAAATGTCGCCCTCATGACTCCACTCTGTGGCAGTGCCCATCAAAGCCTTGGGGTGAAAATACCTGCGGGCAAACCAGCGTAGCTTCGCTTAACTGCACAGGTAAACCTCACTCTATTGCAGACTTAATTACTCCTGTTAGGAACAGTATAATAAACCTCATGACTGCAAACACAGTATCACTCCTATTGGGAACAGCAGCATAAAACTCTCCTTACTGCAGACTTTAATACTTCTCAGGGCTGGCCCGTGGCATAAATGGTCTATGCGGTTGTTTAGGGCCACAGCCGCTAGGGGGGGCCCACATGGCCACGAGGGGGGGGGGGGGGGGGGCGCACGATTAAATGTTTATCTGAGGTAAATAACGTTATTTTCGCAGTTACGTTATTCATCCCCTATCGCACAATTAGTGGTATAAATTTTGAACAGAATGGCACCCGAACATTTCACAACAATGCAATGTATGAAGGATTTTACAAAGTGACCCCCCTCCTCCCCGCCGCTCAGAAAGATTTGCTTACAGCCACCGAACTCCTAGGGCCGGCCCTGGTACTTCTGTTAGAAACAACAGAATTAAACCTTCAAGTAGAACTGACTCATTTATGCAGATGGGGTGGATGATATGAAATCATTAATGAAGCTAATTTGCCCTAAACTGGTAAATATGTAAGTCAGCTTATTAGTTTTTGCAACATTAAATTGGTAAAACTATGGACTATTGTGAAGGTTTTTAGTGTAACCCCATGAATGAGATTTTTTGAAGCTGTAAGTAGTGCAGTTTGTTTCTGATATGGAATGAACCTGTTTCTGTCTTTGTGTTTTAAATTTTTTCAAAATTTGTAGTTCATTTATTTATTTATTTCTCTTCACATCAAAGGGGAAGAGGATGATCAAGTTCCACGAAGCAAATTGTCATGTTCCTCAGCAGCAAATCAGAGAGCTTGCACAAGTACGTTTTTTTGGTTGAATCCTGTGGTAAGCCGCTCTGAATAACAGTGTCTACTGAACGTAATGCAAATGTTGAGCAGGCTGTATCCACAGCCACAAATACACTCTGCTTTGGCAAAGCAGAAAGCATTACGTGAGGTCTGCCATAATATTAGGGCACGTGTCTGTTGGAGGTGCTAAACGTAATGAGGTCAGCCATAGTATTAATGCAGATGTGTCTGTAGTAGAGCCCGACCGATATATCGGTATGGCCGATATGTCGGCCATTATTTGACTTTTTTGATGACATGGGGATCGGCAGTTATGCAGCCGATGTGTCCCGATTTTTATAGTATAATAAACAAAAAAAAACATTGATTATTTATCTGTACTTGCCTGTTCGAACGTTGCAATTGCTATTTAGTAGAATTATCCAGTAGAGGGAGCTCTAATACAAGTGTGAACTGCAGCTGCTGACGCGCTACTTCTGTAATAAGACGTTTGTCACTCGTGCCTCATCCAATATTCTCCACTGCAAGACTAGTCTGCACAGATTCGATTACCACAATAAAGGTATGTATATTTAGTGAAAGTTTTTAATTAAATGCGTTTATACGACCACTATGTTTATCAATCCTCATTATCAAGCGAGCGAGCTAGCTAACATATTTGGTTCACTTTAGCAAGCTACCTGGCTAGCAAGCCTTTATGAAGTGGCAGTGAGCAAATAAGCAGCGTAGGATCTACATTTCCAGAGGACATCGCTGTATTCTCAAATAAATAACCAGCCAAAATAAATGGTGATTGAATGCATCACACGTTTGTTTTTTTATCTGAGATGATATTAGCTACTATATGATGCTGTGTCGATAGCCAACGCGTTATTGCAAGCGAGAGTGTCATCTAGTCACGCGTCATCGTAGCAAGCTAACCAGACAGTAAAAACGCTGATAAAACACTTCTAACGTGAATCATTTTAAGCCATGTTATCTAGCTTTGTCGTGATAACATGAGAGAAGGATTGCTGTTGGAGAAGCGAATCAACGAACAGTTAGCGCGGGTAACCTGCACGAAAGCGCATTGTAGTTTTTTCACGTATTTCATCCAGTCAATTTAATTTCATCTAACGTTACACTTGATTCACTCATTAGCTCCGCTAGATAATGTCTTACTCTTTGAGATCATGTAGTAGAAATAAAATAAGAAAATATAATTAATTTAACTTACTGAGAATATATAATAAAAAATAATGAGGCTGTGTCAATAGCTAATGCGTTATTGCGAGCGAGTGTGTCATCTAGTCACGCGTCAGAGCGCATTGTAGTTATTTTCACCGCCTAATTCTTATGGACAGGGAAGCTCGCTAGATAGTCTTACTCTTTGAGACCATGTAGTAGGAATAAAATAAGAAAATATAATGAATTTACTGAGAATAGATACTAAGAAATAATAATAACAAATTAATAATAACAACAACAATAATAATAATATTTATAAAAATACATGTTTGAAACTGGAAAACTGATTTTTTAAAATTATTTTTTATAGATGGTTGGAAAATAAAGGAGTAAAAGCAAGGTGTGGAGTTATTTTGATTTCACACACTTAAAGATGGTGTTAATATATTTAATTGAATATCATCTTTTACATTTTTTTATCTAAAAAGTTCTTTGTGTGTTTATTTTTATTTTTATTTGTTTGCTTATAAGTTAAATGTTCTTAAATGTAGAAACTTTAATAAAATATAAGTTTTTCAAATTGATTTGAAAATGTTGCACTTTTTGACAAAATATCTGTCAAAACATCGGTAATCGGTGGGCTAGGACTCGCCAAAATTGGGATCGGCATCGGACCCAAAAATCTGGCATCGGTCGGGCTCTAGTCTGTAGTGTAGGAGATGCTAAACGTAATGAGGTCAGTCATAGTTTTAGTGGAGATATGTCTGTAGGAGATGCTAAACGTAATGAGGTCAGTCATAGTGTTAGTGGAGATGTGTCTGTAGGAGATTCTAAACGTAATTAGGTCAGTCATAGTGTTAGTGGAGATGTGTCTGTAGGAGATGCTAAATGTAATGAGGTCAGTCATAGTGTCAGTGGAGATGTGTCTGTGGGAGATGCTAAACGTAATGCGGTCAGTCATCGTGTTAGTGGAGATGTGTCTGTAGGAGATGCTGAACGTAATGAGGTCAGTCATAGTGTTAGTGGAAATGTGTCTGTAGGAGATGCTAAACGTAATGAGGGCAGCCATAGTGTTAATGGAGATGTGTCTGTAGGAGATGATAAACGTAATGAGGTCAGTCATAGTGTTAATGGAGATGTGTCTGTAGGAGATGTTAAACGTAATGAGGTCAGTCATAGTGTTAGTGGAGATGTGTCTGTAGGAGATGCTGAACGTAATGAGGTCAGTCATAGTGTTAGTGGAAATGTGTCTGTAGGAGATGCTAAACATAATGAGGCTGCTCAGCTCATCTGTGTCTCCTGCTCTAGGTCACTGGCCCCTCCGGCTGGTGGGGGGTGAAGGCGGGTGCTCTGGGAGGCTGGAGGTGTTCCACAAGGGCTCCTGGCGGAAGGTGTGTGGAGACTCCTGGGACGCGATGGACGTCCAGGTGGTGTGCAGACAGCTGGGCTGTGGGTCAACAGGAGAGGCTCATAGTAATGCTACATGTGGGATGGAGAACGGCACCCTCTGGCTGACTGAGATGAACTGCAGGGGCTCTGAGATGCACCTGTGGGACTGCCCACACTCTGTGCAGCAGCACAGCCGCTGCCCACACCAGAACCAGGCTGGGGTCACCTGCACAGGTGAGCCTGCGACTCCAGATCACCTCAGGCTGACTGCCAGCTTCTGAGAAGATGAATCACTGCAGCCCTGACAGAAACACACACCCTAAACCCCAGGAGCAGCTTAAAGATCCACCCTGCATTACAGCTCGATGATTACTTTATTCATGCGCTCACTAATAATGCAAGTAGAAAACATGATGCTTTGGAACTACATTTACATTTATCAGAAGCTCGTATCCAGCGCAGCTTACAGGAGTGGAATGAGCAGAGAGGATGTGACATCATCAGGGTCACAGCCGATAACAGTGGGCAGGAACAGGAAGTGGAACAAGTGAATGAATAAATAACAAAACTCTTCATTTTTATTTTACAGTTCCTTTATCTGAGTCCAGCTCCACTGCAGGTACGGACTCGTCTGGATGATGTAGGAGAGAGTTTGGGAGATAAAACCTGAGGCTGAGCTCAGAGCCCTGTCAATCACACAAACCCTTTCTCATGCCCAATAAATAAAACAATGCATTTTAATTTTTTTCATTATTTTATTGTTTTAGGTACTCCTGCAATGACTACACAACCAAAATCACAGCCAGGTAAAGTTGCCCCAGGAGTAATTTATACAGTGTAAAGAGGACCTCACAACTAATTTCAGCTGTTGGGACTAGCTTTTCCATTAATGCTCTGTATTGCATTTCTACCATATAAATGGTGGTGGCCTGGGTAGGTTGCTAAGTATATGAGTGTTAACACACAACTGCTTCTTGCAGTTTTTTCCCTGTTGGCAACAGTACCTCTGCATTAATGCATTAAGACTGAATGTAATTCTATAGGTTCCTAGCTAACAATAAACATGGTGTGGCTCTCTAAGCTTGCTGAATGCTGGTACCAAGCTAGCAGTTTGCTTAATTTAGCCACTGTTCTTGAACAGAGAAGAGAGAACACCCACGTTCTAGTACAGATAGCACAGGCTTAACTGAAGTTTACTCGCTGGATAGTTAACCATGCACTTACCCTCAGGCCACCTTTTCATGTTGTAGTGGGTATCTTGTGGAATGACTCAGTTTGCTTAATGCAGACAGTTTCTCTGCTTTAATAGGTCGCTGGATGGCTGGCTGTATAAGTACAGTACTGTAGGTGGAAACACAGCTCAGTGGTCGGTGTAAGTAGAGTAGAGGCAGGGTGCCATGTTCTCTGCTGATGCCCAACCCCTTACCTTCCCCGTTTTGCAGTTGTGTCCAAACAGCCAGTGCCCGGACCAAAGGAGGCTCCGCCCAGCCCGTCTATCCCAGCAGTGGCCTTCCTGGTGATGGGGGCGCTGTTGTTCCTGCTGCTGGCAGTGCTGGGTGTTCTGCTGTTCCAGAACAGAGCGCTGAAGAGAGGTAGGGGGCGGACGGGCGCTGGGTGAACCGCCATCACACGCCGAGTGTGACTGAAGAAGCCTCTCCAGTGATCAGCTCAGTGGGTTAACCACGCAGCTCTGAATGGGGGCTGATGGGAGGCTCGCCCAGTTAAGACCCTGCGCCAGTGCGTGTGGGTGGGCCCTGCAGTGTGGGGCCGAGTCCTCCATCACCAGCTGCCCTGAAAGCAAGGAGACTGCCGGGTGACGCGTGATTGGCTGCAGTGTTCCCGAGGGAGGGATTTGGTTAGCATGCTGACCTTGTCTTTTTGTGCACCAGCGGCCCCCTGTGGTCGATCACATACCTGCAGTCTGTATGGATAAGTTATCAATTATGTGATAAAAGGTTGGACTGATCTCAGATCAGCAGTCCTACAGGGCCCTGGTCTCTGACAGGTGGCAGGTTTGTGACAGTAGCTGTGTGCTGTACCTCTGCTGCTCATGCAGAGAGAGATGTGCTCTCTGAGAGGAGACTCTGACTCTGATTCTCTGTCTCTGCTCACATTACATTACAGGCATTTAGCAGACGCTCTTATCCAGAGCGACTTACACAACTTTTTTACATAGCATTTTACATTGTATCCATTTATACAGCTGGATATATACTGAAGCAGTGCAGGTAAAGTACCTTGCTCAAGGGTACAACGGCAGTGTCCTTACCCGGGAATCGAACCTGCGACCTTTTGGTTACAAGCCCAGTTCCTTACCCACTGTGCTACACTCCGTCCTCACACAGCCCTGTCTGAATGGGACCACGCCCCTCTGCACGAAGCCGTCTACGAGGAGATCGAGTACAAACTAGCTAAAGGGGGAACCTACAGCGCCCCCCGGTGGGGTGAGTGAATCTGATCTGTCCTCCTCGTGCTGCACAGTAAAGTCTTAAACACACTGTGGAAGACCTCCTCAGAGCATGTGTGGTGTGGGCGGGGTCGGGACACACCCTCTCTCCTGTTCACAGGGAGTGGCCTATCAGAGGATCCGCCCTCTGGGTATGAAGACGTGGGGGACGGCGAGGGACACTCGCTCTCAGGTAAGGGGGCGGAGCTCTGTGGAGCTCTCAGTGGGTGTAGGTGGTGGTGCTGTGGCTCCAGGGTGATTTTTGGAGGGGTGGAACTCCTAAGTGCTCCTCAGAGTTTCAGTGGCGTATGTAACAAGATCACTGGCTGTGAACAGGACAGCTGTGTAGTAAAATGGTGAGAGAACTGGGCTCAAGGTTGCAGGTTTAATTTCCCTGAAAGGACACTGCAAGGTACTTAATCTGAATTGCTTCACAATACATCCAGCTGTATAAATGGATACTATATAATGAAAAAGCTGTTTAAGTTATGGCTGAATAAGAGTGTCTGGTAAATGCCTGTAATATAATCATATTGTAGATATGGTGTTTAATCATGACATATATTTATTAAAACAGCCGTTATGGGTACATGGGGATAGATTGTTAATCTGCTACTTCTACCCCACAGGAGCACTGAAATAGTGCCCTTCAGGCCTCGTAGATTTCTAAGTAGTTACAGACATCTTCCAGCAGGTAGAGCTGCGCTCCTCTGTGTTTTGTTTCTCTGTTACCACCGGGTCAGGTTGGTTACTGTGGGACTCAGTGATGTGGATTCCCCAGCACCCACATACCAAGGTTTAAATATGGGGTCAGTTAGGCTGTCCCCACACTGTCAGGCAGCCGTGACTGCAGTGTGCAAACACAGCTAGCTGAAGTGTTATTCAGTGCTGCTCTGAAGGGCCCCACTGTCCTGCTGTGTGACAGTCCTGAGATTCAGCCACAAGTCCCTAGAAGTCTCCTTGCTTTCAGGGGACCTGGTGATGGAGGACACACCGGAGAACTATGATGATGTCATCCCAGCGGATAAGCATCCAGACAGTGTGGAAGGTGAGTGTTTTGATTGGTTGGTGGGATGATTCAATATTTTCTCCTCATGAATACATTTAATTGCATTCATTATTATATTCTGTACTTAGGTTTTTGTGTTTTTTTAGATGAATTAAACATGTGCATTAATGGAATAATTTCTTTACATAGAACATTTCTTGCAGTTGACTTGTTTTGTTGTCCAGACTTAGACATGGAAATGAAAGTTGTTGCCCCAATAATTACTGTAACCAATATAACCACCAAAACCAATATAGACATTATGAGCACTACAACCAGTGTGCCCAGTTTAACCAGCAGTGTGCCCTGTTTAAGGGGAGCTGGTGGAGGGAGATGCACCAGATCAATATGATGATGTCATCACCATGCAGCCGGGCCCAGACGCTTTTCCAGGTTGAGTTTCTCTTTACAGACAGAATGTTGGAGTGAAACACAATGTCTGTCACTGAATTCACTGAGTTCTGCTCAGGTGCTTTTCTGTGTCTCTGGCTGCAATCATGTGATTTATTCATTATTAATTTAATATTTATATTTTAGATTATGATGTTTATTATTCTATTTAATGAATTTTATAGATTAAGACACTATCCTGTGTTGAAAATCATTACTTCCTGTCTATGTCATTTGTACTTCATGTCTGTGTAATATGTGAAAATCATTGCCATGGGCTACTTCCTATCTGTGTGGTTTGTTACAGGGGATCATGTGACAAACACAGAGGAGAATTATGATGATGCCGTGACTCTGGACTGGATTCAAGTGGGTGAGTCTGTACAAAGTGAATCACTGTGTATAACATGAATAGGTACAAGCTTTTGTCGTTTAATAAAAATTCATCAATCCATCCCATTATATTTAATATACCGGTTCTTGTAAGTCATTTTTCCAGATTGCTTCATGGGCAATTATGAGAATATGCACATTCCATTCCACCTGCAAACTGGTTTCTGAGAGTAGACATTTTAGTGTAGACATGACCCTATGAAAATATTTTGATTGAAACTCTTTCTTTCTGTATAGAATTACAAGGTCACAGCAGGTATTTGGTGAAAATGAGCCTTTCCCTGACTGTGTCTGTCTGTCTCCTGATCCATCCCTGTAGGGGAGAGCGTTCTGGCTGAAACCCCTCCAGCTCCCAGTGGGATGGACTATGATGATGTGGGGGAGTAGCCATCTGAAAGAGGAGGAGCACTGTGACATTGACAGTTTTAACTTTGGAAGTGTCCACCCACAAGTTTGAATAGAAGAACTTACATGGACTCCTTTATCCTACACATCTCAAGCAAAATGTTTTAATGTCATAAAACCATATCCCACTAGATCAGTTATTCATGAATTTATAATTCACCTGAAATTATTTACTGTGGACTTTTTAGCTCATTCATAAATTAGGACACTGGAAATGCTGGTACTTGTATACATTAAGAACAATAGCTTGCATTCACTGACACAATGAGGCAGTTACTTTTTCTGACCAAGATGATGATGTACAGCTCAAACTACATCAAGTCAGTACTGGCCACTTCAATATGAAATGAATGCATCAAAATTTTTGGAATGTAAAAATGAAAACTGTGCTTTAGCTTGTGTAAACTTTTGCTTTAGATTTGTTTGTATTTACATCAAACCCTTTCAGTTTTGGCTGCTGTGTTCATCATGTGCAGGTCAGAGCTGTCCATGTTGGCTCTCTGATTGACACATGGAAGGGTAGCCAGACAGCACTTATCCAGCATCCCAACATGCTCATTTGCAAGATCACATTTTTAAATATGCTTTTATTGCACATAGCTGATGAGTTTGTTCATCTTTCCATCTGAGCAGAAGATGAACAAGGCAGTAAGTCTCCACTGGCTGCTTTGTTACTATTCAAAACTATTTCAGTACTACTTATTTCATACTGCTTTCATTACTTCTCAAATTAGTTTAATATTTTTTAACAAAAAATATTTTTTTAATTACTTTTTTATATATATATATATATATTTTGATGCTAGATCTTGGAGAATTATACTGCTTTTCATAGACAAGATTTTATAAAAATGAAATATTATATTTTGCTAAAATGCTCACAATGTATTTCTTAGCCTTCTTAAGCAATACCAGTATTTTTAACAGCTGTATGTCAATAAGATATTTTTAAATAAAGCTTAAAGACTGATTAAACTTTGTTTTCTCATTTCCTTTTATTTCTATTCTACATTAATGTATTTGTTCATTCATTTGAAAATATGCAGGGATAGGTATTGTACACAGTTTAGATTGTTTGCAGATTTATGACACTGAAATAGAGGAAGAGAAACAGAACAGCAGCCATACCACCCTGCACCCTGCTCCTGCTGAATGGCTGAAGCTACACAAGTGTGGTCTTTGGGTGGGAGACCACCGGGGAAAACTAAGTTTCTTAAAACTAAACCAAAATTAAATTAATTGCTGTTCTAGGAATCCCTCCCCGTCCCATCCCTCTGGGCATATCTGTTTATCCTCAGGGATCGTACTTTCCCCCTTTTATTTTATAGTCGTTCCCCTCAATTAATTCTCTCAGTGAACACCGGCATCTCTGGCGGTTCATATTCAATTCCGTGCTCAACATTCCACGCGCGCGCCCGGTTCCCCTCGCTACTCCTGCCGTTACAGCCCAATAAAGCTAGAAGACAGCACTACTCTTGTTTATTCTGATCATTATTTGCAGCATTTAATGGGACAAATTCTCTTGACCTGCTTTAATACTGAGCTTGCCAACAGAAGCATGGTTTTGTCCCAACGGCCAGCATTTCCACATGTTCACTGTACTGGGATTTTTACTGACACCTAGTGGTTAAAATATGCAAAACCTTAACAACACCAACACGTCCTGTCTGCATCTCCCATTCCCAGTCACAGGGATATTGCAGGGATATTGCCCCAACTGTCCCAATTTCACTCCACACTCCATTGCCCCAATGCCGTAATACAGATGTTCTCATCTTACCCATTTTGAAAATCTAATAATCTTTATTTAATCAGGCAGTTAAGTGAGTTCTCTTTTGCAGTGACAACCTGGGGAATCAGCGTGTGGGGAATTAAAGGTGTGTAATCACTCAGATGTAGAGGATAAGTTGGTGTTCAGATGTTTGTGGTACCTGGACCTCCAGGTGAGAGAGACACCTGTGGCCAATGACCATACCACCACTGTCTGTGTTAATGTGTGGCTTTTGTCACTGCTAGGACGGAGTGTAGCACAGTAGGTAAGGAAATGGGCTTGTAACCGTAAGTTCGTAGGTTCGATTCCCGGGTAGGACACTGCCATTGTACCCTTGAGCAAGGTACTTAACCAAAATTGCTTCAGTATATATCCAGCTGTAATAATGGATTCAATGTAAAATGCTATGTAAAAGTTGTGTAAGTTGCTCTGGATAAGAGCGTCTGCTAAATGCCTGTAATGTAATGTCATTTAACCGTACCCTCCTACAAGACAGAACAGAATGTAGGAGAGCAATGAGAGGCCACTAATTAAATAAACTGCACGGATGAATAACCTTAAACTCGCCTCTCCTGGTTTTAATGTTTAAGTCTCTATGTCTGTATGATATGTCCTGCTGTCAGCTGCCGTCTTGGCTGATGCAGTACATACCTGTGTCCAGATGAGGTCAGCAGAGGTCATGTTTCACTGTCAGCCAAAACTAAGAGCAAGTGAGGTAAAAAAAAAAAAAAAAGAGCACATTATTGCCTGAGGTATTAAACTATGGTAAAATAGACTGTCCGTGTATATTAATTTAATACATGATTCAGAAGAGCGAGGTCACCCATCCAGGCCTCCAGATGATAGGGGTTTGACTCCGGAGAGGCTCAACTCTGGAGCAAAATGCAGTGTGAATATTCCCTTTCCTCTGACATCATGCTTGAGTCACCGAGTCCTCCTGCTGTTTGTCTCGTCTGTGTGATTGGGGGGAGTGGGGAGAGGGGGAGGGTTGTCTGGGGAGAGGATTGCCTAATGTGTCTGTGGACTCCATCTTGAAAGAATTGCAGATGTCAGCAACCTTCCTCTCAAACAAGGTGGCAGAGTTGGGACACATGTGGTCCCCCCACACAGTGAGGAAGATGATGAGGGAGGAAGAAGAGCCCAGTGATCACAGTTTGAGTTTAGTTGCATTTTGAGGCTCATGATCAACCACAAAATGGCCCCCAGATACCAACAAGCTCCCTCTCATAAACACTGTTTAAAGATATTGTGCTGAAGAAGATCTCTGAAACCCCCGAAGTGGATGCTGTAACTCTAACTCCTAAATAAGTATGAAATATTAACTGCAATATAATTTACACACGGAATGTGTTGCATGAGGTGTACTTTCTGAGAGAAATCAGCATGACTCTGATAGGCCTACATGACCTAACCTGACCTGAAAAGCTGCGAAAGTTAAACATTTAACTGTGACACTGAGGAGCTTGCAGAGGGACTTCAACCCCCTCCAGCATCGCAGAGTATCCGAACGTTGCCGGAAGTTGTACTGGTTATCGTGTACGTCTCATTCATCTGCATTTCAGTGCCAAGTTTTTCTCTCCTCTGCAGAGGAGCTGCGGGTAGGAGACGCTCACGTGGTTTCTGTGCTTTGATCACGCGCTCGCGTCGGAAGGTTATGAGCCACAGCGTCCGCTATTTTTATTTTTTTCTAGAGGTAATCAGATAAGTAAGATATGCCCTGGTATTTTACAGCAGTTCTGTAGCTTCCTGTGGCAGGAAAATAACGGCTATACCTACGCGAGTGCGTGTATGTTTGAAATAAACAAATGCAGCAGGGTTCTTTCACAAGAGAAATTGAATGTACGTGTGTTTGTGTTTATGCTCTGGCATACAGGGTGGTGTCAATTCCATGCCTGGGAGCTTATAAAATATAAATCTTATCATAATAAGTTCCACTTTTAGAGCACGATATCAGTTTATTGTGTGGTATATTTTCACTGATTCCAAATATAACGGGTCCATTATTTACTGCAGCACTATTTCAATCCAAAGGTCAACTCAGCCCGGACACAGGAGTGACCGCTGTCCATTCAGCACCACGTGCGGACAGAGTACCACCTCACCGCAAATATCCATCAGCACGAGGTCACAGCTGTGTCTGACACACCACAAATATGCGAGACGGAAGCTTTGATTTCTGTACCGATAATTTCAGCAGCGGTGCACAAACTGTAGCCCAATCTGTTCCGAAACAAGACCGCATTTTCTTAGCAAGGACGAAAACTCAGTCTTTGACGGTCTTTTGGAGGCTCCCAGCATGAGTTCTACAGATATTCACCGTTCTTTGAAACTATATAGTCAATATTTACGTAGGGCCTATTTTCTTGAAAGCATAATCGTTTTATAAAGTACTGTAGTTGTGATGAAGTATGAAACAGTTAGTGCTTTATGTCAAATAACTGCACTGAACTTCCCAGAAAACGTTTATGTAGTCTGCAGCCTTTTCTTCATTTTCCCTTCACTGGGCTGGCCAATCGGTGCTCAGCTTTTCTTTTCTCAATGACGTCTTTACAGTTCCTTCGCGCTTTTAAGTCGAACGAGACTTCCGGGAAAGCTGTCAGTGCAGCACCTCCGTGAAGCTAGCGACAAATTTTAACGATTTATTTCACAATTTATTTTGCAACGATACAGGTAATCGATGTCCATTGATCCGTAAGTATTTTTGCAAATATTTATCTGTGGTGAAAGCTCACGTTTGCGCACGTGGTGAAGAAGGATAACGAGGATAAAAAGCCTGCTGCTCAAGTTCTTAGCTTGTTGAATTTAAGTTGTTGTTGACAATAACGCAGATGGGCCGCTTTTTAGCTGTATTGGTAGCCACCTTTATTTTATTTTAAAGCAAAATGTGAAGCAATGTGAAGTATTTATAATATCTGCTAAGTGGCTATAAAATAATATTTTTTCTATGTGCAAGATTTTTGGGTGTGAATATGGCAAGTATTGGTGCAAGTCAGATTGTAGCTTGTTCATTAAGCATTGTGATGAAGGGTGCAGATTGCTATCTGCCATGCAACTGAGACTTCTGAAAAGCATTAAAAGCTGACTAATCCTATTACTATAATTGGAGAGTGGTTTGAGTGTTTGTGTGTCCCACCACTCCTCCAATCCACATTCCTCCAGTCCCTCAAAACTTGCCCCAAAAAAATGTTCAGGGGGCCGCCCATTGCATATAGTGTTTTCCATCATTTCATTTTTAATGTTAAATAAATAATCGGCAGTTTTACTTATTTTGGAATCCGGAACTACTGTGCTTCAATGCTTCCTTTTTCTTATCTCCTTTAGCATAGGGCACACTGGACCGTCCTTTACGAAAGGAAAGGAGATAATGTTGTCCCACAATTCCTTGTGGCAGCAACATTTAAAGCGATGCACCATTCGGCCATTCACGAAAACAAATGATCAACATGACTGAGCTGTGTTGTGGTTCTTAACCTATTATATGCATAGGCTTATAATCAGATCATAATCAGCATATTAACCATGACACAGAAGTCTGTCTTTCAAGAAAAAGGGATATGAGACGTTTTTAGCCAGATTATGTTTTTAATTCAATATGTATGAAACTTAAGAATGATGATATGTACAGTAGTAGATTTGTAGGCCTAACATGTTATGCCTATTTTGCATTAAATTTAACAATTATTTTCATACAACAATACTAAATGGGATTTATGTCATAACGTCATTTTAGCCAAAACGAGCCGCCCTCCGAGCTGGAGAAATAACATTGGCCTGTATAAATATGGCTGTTAAGCCGAGTGCGCAGGTCCAATCTTTACAGTGTAGGCTAGTGTCACCGAAACCACTTCACACATCAATGGTCTCCTGTTGGTTATACTACAACACTTAGTTTGGGAAAATGTGCTGAGGTCACGTGCTTGTGGGAGGGGGTGTGGCTATGGGCGTGGCTTATCACAAAAAAGGCGCAAAACTCCCGAATGGATTCACAGATTTGCACAGGATTTTGTGGAAAGGTTGGTCATGAGCCAAAGAAGAGGTCACGTGTTTGTGTGAGGGTGTTTGAGCGGGCATGGTCTATCACAAAAAGGCGCATGACTCCTGAATAGATTCACAGATTTCCACATGATTTTGTGTAAAGGTTGGTCATGAGCCAAAGAAGAGGTCACGTGTTTGTGTCAGGGTGTGCGCGTGGATGCGTGCACACATGGATGCATGCGCGTGTGCGGTCGCAGCTATTGCGGATTCACGCTTGTTTTACTCTTGAGCTTATATGTAATACAGTATACATTTCTATTGTGACGGCCCTCCCTCTCTGTCTGCCAGTGCTTGCTCCCTGTTCTGGTTTTCTCTTGCAGGTGCCTGGTGGGCGGAGTTGGGAGGGCCATCAGTGTTGACCTGCAGCACCTGGGCATGGTGCTCTCAGGGCTTAAGAACACTCCTACTCCAAACAGATCGAGCTCACTCTATCCCTATGCACATTTGTTTGGCGTTTGTCTTTGGTTTTCCATCCAACACCTCCACACCACACCTTACACACATCCACTCACCTACACAACTGATCTTTACAGACAGACACACACCATTGTAACTTTGCTAATCCTGTTCATTTATCCCTATTTACAATAAATTTCGTTTTGTTTAATGTTATATCCTTGTGTATCCCTCACTTTTGTCCATCCTTTGAGCCAGATCGTGACTATCCTTCACCTTATCTGTTTGCACAAACGTGGTGGTGGGGGGGGAGGGCAGAAAAAATGTGTATGTGACAAATAATTACTATGACCTTAATACAAATATACAATATTATTATTACTGCATTATAATATGACTGTTGTGTGTGCTTTTTTGGATATGTGCCATGCATTTCTCATCACATCCCTTCCAAATTCCCCATTAATACTGCTTGGAGGTCTGCCCTTTGCACAGGATATTTTTAAGGGGTGGGGCCACAGGGTCAAGGGGGGTCAGGGGAGGCTGTGGGTGAAAGCAGTAGAGAGGGGGAAAAGTCTCAGGGGTCAGGGGAGGGTCAGGGAAAAAGGTTGCAACGCCCAAAGGGCGCCTTGCTCTAGTTGATTAAATCAGCTGAATTGGTAACGTCCGTCGGTACGATGCTTATGTTACTCATTGGAAAGATGCAGCGGTATGATGAACAGTGCGGCGAGTGGAATAATGCGTGTGCTGTGCGTCAGTGCGCTGTAGGAGAGCTGAACGGGGGAGTGGCCGCGTTCTCAGTCTGAGTGCTGCGGGACCAACTTGGACTCCTCACGAGGAAGAGCTGCACGTAGAGGATGAGGTATTTGAGGATGTGGAGGACAGGGACCCAACGGCCCATCATCCTGCAGCACCATCAGGTAAATCACCCACCCACCCTGCAGCCCTGAGGCCTGTCCCCAGTACCTCCACCAAACAAAGCACTCCTCCCCAGTCTGCCACTGCTGCTTTCACTGTTAACACACAGCACTGGCTTTGTGTGTTAAATGTTTCACTATGAATTGAACCCATATAAGTCTTAACATTTTGTTAAATACTGCACTATTAACAAATGTCTTGTTGTAGAACCTACATTTCTCCATGGAAAGAAAAACTAAAATCCTTATTTTTCTTGTTAAAATGAGTGTAGAGGGTTGGTCAGTCTGCTGGGTTGCATTGTCATAATTATTCTTTTTAAACCTTTAATAAAAATGCATATTTTCACTAAAATTCAGTCCTTCGCTGTGTTATTACATCCTATTTTCATGTCTTTTATTTGCTTTATGCATTTGCATTTACACTGAAAATGTATCAGGAATATTATCGTTTTTTAAACAAAATGCATCAGGGTTTTGCTGCATAGGGTTTCAGACTGCACTTTGTCTTTTATTGGTTTTTTTTAAATTATTGCACTCATTAAAAGATCATCACCTGAACAGGCCTCATACAAAAACATTAAAATCTGAAAATAAGCCAACACAATCACAGTTATGATCAATTTACAAAAGTCCAAATGAAAATCAAAATCTTTGCGGTTTCAACTGTACATGGTGGATGTGTGATGGATGGGTGTCTCTCTGGGGGGTGGACTAAATGATCAGTTCTTTCCAATGGTCCACCCCCCATTTCTCTCTCGCCAGGTTTTTGTTTTTCCTAAAGGCCCAAGCCTGCACTGGGTTTCAGACTGCACAGCCAAACACTGCACTGAAAACTCCATCCTTTTTAGAAATGAGCCGCTTTCTTCTTCTGTGTCTGTCAGCGCAGTGTGTCACAGGGGCGGGGTCTTCTGGTGGGAGGAGTCCTGACAGCCGGCAGTGATGCAGAGTTGGAATATATGGAGAAAATGTAAATGGCGTGCGCTGATTTGTCACTGTGGCTGTTTGAAGTGTTCCTGCAGTGCTCTTATAAGGCAGCAGTGAGTGTGATTGGTGGGGGGGAAAGAGTGTGCTCTCTCAGAGGGGGGCCGGGTGTGTGCACAGGGCTCAGTCTCTCTGAGAGCTCAGAGGTGAAGGTGTGAGCATCCACTCTGCTCTGAGGAAGGTTTGGTTCATTTGCGCTGAAGATGGAGAGATGTCTGTTCTTTCTCTCTCTCTCCTCCCTGCTCCTGCTCTCCACAGTCAGTGAGTACCAGCTTTATCCTTCTCTCCAGCTTCTCCGTACCCAGTCAGGGCTCAGAGACTGGGGGTCAGGGCCGAGGGGTCAGAGGGGCAGCTCTCCAGCCAGGGCAGGGCTCCAGGCCGTCTCTAAACACCAGAGTTTGCTGTAGTAATATTTCTCTGCATCATTCATGAAGCTTTCATGAAACAAATTTTATTATTAATTATTTAGTTATTTATGTTTCTGTATTTGATTCACTGGTATATAAAACATGATATTTGAATAATCCAGCCAAGATAAAGTTTTTTGTTTGATCATGTTTGTATTTTAGTAAATATAAATATATGTGAATATAAAGATCTTTTTCAGATGTTGTTTTTATCGTTTCCGTGTCTATGTAATTTGGCACCTGATAGTCATGAAACAGTCCAGGTATTAGTTGGCGTTCCCAGAAATACCTGATGTTTGCGTGAAATTTATATAATAAGTTAGCCGAATTAATATTTTCACTTTTTGTAGTTGCAAGTTGCTTTTTATTAGTGTATTTTTATAAGAACTCTTCCGTCTTTAGTGCGTTATAACGGAAGGCACAACGGAAATGTGACGTACTCTCATCAGTGATACATTTGATGCCTTTATGGCAGCACATTAATAATATATTGCACTTATTAAAATGCTCTCAGCTCATGAAACTTATTACAGCAACTTTAACAAAGAAAAGAAAAAAAAACTTGGCACATCAGTGGTAACACCTGCTCAAACCTCAACTTCAAAAGCAGGACTGAAGCAACATTGATCCAGAGTCAGACTTCCTGTGTAATTCTTTTAAAATGACACACTCTGAACAGATAATATTCTCCACCGCTGTTTACGGCTGCAAATGGAAAATATTTTATTTGAAACTCACATAAGTTTGAATATGTGGCATTTTTCATGTAATATTTTACTATCAATTTAAAAACATGCAAAATTTTCAAATTAAATAATTATTGAAATTACACAAGAAATATAATGAGGACATACTCCATAGGATGAACGCTAAAAGTATAAAAGTGATTGTTAAACAGGATTTTTGTAGAGCTGAACTACTAACGTCAAAAAAAAAAAAAAAAAATATATATATATAAGCTAACAATTCAAATTCATGTTTAATCCTCATTGTGGAAACATACCATTTCACTGAAAACATTACATGAAATTTAATTGGAAGACACTTTTATTCAAAGTAATGTACAATAAGTGCATAACAACATCGTCGCTAATGTAAAATATTGAAACAGTATAATGTACATCTACATAAGCCCAGGGCTGTACTTAATATCATTAAATGGTTAAAATTCATTCCAGATAAATCTCTTTTTTCACTGATAAATGAGTTCTTAGAAATGCACTGAGCTTGGTAGGAAGATTGGTCTCCTGTTGCTCGTCTGTGTCTTTTGAGGAGCCTTACTCTGCACAGCCAGCGTTTTACGATGCACAGGAGTTTACTGAGGTTCATGTCTGAGTGACCATTCAGCCAGGAAATGCAACAGAAGGTGAAACGTCTTAGTACTGAACTGCAATAAACAAGCTTGATGTTCCAGTCTACTTCTAATGCTCTCAGTTTCTGTAGAAAGTAGACACTGGTAAGGCTGATTACATTTTGAATAGATCTGTGTCTGTACTCCACTTGAGATATCTGCAAATGTCAAATCTCAGGTTTTTAATACCATCTCACTCACAGCATTCTCATTTCCTATTTTCAGTGCAGCAAAACAGTTCTTATGCCTGAGAAAGTGAAGGGGTTTTCTCCACCTTGTGGCCATAGTGTGCACCTGCATTCTGTAGGGGCTTAAGCACCAGTGGCGTCACTAGGGTTGGTGATGCCCGGTGCGGTCGACCGTTGGTGTCACCCAATTTTGTCAATGGGAGCGGGGGGTGCAGGCAGGTGTGGGCGCAAGGAATTGCGTGTTATGACGCCTCTGATAAGCACTGTCACACGAGTGCCATCTGCTTATTCAGTCATGTGATTGGCCTCACTGGCAGAGCTTGTGTCACAGCGTACAAAGCCAGGGTAATAGAGCACAACCTAGTGGTGTGCCTGTGTTCCTGCAGACACTGCTGGGGGCATATCCTTTTCAATTCTCAGCAACAACTTGGGGTTTACACCCATGGTAAACCAGGCTAAACATTATTGAGAATCTATGAACAGTGGTACTACATAAGAACCAGGTTTATCTATAAGATGTTTATGTACAGCACTGTGTGCCGTAGTTGTTTCCATGTTTGGTTTATTGACTGTTCATTTCCGTTTAGTTGCGTGCTGATGTGTTCCAGTCTTTTATTTTTAATTGTTTGTTTATATTGTTTGAGTGTTTCACAGCATCTTAGGCCTAACTCTTGGTTTTTGTGATTTTTATGTTTTTGGTTCTCAGCTTTTTTCTCATAGTTTTACATTCCTCATCAAACCATTTTTCATTACATTCTTATTATCCTTTTTCATATTTGTGGTTTTTAACTTGGATTTTTTTAGCTACTTAAAAAAATGATTCAAGTAATTTATAGCCAGGTCTACGCCTTATTTTGAGGGTTGATATTGTGTGTTTTGAAATATTTCTATTAGACTTTTTCTTTAATCACTGCCAATTGCCTCTGTATAATTGTGTGCTGTTTGGAGCCCATCTGTAGAAAGGATTGAGGTTATGTATGTGTGTTGGACTGCTGTGTTTTCTTTATGTACTCAGTGATCTGACTGTGATCTGATAAGGGTGTTTGTGGTCTGACAGTAAATGCATTTATGGAGGAGGGGTTTAGGTCCGTGATGGCATAGTTTACTACACTGTTACCAAGAGCTGAACTGTATGTACAGTATATCTACCTAAAGAGTCCCCTCTGATCTTTCCATTTATTATATAGAGACCAAGACTCTGACAGAGATTCAACAGTGCCTTACCATTTTTATGAATTACTCTGTCATAATTATTTTGCAAGGATAAATTTATTGAGTGACACAGATTAGTTGCTCCAAATATGTGACAAATTCCCAATTTCCCAAGGACTAAAGTCAAGTTGTTTACCTGTCCTGGAGTTAAAATCTCCACATAGGAGTACCTTCCCCTGGGCCTGGGAGTTGCAGATTTCCGTGTAGAGTTTTAGGAACATGTCCTCTGAGTAATAAAGGGATTCAGAGGGTGTATATATGCTGTACATAGGAATAGGTGAGATTTGGATGGATGTGACATTCCTTATTTTCTGCCAGATATGCAAGTCTGCTATTTTGATTATTTTCATTTAGCCTGCAAGCTCCTACTTGTACCATATTATAATGCCCCCAGAACCTCTGGCATGCTGGACATTGCTGTGCTTGAGGGATGGCAATACTATTTCTCTGTAGCTTAAGGGTCAGTAAGTTGATACATATCTATGCACCATGTCTCCTGGAGGATTAAAATATCTATATATTTTATGCTACTGATAAAATCTGGATTTGTGCTCTTCTGCCCATACACTGAAGAACAAAAGCCCTGATTGGTCCAACTGCTAATTGCAAGTGATCTCCTTACATAAACAATAAATTGCATAGAATTGGGCATAATGACAAACTATCAACTAATTTTATTATTGATTAAATTATATTTAATCAATAATTAAAAACATAATTGTAGAATATTTATTATACATATACATTTATACTTAGCCAATTATTCTGCTGATTATGTTGAGGAGTTGCCGTATTTCTCCCATCTCAGAACTGGCCAGGGTCCTTGGTGTTGCAGCAATAGCTGCATAACTCACCTGTGGTGGAGGTTGCTCTGTCTCTCATGTTGTGGATTGATAGGTGGTTCCAGTGCCTCCTTCAGATCAAGTTTCTATTGACTTTGAGTACAATAGTAGGATACAGGACCTGGGGGTTTTTCAGGATAGGTGGTGCCATGGGGAGGCTGAGTGTAGTCTAGCGGGAGGAGATTTAGTGTTTAACAACATACTAAGATGAGGGTGTCACAAATGGTCATAGGTTTATTTTTGTAGAAGCTTGTGTTCAATTGCTTTGTTCGACTTCTGTTTCTCTTTTCCTTTTCCCTATTTAATCTGTTTGTTTTTTGTGTCTTGGTATTGTTGATTACTTTGATATGGTGATTTCTTTATTTTAGCTGCTTTTGTTGTTGCTGACTGACTGTATGTATTGTGAAATAAAAGTTTGTTAAAACTCAAACTCCCCCCCCCCCCTCTCTTTCTCTCTCTCTCTCTCTCAGACAGTGAGGATGTGAGGTTGGTGAATGGAGGCAGTCCCTGTGCTGGGAGAGTGGAGGTTTACCATCAGGGAGAGTGGGGGACAGTGTGTGAATATCGCTGGGATATGCCAGATGCTGTGGTGGTGTGTAGACAGCTGGGCTGTGGAGATGCTGTAGAAGCACCAGGACGTGCTCGCTTTGGAGAAGGGTCTGGGAGAATATGGTTGTATGCTGTGACCTGCGGGGGATCAGAATCCACACTGAAGAAGTGTGGCTCACAAGGATGGGGTGTACATAACTGCGGTCATATTCGTGATGCTGGAGTGATCTGCTCAGGTAGGACTCAGTGTTATTCAGCTCTTACCAATGTTCTTATACCAACTCAGGACTTTGGATTTAAATGAGGATATATTAGTTTCATAAATGCATATATTATTACATAACTAAAACAGTATTACATTTTAATATGTGGTGTTATGAAGTAAATTACTGTATTGCTCCTTTCACTGAACTAATTCAGCACTTACGCAGTCACAGCAGAATCTTTGTGTTTCTGATGTATTTCTCTTTTTCTGACGCTATCAGAACGTTTATTCTTTTAAAGTTTAAGTCTGTA
This sequence comes from Anguilla pacifica, assembly GCA_039654925.1. Taxonomy (NCBI): domain Eukaryota; kingdom Metazoa; phylum Chordata; class Actinopteri; order Anguilliformes; family Anguillidae; genus Anguilla; species Anguilla pacifica. The sequence continues at coordinate 76,084,609 of CM077285.1, read as the reverse complement.
GCAGAAGTATACATGTGATTGGCTCATCACATGCTGCAGTTTATACGGGATTGGCTCATCTCACACTGCCGTGGACGTGAGATTGGCTCATATCACTCTGCTGTATTCCATGTATAATAGCCGTGCAGTCCTGTATTCATGCAGCTGTGCTCACTGTTGTCTCTGGAATAAAGGACCAGTTATTGCAGATGATTCTCTCTTTATTCTCTGTTAACCTCTAGGCAACATCAGGCTGGTGGGCGGGGCTGACCTGTGCTCTGGGAGAGTAGAGATGCATCATGGGAGCTCCTGGGGCACGGTGTGTGATGCTGATTTTGACCAGCGGGACGCAGAGGTTGTGTGCAGGGAGCTGGGCTGTGGAGTTCCTAAAGAGCTGCGGGGGGCAGCTGCGTTTGGCCAGGGGGAGGGCCAGGTGTGGGCAGAGGAGATTCAGTGTTCAGGCAAGGAATCTCGCATTTACATCTGTCCCAAAACACCCTCACAGAATCAACCCTGCTCCCATGGAAACGATGTGGGACTAGTGTGTTCTGGTAAGAGTCATTTGTATACTGTGTGTTTCAGTGACACTGGGTTAATATAGTCCTAAACAGATTGTATGCATTTATATTTAAGAAGATCAAAATATTCATTCATTATACTGCGAAATGTTACATGTCAGGGGCTGTAATGCTGGATATTGTGATGCAGATATAATCTGTAAAATGCAGTGAACACTATAGAGAGCGGGGATGTGCAGCCCATAATCCTCTGATAGGGGAAGCACACCATATGTACCATAGACACACAGGAAGAGGAAGCACACAGAGCTATCACAGCCTTCCAGTGAGCTGCAGGAATTCACATACAGGCATTTCTGAGCAGCGGCATCTCCCAGTGTCTGTGAGTTTAATCTGTGTGGAGTTTGTATGATCTCCCAGTGTCTGAGTTTAATCTGTGTGGAGTTTGCATGATCTCCCAGTGTCTGTGTGAGTTTAATCTGTGTGGAGTTTGCATGATCTCCCAGTGTCTGTGTGAGTCTAATCTATGTGGAGTTTGTCGAATCTCACAGTGTCTGTGTGAGTTCAATCTGTTTGGAGTTTATATGATCTCCCAGTGTCTGTGTGTGTCTAATCTGTGTGGAGTTTGTAGGATCTCCCAGTGTCTGTGTGAGTTCAATCTGTGTGGAGTTTATATGATCTCCCAGTGTCTGTGTGCGTCTAATCTGTGTGGAGTTTGTATGATCTCCCAGTGTCTGTGTGAGTTTAATCTGTGTGGAGTTTATATGATCTCCCAGTGTCTGTGTGAGTTCAATTTGTGTGGAGTTTATATGATCTCCCAGTGTCTGTGTGAGTCTAATCTGTGTGGAGTTTGTATGATCTCCCAGTGTCTGTGTGAGTTTAATATGTGTCGAGTTTGTATGATCTCCCAGTGTCTGTGTGAGTTCAATCTGTGTGGAGTTTATATGATCTCCCAGTGTCTGTGTGAGTCTAATCTATGTCGAGTTTCTAGGATCTCCCAGTGTCTGTGTGAGTTTAATCTGTGTGGATTTCATATGATCTTCAAGTGTCTGTGTGAGTTTAATCTGTGTAGCCTGTGTATGGGTGTACAATACAATACAATACAATACAATAAGCTCTTATATAGCACTCTTCATGCGTACATTCCAGTGTGCTTTACAAAATAAATAAATAAATAAATAAATAAATATATATAAATAAATAAATAACATAAGAAGCCAAAACTAAAAGGATCAGGCACATGAGAACAAGTAAGTCTTAAGATACAATTTAAAAGAACCAATTGTAGCTGCACCTCTGATATGGCTTGGGATTGAATTCCAGAGGCACGGTGCAGCGCAGCTAAAAGCTCTTCCCCCAGCTGTTTTTAATCGGCAACGAGGAACCACTAAAAGTTCAGCAGTAGCTGAACGCAGGGTACGACAGGGAATATAAGGTTCAATCAAATCCTGCAAATATGAAGGTCCAAAGCCATGCAATGCTTCGTAAGTAGTTAGCAACACTTTGAATTCAACCCTGGATTTAACAGGGATCCAATGCAATGATTTAAGAACAGGAGTGATATGCTCTGAGCGGTGTGTGTGGGTAAGTACTCTGGCTGCTGCTCTGGGTGTATGTGTGTGTGTGTGTGATTTGTCGTATGTACATGTGTGCATGTGTGTGTTCTTGTATGTGTGTGTATGCTTGCGTCTTTGTGCCTGAGTGTGTGTGTGTGCGTGTGTGATTGTGTGTGTGTGTGTGTGTGTGTGTGTGTGTGTGTGTGTGTATGAGTGTGAGTGTGAGTGTGAGTGTGTGTAGGTGTGTGTTTGTGTTTGTGTGTGTGTCTGCATGCATGTGTGTGCGTGTGTGTGTATGTATGTGTGCGTGAGTGTGTGTGCGTAGGTATGTGTGTGTGTGTGTATGCATGATCTGTGTCTGTGTGTTCGTGTTTGCGTATGTAAGTGTGTGTGTATGTATGTGTGTGCATGTGTGTGTTTTGTGCCTGTGTATTCTGTTAGCCTCTTCCATAAGTCTCCTTTATTATCTCACTGTTGGTCAGATGCTAACCCCACTGTGCTGTGTGTAGGGTACACTGGGTCCAGGCTGGCTTACGGCCCTGATAACTGCTCTGGTCGAGTGGAGCTGCAGCACCTGGGTATCTGGGGGACAGTGTGTGATGCATGCTGGGACAGGAGAGCCTCCAATGTCCTCTGTCAGCAGCTGAAGTGTGGGACTGCAGTGGCACTGCTAGGACGGGCCTGGTTTGGAGAGGGGAGTGAGCCAATCAGAGCCGATGTGTTTGATTGCCATGGGAATGAGACACGCCTCTCACAGTGTGCTGTTTCCTCATGGAGCCGAGCTGTGCTCTCACATGGACAGGATGCTGGAGTCATCTGCTCTGGTGAGGAGTCCTGCTCTCTGTACTGTGTACATGGTACAATTTAGCACACATTTACTGCACTGAGGGAGAGAGAGAGAGAGAGAGCGGAAGAGGACGATGAAGGGAGAGAGAGACAGACAGTGAGACAGTGAAAGACAGAGAGAGAGACAGTGATAGAGAGAGATGGGGAGAGAGAAACTGAGATGGATATGGGCTGTCTGATGTAAAACAAAAATAAAAAGGCAAAAACAATTTTAAAATCCACATGTCGAGTATCTTGTGTTAATACAATGTTCTATAAGTGAAATGCCCTTGGATTTAACCGGAGTGTAATCTGCAATTATGTGCCAATGCGTGTGAGTAATGCACTTGGATTTAACAGAGGTGTCTAACCCTATCCCTAATACACTTGGGTTTATCAGAGGAGTCTAACCCTAACCCTAATACTGTCAGACAAGTAAGGATTAATTAAGAATATGTTTATTTTCTGAATCCTATGGTTCCAACAGTCAATTCCCTTGTTAAAATGTCCAGCACTCTGAATACTGAACACAAGAGATATTGCGTGCTAGAACCCCTCACGGATAAGAGAGAGATAGAGAGAAACGGATCTAGAGAGAAACCAGACCTTGCCAAAGTTTCACCCACTTCCAGTATAAGCGCCACAAGAAAATCAGCTAAAAACACACAACCTAGGAACCACCACCAAAATAAAAAGAGGAAGACTCTTCTGCTTCCAGGCACTGAAACCAAACGCAACACAAAAACGTTTTCCTGTGGCCATCTTAAATACCTTACCCAGCATGATTTTAGGATGTTTGCCCTGATTGGGTCATGCCTGGTTAAGCTTCAGGAGAGAAGGGAAGGGGGGTCAGTCTAATTTATGGCAAGGACTGGCCTACCTAAAGATTGCATTCAAACTAAAAGTAATGGGAAATGTTAGACATGCAGAGTCTCCAACCCCTGATATGGTGTCCTATGTCATATGGTTTGTCTCTTCTGAGGAGGTGAGACCCATAGATTGTCAGCCTAGATTAGGGTATCAGTGGAATTTATGAGTGGAAATTGCCCCAATCATATTTGCTTTGATGCTTGTGATGGGGAGACCAGACCAAAATCTAAATACTACATATCCTACATACACTTAGATTTAACAGAGGAGTCTAACCCTAATACACTTGGAGTGTAGCACAGTGGGTAAGGAACTGGGCTTGTAACCGAAAGGTCGCAGGTTCGATTCCCGGGTAAGGACACTGCCGTTGTACCCTTGAGCAAGGTACTTTACCTGTCTAACCCTAACCCTAATACACTTGGATTTAACAGAGGCGTCTAACCCTAACCCTAATACACTTGGGTTTATCCGAGGAGTCTAACCCTATCCCTAATACACTTGGGTTTAACAGAGGAGTCTAACCCTAATACACTTGGGTTTATCAGAGGAATCTAACCCCAATACACTTGGGTTTAACAGAGGAGTCTAACTCTAACCCTAATACACTTGGATTTAACAGAGGCGTCTAACCCTAATACACTTGGGTTTAACAGAGGAGTCTAACCCTAATACACTTGGGTTTATCAGAGGAATCTAACCCCAATACACTTGGGTGTAACAGAGGAGTCTAACTCTAACCCTAATACACTTGGATTTAACAGAGGCGTCTAACCCTAATACACTTGGGTTTATCAGAGGAGACTAACCCTAACCCTCATACATTTGGGATCCTCAGGCTCTGCCCTCTCAGCTCTGGACGGGACGGTGCGGCTGGCTGGAGAGGATGCGTGTGAGGGCCAGGTGGAGGTGTACTACCAGCAGACCTGGAGCAGAGTGGGGGGGTCCTGGAGCTTCAGTGAGGCCTCGGTGGCCTGCAGGCAGCTGGGCTGTGGCTCTGCAGTGCAGGTCTACAGCTCCTCTCCATCTGGGACGGGGGGCAGTGGGGAGTGTCTGATGGGGGTTCAGTGCTCCGGGAGAGAGGCTCACCTGGGGAACTGCAGCACTCCACACAAACTCACCTGCAGCTCCAGGGAACAGGTGTCCATCGTCTGTTCCAGTGAGTACAGGTTACTAATGAAGCTTCTCTGCAGTTTCTAGCTGCTTGTTTGACATGGGGGGAAATTGTATACTCAACCTAAAGGATTTTTAAAAAGTATTAGAAATCAGACTATTTAAAACAGACAGAGCTTGTGTAACAACTGATAACTTCTCTCTATTTCTCTCTTTCTCTCCCTCTCTCTCTGTTTCTCTCTCCCCCCCCTCTCTCTCTCCCTCTCTCTCTCTCAGATCACAGGTCTCTCAGGCTGGTGGGGGGAGGGGGGGACTGTGCGGGACGGTTGGAGGTGTTCCACAGGGGCTCCTGGGGGACAGTTTGTGATGACTCCTGGGACCTGGAGGATGCTCAGGTGGTGTGCAGGCAGCTCCAGTGTGGGACGGCCCTCAGTGCCCCGCTACCCTCCTTCTTTGGGCCAGGAAATGGAACCGTCTGGCTGGATGAGGTGGGCTGTGTGGGGAACGAGACATCCCTGTGGGACTGTCCCACAGCCGGATGGGGACAAACTGACTGTGGACACAAGGAGGACGTGGGGGTCGTGTGTTCAGGTCTGGAGCTCAGTGGAGCATCTAAAGTTCTTGCTTTTACACTGACACTAATTTGGTGTGAATACATGATACCTGATTGGTGAAGAATTTCAGGTGTTCAAAGTGATGAGATTTATCTCAGGAGAGAAGTGGCTAACATAACATAACTTTTCATCCTGACTTATATCTGCATCCGATACATTTACCTTTCTATCCTCTGTAATTTCTGGCACAAGATTTTAAGGTTATGTTTATTTTTAAACCATTTTGTCCCTAAGAGATTTCTAATGTTGTTGTAGAATTCAAGGAGATGAGACTGACCAAGGGCTGTTCTGGGAATTTAGAAGTTTTCTACAATGGCACCTGGGGCAACGTGTGCTTCAGTAAAATGACTACAGACACGGCTACTCTCATATGTCAGGAGCTGAACTGTGGGAAGAGCGGATTTGTGTCTAACACACGGTCAAGACTGGAATCAGCTCCAAACTGGCTGGATCATTTCAGATGTCGCCCACATGACTCCACTCTGTGGCAGTGCCCATCAAAGCCTTGGGGTGAGAATACCTGCGGGCAAACCAGCGTGGCTTCACTTACCTGCACAGGTAAACCTCACTCAACTGCAGACTTAATTACTCCTGTTAGGAACAGTATAATAAACCTCATGACTGCAAACACAGTATCACTCCTATTGGGAACAGCAGCATAAAACTCTCCTTACTGCAGACTTTAGTACTTCTCAGGGCTGGCCTGTGGCATAAATGGTCTATGCGGTTGTTTAGGGCCACAACCGCTAGGGGGGGCCACATGGCCACGGGGGGGGGGGGGGGGGGGGGGGGGGGGCGGGGGTGCACGATTCAATGTTTATCTAAGGTAAATAACGTTATTTTCGCAGTTACGTTATTCATCCCCTTTCGCAGAATTAGTGGTATAAATTTTGAACAGAATGGCATCCGAACATTTCACAACAATGTAATGTATGAAGGATTTTACAAAGTGAACCGCCCCCCGCTCAGAAAGATTTGCTTACGGCCACCGAACTCCTAGGGCCGGTACTTGTTAGAAACAATAGAATTAGAACTGACTCATTTATGCAGATGGGGAGGATGATATGAAATCATTAATGAAGCTAATTTACCCTAAACTGGTAAATATGTAAGTCAGCTTATTCGTTTTTGCAACATTAAATTGGTAAAGCTATGGACTATTGTGAATTATTAAAAAGTTTTTAGTGTAACCCCATGAATGAGATTTTTGAAGCTCTAAGTAGTGCATTTTATTTCTGATATGGAATGGACCTGTTTCTGTGTTTGTGTTTTAAATTATTTTAAAATTTGTAGTTTGTTTATTTATTTATTTCTCTTCACATCAAAGGGAAAGAGGATCATCAAGTTCCGCGAAGCAAATTGTCATGTTCCTCAGCAGCAAATCAGAGAGCTTGCCCAAGTACGTTTTTTTGGTTGAACCCTGTGGTAAGCCGCTCTGGATAAGAGTGTCTACTGAACATAATGCAAATGTTGAGCAGGCTGTATCCACAGCCACAAATCCACTCTGTTTTGGCAAAGCAGAAAGCATTACGTGAGGTCTGCCATAATATTAGGGCAGATGTGTCTGTGAGAGGTGCTAAACGTAATGAGATCAGTCATAGTGTTAGTGGAGATGTGTCTGTAGGAGATGTTAAACGTAATGAGGTCAGTCATAGTGTTAGTGGAAATGTGTCTGTAGGAGATGCTGAACGTAATGAGGTCAGTAATAGTGTTAGTGGAAATGTGTCTGTAGGAGATGCTAAACATAATGAGGCTGCTCAGCTCATCTGTGTCTCCTGCTCTAGGTCACTGGCCCCTCCGGCTGGTGGGGGGTGAAGGCGGGTGCTCTGGGAGGCTGGAGGTGTTCCACGAGGGCTCCTGGTGGAAGGTGTGTGGAGACTCCTGGGACGCGATGGACGTCCAGGTGGTGTGCAGACAGCTGGGCTGTGGGTCAGCAGGAAAGGCTCATAGTAATGCTACATTTGGGACGGGGAACGACGACCTCTGGCTGACTGAGGTGAACTGCAGGGGCACTGAGATGCACCTGTGGGACTGCCCACACTCTGTGCAGCAGCACAGCCGCTGCCCACACCAGACCCAAGCTGGGGTCACCTGCACAGGTGAGCCTGCGACTCCAGATCACCTCAGGCTGACTGCCAGCATCTGAGAAGATTAATCACTGGATCCCTGACAGAAACACACACCCTAAACCCCAGGAGCAGCTTAAAGATCCACCCTGCATTACAGCTGAATGATTACTTTATTCATGCGCTCACTAATAATGCAAGTAGAAAACATGATTCTTTGGAACTACGTTTACATTTATCAGAAGCTCGTATCCAGCGCAGCTTACAGAAGTGGAACGAGCAGAGAGGATGTGACATCATCAGGGTCACAGCCAATAGCGGTGGGCAAGAACAGGAAGTGGAACAACTGAATGAATAAATAACAAATCTCTTCATTTTTATTTTACAGTTCCTTTATCTGAGTCCAGCTCCACTGCAGGTACGGACTCCTCTGGATGGTGTAGGAGAGAGTTTGGGAGATAAAACCTGAGGCTGAGCTCAGAGCCCTGTCAATCACACAAACCCTTTCTCATGCCCAATAAAGAAAACAATGCATTTTAATTGATTTTAATTTTGTTGTTTTAGGTACTCCTGCAATGACTACACAACCAAAATCACAGCCAGGTAATGTTGCCCCAGGAGTCATTTATACAGTGAAAAGAGGACCTTACAACTAATTTCAGCTGTTGGGACTAGCTTTTCCATTAATGCTCTGTATTGCATTTCCACCATATAAATGGTGGTGGCTGTTTGTCTGGGTAGGTTGCTAAGTAACACTCAGTATTTGAGTGTTAACACACAACTGCTTCTTGCAGTTTTTTACCTGTTGGCAACAGTACCTCTGCATTAATGCATTAAGACTGAATGTAATCCTATAGGTTTCTATCTAACAATAAACATGGTGTGGCTCTCTAAGCTTGCTGAATGCTGGTACCAAGCTAGCAGTTTGCTTAATTTAAATAGCCAATGTTCTTGAACAGAGAAGAGAGAACACCCACGTTCTAGTACAGATAGCACAGGCTTAACTGAAGTTTACTCGCTGGAAAGTTAACCATGCACTTGCTCTCAGGCCACCTTTTTATGTTGTAGTGGGTATCTTGTGGAATGACTCAGACAGTTGCTCTGCTTTAATAGGTCGCTGGATGGCTGGCTGTATAAGTACAGTACTGTAGGTGGAAACACAGCTCAGTGGTTAGTGTAAGTAGAGTAGAGGCAGTGTGCCATGTTCTCTGCAGATGCCCAACCCCTTGCCTTCCCCGTTTTGCATTTGTGTCCAAACAACCAGTGCCCGGATCAAAGGAGGCTCCGCCCAGCCCGTCTATCCCAGCAGTGGCCTTCCTGGTGATGGGGGCGCTGTTGTTCTTGCTGCTGGCAGTGCTGGGTGTTCTGCTGTTCCAGAACAGAGCGCTGAAGAGAGGTAGGGGGCGGACGGGTGCTGGGTGAACCGCCATCACACGCCGAGTGTGACTGAAGAAGCCTCTCCAGTGATCAGCTCAGTGGGTTAACCACGCAGCTCTGAATGGGGGCTGATGGGAGGCTCGCCCAGTTAAGACCCTGCGCCAGTGCGTGTGGGTGGGCCCCGCAGTGTGGGGCTGAGTCCTCCATCACCAGCTGCCCTAAAAGCAAGGAGATTGCCGGGTGACGCGTGATTGGCTGCAGTGATCCCGAGGGAGGGATTTGGTTGGCATGCTGACCTTGTCTTTTTGTGCACCAGTGCCCCCCTGTGGTCAATCACGTTCCTGCAGTCTGCCTGAATCAGTTATCCGTTATGTGATAAAAGGTTGGACTGATCTCAGATCAGCAGTCCTACAGGACCCTGGTCTCTGACAGGTGGCTGGTGTATGACAGTTGCTGTGTGCTGTACCTCTGCTGCTCATGCAGAGAGAGATGTGCTCTCTGAGAGGAGACTCTGACTCTGTGATTCTCTGTCTCTGCTCACACAGCCCTGTCTGAATGGGACCACGCCCCTCTGCATGAAGCCGTCTACGAGGAGATCGAGTACAAACTGGCTAGAGGGGGAACCTACAGCGCCCCCCGGTGGGGTTAGTGAATCTGATCTGTCCTCCTCGTGCTTCACAGTATAGTCTTAAACACTCTGTGGAAGACCTCCTCAGAGCATGTGTGGTGTGGGCGGGGTCGGGACACACCCTCTCTCCTGTTCACAGGGAGTGGCCTATCAGAGGATCCGCCCTCTGGGTATGAAGACGTGGGGGACGGCGAGGGACACTCCCTCTCAGGTAAGGGGGCGGAGCTCTGTGGAGCTCTCAGTGGGTGTAGGTGGTGGTGCTGTGGCTCCCGGGTGATTTTTGGAGGGGTGGAAATCCTAAGTGCTCCTCAGAGTTTCAGTGGCGTATGTAACAGGATCACTGGCTGTGAACAGGACAGCTGTGTAGTAAAATGGTGAGAGAACTGGGCTCAAGGTTGCAGGTTCAATTTCCCTGAAAGGACATTGCAAGGTACTTAATCTGAATTGCTTCACAATACATCCAGCTGTATAAATGGATACTATGTAATGAAAAGGCTGTTTAAAATATGGCTGAATAAGAGTGTCTGGTTAATGCCTGTAATATAATCATATTGTAGATATGGTGTTTAATCATGACATATATTTATTAAAACAGCCGTTATGGGTACATGGGGATAGACTGTTAATCCGCTACTTCTACCCCACAGGAGCACTGAAATAGTGCCCTTCAGGCCTCGTAGATTTCTAGCAGGTGAAGCTGCCCTCCTCTGTGTTCTGTCTCTCTGTTACCACCGGGTCAGGGTGGTTCCTGTGGGACTCAGTGGTGTGGATTCCCCAGAACCCACATACCAAGGATTAAATATGGGGTCAGTTAGACTGTCCCCACACCGTCAGGCAACCATGACTGCAGTGTGCAAGCACAGCTAGCTGAAGTGTTATTCAGTGCTGCTCTGAAGGACCCCACTGTCCTGCTGTGTGACAGTCCTGAGATTCAGCCACAAGTCCCTAGAAGTCTCCTTGCTTTCAGGGGACCTGGTGATGGAGGACACATCGGAGAACTATGATGATGTCATCCCAGCGGATAAGCATCCAGACAGTGTGGAAGGTGAGTGTTTTGATTGGTTGGTGGGATGATTCAATATTTTCTCCTCATGAATACATTTAATTGCATTCATTATTATATGCTGTACTTAGTTTTTTGTGTTAATTTTCCAATCTCCCTTGGCCTTTTTAGATGAATAAAACATGCGCATTAATGGGATTATTTCATTACATAGAACATTTCTTGCAGTTGACTTGTTTTGTTGTCCAGTCTTAGACATGGAAATTACTTTTAAAGTTGTTGCCCCGATAATTAGTGTAACCCGTATAACCACCAAAACCAATATGGCCATTATGAGCACTATAACCAGTGTGCCCAGTTTAACCAGCACTGCTGCTGCTTCTCTCTGTATGTTTAAGGGGAGCTGGTGGAGGGAGATGCACCAGAGCACTATGATGATGTCATCACTATGCAGCCGGGCCCAGACGCTTTTCCAGGTTGAGTTTCTCTTTACAGACAGTATGTTGGAGTGAAACACAATGTCTGTCACTGAATTCACTGAGTTCTGCTCAGGTGCTTTTCTGTGTCTCTGGCTGCAATCATGTGATTTATTCATTGTTAATGTAATATTTATATTTTAGATTATGATGTTTATTATTCTATTCAATGAATTTTATAGATTAAGACACCATCCTGTGTTGAAAATCGTTACTTCCTGTCTATGTCATTTGTACTTCCTGTCTGTGTAATTTGTGAAAATCATTGCCATGGGCTACTTCCTGTCTGTGTGGTTTGTTACAGGGGATCATGTGACAGACACAGAGGAGAATTATGATGATGCCGTGACTCTGGACTGGATTCAAGTGGGTGAGTCTGTACAAAGTGAATAACTCTATATAACATGAATAACTACAAGCTTTTATGGTTTAATAAAAATTAATCAATCCATCCCATTATATTTAATATACCGGTTCTTGGAAGACATTTTTCCAGATTGCTTCATGGGCAATTATGAGAATATGCACATTCCATTCCACCCGCAAACTGGTTTCTGAGAGTCGATATTTTAGTGTAGACATGACCCTATGAAAATATTTTGATTGCAACTTTTTCTTTCAGTATAGAATTACAAGATCACAGCAGGTATTTGCTGAAAATCAGCCTTTCCCTGACTGTGTCTGTCTGTCTCCTGATCCATCCCTGTAGGGGAGAGTGTCCTGGCTGAAAGCCCTCCAGCTCCCAGGGGGATGGACTATGATGACGTTGGGGAGTAGCCTCCTGAAAGAGGAGGATCACTGTGAGATTGACAGTTTTAACTTTGGAAGTGTCCACCCACAAGTTTGGATAGAAGAACTTACATGCACCCCTTTATCCTACACATCTGAAGCAAAATGTTTTAATGTCATAAAACCATATCCCACTAGATCAGTTGTTTATGAATTAATAATTCACCCAAAATGATTTACTGTGGACTCCTTAGCTCATTCATAAATTAGGACACTGGAAATGGTGGTACTTGTATACATTAAGAACAATAGCTTGCATTCACTGACACAATGAGACAGTTACTTTTTCTGACCAAGATGATGATGTACAGCTCAAACTACATCAAGTCAGTACTGGCCACTTCAATATGAAATTAATGCATCAAAATTTTTGGAATGTAAAAATGAAAACTGTGCTTTAGCCTGTGTAAGCTTTTGCTTTAGATTTGTTTGTATTTACATCAAACCCTCTTGCTCATTTGCAAGATCACATTTTTAAATATGCTTTTATTGCACATAGCTGATGAGTTTGTTCATCTTTCCATCTGAGCAGAAGATGAACAAGGCAGTAAGTCTCCACTGGCTGCTTTGTTACTATTCAAAACTATTTCATTACTACTTATTTCATACTGCTTTCATTACTTTTCAAATTAGTTTAATTTTTTTTAAGAAAAAATATTTTTTTAACTACTTTTTTATATATATATATTTTGATGCTAGATCTTGGAGAATTATACTGCTTTTCATAGACAAGATTTTATAAAAAATGAAATATGATATTTAGCTAAAATGCTCACAATGTATTTCTTAGCCTTCTTAAGCAATACCAGTATTTTTAACTGCTGTATGTCAATAAGACATTTTTAAATAAATCTTAAAGACTGATTAAACTTTGTTTTCTCACTTCCTTTTATTTATATTCTACATTAATGTATGTGTTCATTCATTTGAAAATATGCAGGGATAGTTATAGTACACAGTTTAGATTGTTGGCAGATTTATGACACTGAAATAGAGGAAGAGAAACAGAACAGCAGCCATACCACCCTGCACCCTGCTCTTGCTGAATGGCTGAAGCTACACAAGTGTGGGCTTTGGGTGGGAGACCACCGGGGAAAACTAAGTTTCTTAAAACTAAACCAAAATTAAATTAATTGCCGTTCCAAGAATCCCTCCCCGTCCCATCCCTCTGGGCATATCTCTTTATCCTCACAGATCGTACTTTCCCCCTTTTATTTTATAGTCGTTCCCCTCAATTAATTCTCAGTGAACACTCCGGCATCTCTGGCGGTTTATATTCAATTCCGTGCTCAATATTACACGCGCGCTCGCCCGGTTCCCCTCGCTACTCCTGCCGTTCCAGCCCAATAAAGCTAGAAGACAGCGCTACTCTTGTTTATCCTGATCATTATTTGCAGCATTTAATGGGACAAATTCTCTTGACCTGCTTTGATACTGAGCTTGCCAACAGAAGCCTGGTTTTGTCCCAACGGCCGGCATTTTCACTGTACTGGGATTTTTACTGACACCTAGTGGTGAAAATATGCAAAACCTTAACAACACCAACACGTCCTGTCTGCATCTCCCATTCCCAGTCACAGGGATATTGCCCCAACTGTCCCAATTTCACTAAACACTCTATTGCCCCAATGCCATAATACAGATGTTCTCATCTTATCCCTTTTTAGAATCTAATAATCTTTATTTAATCAGACAGTTAAGTGAGTTCTCATTTGCAGTGACAACCTGGGGAATCAGCGTGTGGGGAATTAAAGGTGTGTAATCACTCAGATGTAGAGGATAAGTTGGTGGTCAGATTTTTGTGGTACCTGGACCTCCAGGTGAGAGAGACACCTGTGGCCAATGACCATACCACCACTGTCTGTGTTAATGTGTGGCTTTTGTCATTTAACTATACCCTCCTACAAGACAGAACAGAATGTAGGAGAGCATTGAGAGGCCACTAATTAAATAAATAAACTGCATCAATGAATAACCTTAAACTCGCCCCTCCTGGTTTCAATGTTTAAGTCTCGATGTCTGTATGATATGTACTGCTGTCGGCTGCCCTGTCTTGGCTGATGCAGTACATACCTGTGTCCAGATGAGGTCAGCAGAGGTCATGTTTCACTGTCAGCCAAAACTAAGAGCAAGTGGGGTAAAAAAAAAAAAAAAAAAAGACTGAAACAATGATTATAAGAAGATTCCCAGTGTGAAAACATCATAGGTGGAACCAGTCCACAGAGGAAGAGCCCGTCTTCCACTGACTAGCTTGCTATCAATAGTTAAAGATGAGCTAAATGGCAATAGGGAGATAATGGGGAATCTGTCAAAGCAAATAATCAGCGTTTGGGCAGATTATTGCCTGAGGTATTAAACTATGGTAAAATAGACTGCCCATGTATATTAATTTAATACATGGTTCAGATGAGCGAGGTCACCCATCCAGGCCTCCAGATGATAGGTGTTTGACCGCGGAGAGGTTCAGCTCTGGAGCAAAATGCAGTGTGAATATTCCCTTTCCTCTGACATAATGCTTGAGTCACCGAGTCCTCCTGCTGTTTCTCTCGTCTGTGTGATTGGGGGGAGTGGGGAGAGGGGGAGGGTTGTCTGGGGAGAGGATTGACTAATGTGTTTGAGAACTCCATCTTGAAAGAATTGCAGATGTCAGCAACCTTCCTGTCAAACAAGGTGGGAAACATGTGGTACCCCCACACAGTGAGGAAGATGATGAGGAAGGCAAAGAAGAGCCCAAAGATCAGTTTGAGTTTAGTTGCATTGTGAGGTCAACTAGTCTCATAATCAACCACAAAATAGCCCCCAGATACCAACAAGCTTCCTCTCCTAAACACTGTTTAAAGATATTGTGTCGAAACACAGTATCTGAAACTTATAAGTGGAACCCCAAAAGTGGATGCTGTAATTGTATTTGAACTCCTAAATAAGTATAAAATAATATTAACTGAAATATAATTTACACACGGAGTATGTTTCCTTAGGTGTACTTTCTGAGAGAAATCAGCATGACTCTGATAGGCCCACATGACCTAACCTGACCTTTAACTGTGACACTGAGGAGCTTGCAGAGGGAACCCCCTCCAGTACCGCAGTGTATCCGAACGTAAACACAGCTGCCGGAAATTGTACTGGTTATCATGTTCGTCTCATTCATCTGCATTTGAGTGCCAAGCTTCTCTCTCCTCTGCAGAGGAGCTGCGGGTAAGAGACGCTTGCGTGGTTTCTGTGCTTTGATCACGCGCTCGCGTGGGAAGCAAAGCTAGCCTTCATAAATGATAAATAATGCTTGCAATCCTACTCAAGTTAGCTAGCAAACAAATAGCAAGAAATCAAGCTTGTTTTAATGAAAAAAGTTTCAGCTAAAATTAATAATACATTAATTACTTTCTAGCCAGCTTTTCAGGTTAAAATTATTGTGGTTATGTTCAGTTTAATTCGTTCAAAATCAAAACACAACTGGCAAGAAAACATTGGTAGGTAGCTAACAAGCAAAGCTAGCCTTACAATCAGGGTTATTTGATGCTTGCAGTCCTACTCAAGTTAGCTAGCAATGCATTTATTACTTTCTAGCCAGCTTGCCAGGTAAAAATTAACTGTGGCAATTCCTTATGACAATGAATTATTTTCCACCACGTAAGTAATTCAGTTCATGTAAACCGTTGATACACACTCCTCTCTTGAGCGTCTAGCAGCGATTATAGCCTAACTATTGAGATTGTAAGTAACTGGAGATAAAACTTTTTTTGTACTCCACGTAGACCATAAACCCTTGAATATAAAAACGACTCGAAGTCGACGTACAACCCAAAGGCCAATGCGGCGTCTATGTATATCTCATAAAAAAACACGTTTTCAACGTACAAAAATGCCAAGTTACTCACACATACAAGACATACACCGTCTATAACTCATTCATTCAGACTGCCAAAATATAGGCCTGCCACTAAAACTGTTGATATAAAAATGACGCCAAGTTACAGTACTACAAACAATATAGGCTATCTTGCCTCACCAAAATGAAATAAGATGTATTCCAAAGCAATGCTACCCAATATTTCCTCAATTCTTTCAAGTCACTTGGCCCTGTGTTTTGTAATCTTACCATTTTACAATGTCATGCAAACTTTGTGTCAGATCAAAGTGTCAAATATTTCGAATTGCCTCGTGGAACACGTTGAAATTCATGTAGAAAACTGCTGGTGAGTGAAATATCATTAGCAAACCTGTCCGTGGTTTTAAAGAAGAACACAGGCCAGTCAGCACACAAGAGCTCCCGTTGAATCCATATGGCTTTGCAATATTGTAGCCGGTTAATAACTGAACGTGCAGACGGTATGTCATAATGCAGTGTATACGTTCGGTGAACGGTGGGTAGATATGGTGCAAAAGCAATAATTGAGAAGTAGTAGACAATTATTAGTGAGGGTAAAAGCAGGTTAAAGACACATGTTCCTAGCTGGGCTTGAACCTGCAACCCCATGTTCCCACAACTGGGACCTTGCCCACTAGGCCACAGGCAGATTAACTGTTTAAACTGGAAATGTTTCAGAGTAAAAAGGTATGGGTATTTTGTGCGTGTATGCAAGTTTTTGATTGGGTAGTGTAGGTGAAGATTTGGCTGGTGTCGGTAAAATGTCCAATGGGGAGACATGTTGTTAGTGGGATAGGCGGCAGGAAAAATAATAATGAGAAGAAGAAGAAGAAGAAGAAGAAGAAGAAGAAGGAAAAAACACAAAATCCCGTTAGTTTGGGGCTTTATTGTGTGGACATGTGAAGATGTTTATGAAATCTGTCTGTTGAAATGGGGTCAGAATGTACAGAATCTTTTTAAGGGCTGAGTGTCTGTGGCTGTTGTGGTTATTTCTGTGGGGAACCCTGAAAAGTGCCAAACTCTCGGTGCTGTTTAGGTATGGGGCATGCCCCCGCCAAGGCGTAACTTGGCGGGATGGCATACCTGCCATCCCAATATGTCTATGACACAAACTGTAGCACGATGTGTTCTGAAACAAGACTGCATTTGTTACCAAGGCCGAAAACCATAAACAGACTTTTGGAGGCTCTCAGCACGAGCTCAACAGAACCTCACCGTAGTTTTAAACTATAATATTTACGTAGGGCCTATTTTCTTAAAAGCACTATCGTTTTAGAAAGGACTGTAGTTGTGGTGAAGTATTAAACAGTTAGTGCTTTATGTCAAATAACTGCACTGAACTTCGGAAACGTGTAGTCAGCAGCCTTTTCTTCATTTTCCTTTCACTGGCCTGGCCAATCGGTGCTCAGCTTTTCTTTACCCAATGACGTCATTACTGTTCGACGGCGGTAAAGTTGAACAAGACTTCCGGGAAGGGTGTGAGTACCGCTCCTTGAAGCTAGCGTCAAAATTCTATGAATTTTTTCATTATGTATTTTGCAACGATACAAGTAATCGATGTCCCCTGATCCGTAAGTATTTCAGCAAATATTTCTTTGTGGTGAAAGTTCACGTTTGCCGTCGTGGTGAAGAAGGATAATGAGGATAAAATGCCTACTGCTCAAGTTAGCTTGTTGAATTTAAGTTGTCCTTGACAATAACTCAGCTGGAACGGTTATTAGAAATGTTAGCCACCTTTATTTTAAAGAAAAATGTGACGCAATGTGATGTATTTAGAATGTCTGCTAAGTGGCTATAAATATTTATTTTTCCATACGTAGGATTTTTGGGTGTAAATATAAAAGCTGTTGTAGCTCATTCATTAAGCATTGTGACGAAGCACACAGATAGTTATCTGCCAAGTATCTGAGACCTCCTCTGAGTGAGTAATAGCGAGTAGTGTACATTAAAAGCTGATTAATTGATTAAATCAGCTGAATTGGTAACGTCCGTCGGTACGATGCTTATGCGAATCATTGGAAAGATGCAGCGGTATGATGAACAGTGCGTCGAGCGGAATAATGCGCGTGCTGTGCGTCAGTGCGCTGCAGGAGAGCTGAACGGGGGGAGTGGCCGCGTTCTCAGTCTGCTGGACCAGCTTGGACTCCTCACAAGGAAGAGCTGCACGTGGAGGATGAGGGATTTGAAGATGTGGAGGACAGGGACCCAACGGGCCATCATCCTGCAGCACCATCAGGTCAATCACCCACCCACCCTGCAGCCCTGAGGCCTGTCCCCAGTACCCCCACCAAACAGAGCACTCCTCCGCAGTCTGCCACTGCTGCTCCACCTGGGACAGACCCTCTGGTAAGATTTCACTGTTAAAGTTACAGTCTCGAAGATTTCCGTTTCGTTCTCTTTGGCGGTACCAATGTCGAAAAGCAGTAATTGCAGGTGTGTTTTTGCACCTCACTTCCCAGAGATCCAACCGGATCCAACCAGTGTCGCCTGTGTGACGTCAGTCAGTTTGCACCTGGGCCACGCCAACTATAACACTATTTACTGAATAAAAAATGATTGTTATAAAAGTAACGTTATGTACACACTCATTCATTGTCTAACATTAGGCTAACTTAAGCTGTCTTTACATTGCCGAGCTGGGTTAAAATGCTGTAGCAGACCTGGGGTAGAATTAGTGATGATCAATTTCCACAGACGTTCTTTATCCACCTTTTGCCCGGTATGAACATCTTTACACTGCAGAGAAGAATTTGCGGTATTCGCTGTGGCTCGTGCAATTATGTATTTCGTGCACAATAAACAGTCTTTCTCGTGAATGATTGTTCTGTGATATTTTTGAAACAACTGCCTTGCAAAATGTAACCCCTGGTGTTTCTGGTTTTTCTAGCTAAACTGTTTGAGAATAAAGCGGAGCTGGGTGTTAAATTAGCAATCAGAAAAAGAAGAATAAAATAAAAACAAAGGAGATTTCACCAAAAAAGGGCAATGCTGAAGGAACATATGAGGAAGCGTAATAAAATAACAACACTAATCCATACTGCTGTATTCTTTTATTTAGTTTTCTCCGGCTTGACATCTTTATACAGAAATCAGTCCCAGCTCTGCACCACCTATACCCCGGGTTAATGCTCTGTGTAAAGACGGCTTCATTAGCCTATAATATATTGATGAACTTGATGGCAATGTAAATAATGGTAACATTAAGGCCAATTCAGATCAATGATTCGCAATGAGGTGAAATGGTTTTAGAATGTTGCAGAGAAAATTGTAGCGGTGTGAACTGGTTAGTTGCAGAGCATCTGAAGCCGTTGCCTGGGGTCTCAAAAGACCCACCTTGTCAAATCGCCAAGTGCAGTTAGAACGTTTACAATCAGACGTCTTGGAATTTTGCAAGTTGCATCCAGTCTCGTTGCAAATCATTGATCTGAACTGACCTTTAGTTAGCTACATTGCAACGTTGCAACAAGGTAGCATTGCATTCGAGAGACGTTTTGCGAGGTTGGTACCAGTCAGTAACATTAGCTAGCGTTTTTTCGAATTGTTAGCTGACATTAGATTGTGTTAATTACATTAGCTAGCTAGCTGGCTAACGCAACATTGCCTGATATGAGAGATGGCTACTGTGCGCAACTTTGTCTGAACTAATGTTGCCTTTCTTGACATGGTCCGGTAGCTAGCGTTAGCTGTGCAAATAGCTAGGCTATGTAATTTAGTAACGCTGCATTGTCATCAAATGTAATACGAAATCTACATCAACAAATAATATGACCTCTCATGTTACACAAAAACTTTTTAGGGTTCCATAACCCCTCCCTTTCTCTGTTATTGTAACGCTAGCAGACACCGGAACAAACAGTACGCCACTCACACACAAGTGAGTTGAAGAGCAAGCCTGTTGCGTTAGCTCCGTCTACCCTCTCTCGCGGACCAACCACTGATGGGTGATGGAAAACGCGTCACTAACTATGCGCCGCTTGTGATTTTTTCCCGGGAATGTCGCCACAGACACCCAGTTCTTTAATCATAAATTATAATAATAATAATAATAATAATAATATAAATTAATATAATAATAGGCTCAATCGCCGTTGTGTTACCTAATTCGGCGATAGATAGTGACTTAACAGACATTTATTTTAATGAAAATCTTCGAGTTTATTACTTTAACACACAGCACTGGCTTTGTGTGTTAAATGTTTCACTATGAACCCATAGAAGTCTTATATTTTGTTAAATGTTGCACTATTAACAAATGTCTTGTTGTAGAACCTACATTTCTCCATGGAAAGAAAAACTAAAATCCTCGTTTTTCCTGCTAAAATGAGTGTAGAGGTGTTACGGCCTGGCTCGAAAAGCCGTAACAAGTCCAATGACCCAAAAACACAATCAAATAACTGATTTAAAAACACAAACCCAGACATTTATTAGAATAACAAACTAATCACAAACTAAACGAAGGAAAACCCACAAAGTTCAAACAAAACGATCTTCACAAAAACTACAAACCCAAAACCACAAATCAAACCACAAACCACACACAAAAGAAACACGAAAGAAGATCTCAAAGAAAGACACTCTACCCAAACCACAAACACAAAAGCCCCAAAAGAAACTGTCCCCTGCCTCATACTACTGGGCTTATATTGGGCCACAGGCAGGTGGAGGCAGTCAAGCGATTAGGCAGGTAATTACTTCCACCTGCACTACCCAGACCAGCAGAGGCAGAGGACGTAACAAGAGGTTGGTCAGTCTGCTGGGTTTCCCACCTTGTTAATTTTTTGTTTGACCATCGTTGTCATAATTATTCTTTTTAAACCTTCAATAAAAATGCATATTTTCACTAAAATTCAGTCTTTCGCTGTGTTATTACATCCTATTTTCATGTCTTTTACTTGCTTTATGCACCTCCTAGACCTGGTCATCCTGAGGGATTGCTCCTCCTCCGATCCCACGGTGACCCCTCTGCACCAGTCTGACCACCACTTCATTTCCCTCCCTCTTGCTCCCCTCCCTCCCTCCCCTCCATCCACTCCTACTGTCATGGTCCGCCGTAACCTCCGCTCCCTCTCTCCCTCCTCTCTCGCTTCTAGTGTCACTGCTTCACTCCCCCCTCTTGAATCCTTCTCCAACCTTCCCACTGACTCTGCATCCTCCGCTCTGTCTTCCTCACTCTCCTCAGCACTTGACTCTCTCTGTCCTCTAGTCTCCAGGCCGGCACGCTCGTCCCCTCCCAGTCCGTGGATGTTTGACCCCCTCCGAACCAACCGGGCCAGCCTACGTGCAGCGGAGAGGAAGTGGAGGAAATCCATGGCTCAATCTGACCTGTCTGCCTACCAGTCTCTGCTAGCTGCATTTTCTACTGCTGTAACCTCTGCTAAAATTAATTATTATCAAACAAAAATTCATAAATCTGCCTCTAACCCTCATCAACTGTTCTCCATTTTCTCTTCTCTCCTCAGCACTCCTCCTCCCCCACCTCAGTCCTCCCTCGCTTCAGATGACTTTTTTGACGGTTTTCTTCGATGAGAAGATTGCAGACATCCGCAGCTCCTTCGTGTCCACCGCCACCCTTCCCCACTCCCCCCTCTCTGTTCCCTCCCCTTGTTTCTCCACTTTGTCTCCCCTCACTGACTCTGATGTTTCCCAGCTCCTACTCTCCCACCGCCCTACCACCTGTGCTCTTGACCCTATCCCTTCCTCTCTCCTCCAGACTATCACACCTGACATCCTCCCATTTGTCACCTCCCTTGTGAACTCCTCCTTGTCTTCTGGATGTTTCCCCTCTTCCTTCAAGCTGGCCCACATCACCCCACTGCTGAAGAAGCCCACTCTGGATCCCTCCGTCATCCAGAACTACCGTGCTGTTTCTCTTCTCCCCTTTTTATCCAAAACAATTGAACGAGCTGCTTCTAACCAACTCTCCTCTTTTCTCTTGCTGAACAACCTCCTAGACCCCCACCAGTCCGGCTTCAGACCTGGCCACTCGACAGAGACCGCACTCCTCTCGGTCAGTGAGTCGCTTCACGCCGCACAAGCAGCCTCCCGTTTGTCCGTCCTGATATTCCTAGACCTTTCTGCTGCCTTCGACACAGTCGACCACCCCATCCTCCTGTCCTCCCTGGCAGCTATGGGAATCTGTGGCACAGCACTAGACCGGATCGAGTCCTACCTCTCCGGTCGCTCCTTCCAAGTCGCCTGGGCCGGTGCAGTATCGGCACCTCGCCCCCTTGCCACAGGAGTTCCCCAGGGCTCAGTCCTTGGTCTCCTCCTGTTCTCCCTGTACACCCAATCTCTTGGTCCTGTAATCTCTGCCCATGGTTTGTCTTATCATTGTTATGCCGATGACACCCAACTCTTTCTCTCCTTCCCCCCCTCTGACATACAGGTCTCCGCTCACATCTCTGCTTGCCTGAGGGACATCCTGAGCTGGATGGATAACCACCATCTTAAGCTGAACCCAGGTAAGACAGAGATGATGTTCATCCCTGCTCCATCCTCTAACCTCCTTGACTTTTCTATTTCCCTAGGGGACACCGTGGTGTCATCATCACCCACTGCCAAAAACCTCGGAGTGGTGATGGACAACAGACTGTCCCTCTCCCGGAACATCGCAGCGGTGAGTCGAACGTGCAGGTTCTTCCTGTACAACATCCGGAGAATCCGTCCCTTCCTCACCACCTATGCAACCCAGCTCCTGGTTCAAGCGATGGTCCTGTCCCGCCTGGACTACTGCAACTCGCTGCTGGCTGGTCTGCCAGCATCCGCCATCAGACCCCTGTAGCTCATCCAGAATGCTGCAGCTCGTCTGGTCTACAACCTCCCCAGACATTCCCATGTCACCCCCCTGCTCACTGACCTCCACTGGCTGCCTGTTATAGCTCGCATCAAATTTAAGACTTTGGTGCTTGCATACCAGGCAGCTAAGGGGTCAGCACCAGGATACATCCAGAGGATCATCAGACCCTACACACCAGCCAGACCTCTCCGTTCTGCCATCTCTGGACGCTTGGCACCTCCCCCTCTTCGTGTCTGTACTTCCCGTTCGCGTCTGCTGTCTGTCCTGGCCCCTCGCTGGTGGAATGACCTTCCCGTGGCGGTCAGAACAGCAGAGAATCTGACTACCTTCAAGCGCAGACTAAAGACTCATCTTTTCAGGCTGCACCTCTCCCCACCCCTCCCTAGCCTCTAGTTTAGCTCAATGTACCTAGTTAGGCTAATGCGATCACGTTAGTTTTGTATTTGGCAGGATTGTTTTGTCTGATTCTGATTAGGAAAATGTGATTTCAGTGCTAGTTTTGTACTTGGCAGGATTGTGTGTTTGTTTGCTGAACAGGTTACCCTACAGGGTTGGAGTCCTGATCTCTGTGGTCACTTCTGGTACTACGATCTTTACTTCACTCTAGTGTGTTTTTCTGCACCTCTGTACCTTGAACTGTTGCACTTGTTGTACGTCGCTCTAGATAAGAGCGTCTGCTAAATACCTGTAATGTAAATGTAATGTAATTTGCATTTACACTGAAAATGTATCAGGAATATTATAATTTTTTAAACAAAATGCATCAGGGCTTTGCTGCATAGGGTCTCAGACTGCACTTTGTCTTTTATTGGTTTTTTAAAATTCTTACACATTAAAAGATCATCACCTGAACAGGCCTCATACAAAAATAATGTTATGATCAATTTACAAAAGTCCAAATGAAAATCTAAATCTTTGCTGTTTCAACTGTACATGGTGGATGTGTGATGGATGGGTGTCTCTCTGGGGGGTGGACTAAATGATCAGTTCTTTCCAATGGTCCACCCCCCATTTCTCTCTCGCCAGGTTTTTGTTTTTCCTAAAGGCCCAAGACTGCACTGGGTTTCAGACTGCACAGCCAAACACTGCACTGAAAACTCCATCCTTTTTAGAAACGAGCCGCTTTCTTCTTCTGTGTCTGTCAGCGCAGTGTGTCACAGGGGCGGGGTCTTCTGGTGGGAGGAGTCCTGACAGCCGGCAGTGATGCAGAGTTGGAATATATGGAGAAAATGTAAATGGCGTGCGCTGATTTGTCACTGTGGCTGTTTGAAGTGTTCCTGCAGTGCTCTTATAAGGCAGCAGTGAGTGTGATTTGTGGAGGGGGGAGTGTGCTCTTTCAGAGGGGGGCTGGGTGTTTGCACAGGGCTCAGTCTCTCTGAGAGCTCAGAGGTGAAAGTGTGCTCCACTCTGCTCTGAGGAAGGTTTGGTTCATTTGCGCTGAAGATGGACAGATGTCTGTTCTTTCTCTCTCTCTCCTCCCTGCTCCTGCTCTCCACAGTCAGTGAGTACCAGCTTTATCCTCCTCTCCAGCTTCTCCACACCCAGTCAGGGCTCAGAGACTGGGGGGTCAGGGCCAAGGGGTCAGAGGGGCAGCTCTCCAGGCAGGGCAGGGCTCCAGGCCGTCTCTAAACACCAGAGTTTACTGTAGTAATATTTCTCTGCATCATTCATGAAGCTTTCATGAAACAAATTTTATTATTAATTATTTAGGAAATGTTTCTGTATTTGATTCACTGGTATATAAAACATGATATTTGAATAATCCAGCCAAGATAATGTTTTTTGTTTGATCATGTTTGTGTTTTAGTAAATATAAATATATGTGAATATAAAGATCTTTTTCAAATATTGTTTTTATCGTTTCCGTGTCTATGTAATTTGGCACCTGATAGTCATGAAACAGTCCAGGTATTAGTTGGCGTTCCCAGAAATATCTGATGTTTGTGTGATATTTATATCATAAGTTGGCCGAATTAATATTTTCACTTTTGTAAGTTGCTTTTTATTAGTGTATTTGTATAAGAACTCTTCCGTCTTTAGTGCGTTATAACGGAAGGCACTACGGAAATGTGACGTACTGTCATCAGTGATACATTTGATGCCTTTATGGCAGCACATTAATAATATATTGCACTTATTAAAATGCTCTCATGAAACTTATTACAGCAACTTTAAAAAGAAAAGAAAAAAAAACTTGGTACATGTTAGCGCACTTACTCAAACCTCAACTTCAAAAGTAAGACTGAAGCAACGATAAGCCAGAGTCAGACTTCCTGTTTAATTCTTTTAAAATAACACACTCTGATCAGATAATATTCTCCACCGCTGCTTACGGCTGCAAATGGAAAATATTATTTTATTTGAAACTCACATAAGTTTGCAGGCAGGTGTGGGCGCAGGAGTTGCGTGTTATGGCACCTCTGATAAGCACTGTCACACAAGTGCCATCTGCTTATTCAGTCATGTGACTGGCCTCACTGGCAGAGCTTGTGTCACAGCGCACAAAGCCAGGGTAATAGAGCACAACCTAGTGGTGTGCCTGTGTTCCTGGAGACACTGCTGGGGGCATATCCTTTTCAATCCTCAGCAAAAACCTGGGGTTTACACCCATGGTAAACCAGGCGAAACATTATTGAGAATCTATAAACAGTGGTACTACATAAGAACCAGGTTCATCTATAAGATGATTATGTACAGCACTGTGTGCCGTAGTTGTTTCCATGTTTGGTTTATTGACTGTTCATTTCCATTTAGTTACGTGCTGATGTGTTCCAGTCTTTTATTTTTAATTGTTTGTTTATATTGTTTGAGTGTTTCACAGTATCTTAGGCGTAAATCTTGGTTTTTGGGATTTTTATGTTTTTGGTTCTCAACTTTTTTTCTCATAGTTTTACATTCCTCATCAAACCATTTTTTGTTACATTCTTATTATCATTTTTCATATTTGTGGTTTTTAACTTGGATTTTTTAGCTACTTAAAAAAATTATTCAAGTAATTTATGGCCAGGTCTACACCTTATGTTGAGGGTTGATACTGTGTGTTTTGAAATATTTCTATTAGAATTTTTATTTAATCACTGCCAATTGCCTCTTTGTATAATTGTGTGCTGTTTGGAGCCCATCTGTAGGAAGGATTGAGGTTATGTATGTGTGTTGGACTGCTGTGTTCTCTTTATGAACTCAGTGATCTGACTGTGATCTGATAAGGGTGTTTGTGGTCTGACAGTAAATGCATTTATGGAGGAGGGGTTTAGGTCTGTGATGGCATAGTTAACTACACTGTTACCAAGAGCTGAACTGTATGTACAGTGTATCTACCTAAAGAGTCCCCTCTGATCATGCCATTTATTATATAGAAACCAAGACTTTGACAGAGATTCAACAGTGCCTTACCATTTTTATGAATTACTCTGTCATAATTATTTTTCAAGGATAAATTTATTGAGTGACACGGATTAGTTGCTCCAAATATATGACAAATTCCCAATTTCCCAAGGACTAAAGTCAAGTTGTTTACCTGTCCTGGAGTTAAAATCTCCACATAGGAGTACCTTCCCCTGGGCCTGGGAGTTGCAGATTACCGTGTAGAGATTTAGGAACATGTCCTCTGAGTAATACAGGGATTCAGAGGGTGTATATATGCTGTACATAGGAATAGGTGAGATTTGGAGGTATGTGACATTCCTTATTTTTAGCCAGATATGCAAGTCTGCTATTTTGATTATTTTCATTGAGTCTGCAAGCTCCTACTTGTACCATATTATAATGCCCCCAGAATCTCTGGCAGGCTGGACATTGCTGTGCTTGAGGGATGGCAATACTATTTATCTGTAGCCTAAGGGACAGTAAGTTGATACATCTCTATGCACCATGTCTCCTGGAGGATTAAAATATCTATATATTTTATGCTACTGATAAAATCTGGATTTGTGCTCTTCAGCCCATACACTGAAGAACAAAAGCCCTGATTGGGCTGATCAGGCCTTGCTAATTGCAAGTGATCTCATTACATAAACAATAAATTGCATAGAATGGGGCATAATGACAAACTATCAACTAATTTTACTATTGATTAAATTATATTTAATCAATAATTAAAATATAATTGTAGAATATTTATTATGCATATACGTTTATACTTTTATAAGTATAAATTATAATTATTCTGCTGATTATGTTGAGGAGTTGCCGTATTTCTCCCATCTCAGAACTGGCCAGGGTCCTTGGTGTTGCAGCAATAGCTGCATAACTCTGCTGTAGTGGAGGTTGCTCTGTCTCTCATGTTGTGGATTGATAGGTGGTTCCAGTGCCTCCTTCAGATCAAGTTTCTATTGACTTTGAGTACAATAGTAGGATACAGGACTTGGGGGTTTTTCAGGATAGGTGGTGCCATGGGGAGGCTGAGTGTAGTCTAGCGGGTGGAGATTTAATATTTAACAACATACTAAGATGAGGGTGTCACAAATGGTCATAGGTTTATTTTTGTAGAAGCTTGCGTTCCATTTCTTTGTTCAACTTCTATTTCTTTTTTCCTTTTCCCTAATTAATCTGTTTGTTTTTTTTGTGTCTTGTTATTGTTATTCATTTTGATATGGTGATTTCTTTATTTTAGCTGCTTTTGTTGTTGCTGAATGACTGTATGTATTGTGAAATAAAGGTTTGTTAAAACTCAACCCCCCGCCCCTCTCTCTCTCTCTCTCTCTCTCTCTCTCTCTCTCTCTCTCTCTCTCTCTCTCTCTCTCTCTCTCTCTCTCTCTCTCTCTCTCTCTCTCTCTCTCTCTCTCTCTCTCTCTCTCTCTCAGGCAGTGAGGATGTGAGGTTGGTGAATGGAGGCAGCCCCTGTGCTGGGAGAGTGGAGGTTTACCATCAGGGAGAGTGGGGGACGGTGTGTAATGATCACTGGGATATGACAGATGCTGGGGTGGTGTGTAGACAGCTGGGTTGTAGAGATGCTGTAGAAGCACCAGGAAATGCTCGCTTTGGTCCAGGGTCTGGGAGAATATGGATGAGTGAAGTGTCCTGCAGGGGATCAGAATCCACACTGAAGAAGTGCGGCTCACGAGGATGGGGTGTACATAACTGTCATCATGGAGAGGATGCTGGAGTGATCTGCTCAGGTAGGACTCAATGTTATTCAAATCTTACCAATGTTCTTATACTAACACAGGACATTGGATTTAAATGAGGATATATTAGTTTCATAAATGCATATATTATTACATAACTAAAAGATAGTGTTACATTTTAAAATGTGGAGTTATGAAGTAAATTACTGTATTGCTCCTACCACTGAACTAATTCAGCACTTACGCAGTCACAGCAGAATCTTTGTGTTTCTGATGTATTTCTCTTTTTCTGACGCTATCAGAATGTTTATTCTTTTAAAGTTCAAGTCTGTAGCAGAAGTTTACATGTGATTGGCTCATCACACGCTGCAGTTTATACGGGATTGGCTCATCTCACACTGCCGTGGACGTGAGATTGGCTCATATCACACTGCTGTATTCCGTGTATAATAGCCGTGCAGTCCTGTATTCATGCAGCTGTGCTCACTGTTGTCTCTGGAATAAGGTACCAGTCATTGCTGATGCTTCTCTCTTTATTCCCTGTTTAACTGCAGCCCATTGTAAGGTCAGGCTGGTGGGCGGGGCTGACCTGTGCTCTGGGAAAGTAGAGGTGCTTCATGGGAGCTCCTGGGGCACGGTGTGTGATGCTGACTTTGACCAGCGGGACGCAGAGGTTGTGTGCAGGGAGCTGGGCTGTGGAGTTCCTAAAGAGCTGCGGGGGGCAGCTGCGTTTGGCCAGGGGGAGGGCCAGGTGTGGGCAGCGGAGATTCAGTGTTCAGGCAACGAATCTCACATTTGCTTCTGTCCCGAAGCACCCTCACAGAATCAACCATGCTCCCATGGAAACGATGTGGGACTAGTGTGTTCTGGTAAGAGTCATTTGTATACTATGTGTTTCAGTGACACTGGGTAATATAGTCCTAAACAGATTGTATGCATTTATATTTAAGAAGATCAAGATATTCATTCATTATACTGTGAAATGTTGCATGTCAGGGGCTGTAATGCTGGCTATTGTGATGCACATATAATCTGTAAAATGCAGTGAAAACTATAGAGGGTGGGGATGATCTCCCATTGTCTGTGTGAGTTTAATCTGTGTGGAGTTTGTATGATCTCCCAGTGTCTGTTTGAGTTTAATCTGTGTGGAGTTTGTATGATCTCCCAGTGTCTGTGTGAGTTTAATCTGTGTGGAGTTTGCATGACCTCCCAGTGTCTGTGTGAGTTTAATCTGCGTGGAGTTTATATGATCTCCCATTGTCTGTGTGAGTTTAATCTGTGTGGAGTTTGCCTGTGTGTGTGGACCGGTGGATGTGTGTGTGATTGTACATATGTATGTATGTGTGTGTGTGTTTGTGCATGTGAAAACCTGTTTGTCTGCTTGTCTCTGCAGTCTCTAGCTGCTTGCGTGAATGTGCATGTCTGTGTTATTGTACATGCATGCATGCGTGTGTTTTTGTGTGTGTGTGTGTGTGTGTGTGTGCATTTGTGC
Source organism: Anguilla pacifica (assembly GCA_039654925.1). Classification (NCBI taxonomy): domain Eukaryota; kingdom Metazoa; phylum Chordata; class Actinopteri; order Anguilliformes; family Anguillidae; genus Anguilla; species Anguilla pacifica. The sequence goes on along the minus strand of CM077285.1, from coordinate 76,055,576 downwards.
GTGTATGTGTGCGTGTGTGTGTGTGTGCGTGTGTGCATGTGTGCGTGTGTGCGTGTGTGTGTGTGTGTGTGTACGTGTGTGTGTATGTGTGTGTGTGTGTGTGTGTGAGAGTGTGTTTATGTGTGTTTTGTACCTGTGTATTCTGTTAGCCTCTTCCGTAAGTCTCCTTTATTATCTCACTGTTGGTCAGATGCTAACCCCACTGTGCTGTGTGTAGGGTACACTGAGTCCAGGCTGGCTGACGGCCCTGATAACTGCTCTGGTCGAGTGGAGCTGCAGCACCTGGGTATCTGGGGGACAGTGTGTGATGCATGCTGGGACAGGAGAGCCTCCAATGTCCTCTGTCAGCAGCTGAAGTGTGGGACTGCAGTGGCAGTGCCAGGACAGGCCTGGTTTGGAGATGGGAGTGGGCCAATCAGAGCCGATGTGTTTGATTGCCATGGGAACGAGACACGCCTCTCACAGTGTGCTGTTTCCTCATGGAGCCGAGCTGTGCTCTCACATGGACAGGATGCTGGAGTCATCTGCTCTGGTGAGGAGTCCTGCTCTCTGTAATGTGTACATGGCAAAATTTAGCACATTTACTGCACTGAGAGAGAGAGAGAGAGAGAGGAAGAGAGAGAGAGAGAGAGAGAGGAAGAGAGAGGGAGAGAGAGAGAGCAGAAGAGGACGAAGAAGAGAGAGAGACAGACAGTGAGACAGTGATAGAGAGAGATGGGGAGAGAGAAACTGAGATGGATATGGGCTGTCTGATGTAAAACAACAATAAAAAGGCAACAACAATTTAAAAATCCACATGTCGAGTATCTTGTGTTAATACAATGTTCTATAAGTGAAATGCCCTTGGATTTAACCGGAGTGTAATCTGCAATTATGTGCCAATGCGTGTGAGTAATGCACTTGGATTTAATAGACGTGTCTAACCCTATCCCTAATACACTTGGGTTTATCAGAGGAGTCTAACCCTAACCCTCATACTGTCGGACAAGTAAGGATTAATTAAGAATATGTTTATTTTCTGAATCCAGTGGTTCCAACAGTCAATTCCCTTGTTAAAATGTCCAGCACTCTGAATACTGAACACAAGAGATATTGCATGCTAGAACCCCTCACTTAACCTACATAGAAAATATATTTTATGTGATTTAATTTAATAATTATTATTTAAAGTGAGAATTATCAATTAAATTTCCAAATTCACTGATAGGTCAGTCTACAGTGCACTGATGGAATCAACCAACAAGTCAAAACAAGCTCTATACCAGGTTTTAAGATTAAATATTTGAGTTCAAAAAGAAGCAGTCAATTATATTAATTAATTGAAAACATACATTCTTTATTGAATGCAGGCACTCTACTTCTAAATTATCCAACAGAAGACATAATACAAAACATTAAACAACTAATCTAGAAATACCAGAAAAGAGAGAGAGAGACGGATAAGAGAGAGAGAGAAACGGATTGAGAGAAACCAGACCTTGCCAAAATTTCACCCACTTCCAGTATAAGCGCCACAAGAAAATCAGCTAAAAACACACAACCTAGGAACCACCACCAAAATAAAAAGAGGAAGGCTCTTCTTCTTCCAGGCACTGAAACCATCTTAAATACCTTACCCAGCATGGCTTTAGGATGTTTGCCCTGATTGGGTCGTGCCTGGTTAAGGTTCAGGAGAGAAGGGAAGGGGGGTCAGACTAATTTATGGAAAGGACTGACCTACCTAAAGATTGCATTCAAACTAAAAGTAATGGGAAATGTTAGGCATGCAGGGTCTCCAACCCCTGATGTGGTGTCCTGTGTCATATGGTTTGTCTCTTCTGAGGAGGTGAGACCCATAGATTGTCAGCCTAGATTAGGGTATCAGTGGAATTTAAAATTGCCCCAATCACATTTGCTTCGATGCTTGTGATGGGGAGACCAGACCAAAATCTAAACACTACATATCCTACATACACTTGGATTTAACAGAGGAGTCTAACCCTAACCCTAATACACGGGTTTAACAGAGGAGTCTAACCCTAACCCTAATACACTTGGGTTTAACAGAGGAGTCTAACCCTAACCCTAATACACTTGGATCTAACAGAGGAGTCTAACCCTAACCCTCATACACTTGGGTTTAACAGAGGAGTCTAACCCTAATACACTTGGATTTAACAGAGGAGAGTAACCCTAATACACTTGGGTTTATCAGAGACTAACCCTAACCCTCTTACATTTGGGATCCTCAGGCTCTGCCCTCTCAGCTCTGGACGGGACGGTGCGGCTGGCTGGAGAGGGTGCGTGTGAGGGCCAGGTGGAGGTGTACTACCAGCAGACCTGGAGCAGAATGGGGGGGTCCTGGAGCTTCAGTGAGGCCTCGGTGGCCTGCAGGCAGCTGGGCTGTGTTTCTGCAGTGCAGGTCTACAGCTCCTCTCCGTCTGGGACGGGGGGCAGTGGGGAGTGTCTGATGGGGGTTCAGTGCTCCGGGAGAGAGGCTCACCTGGGGAACTGCAGCACTCCACACAAACTCACCTGCAGCTCCAGGGAACAGGTGTCCATCGTCTGTTCCAGTGAGTACAGGTTACTAATGGAGCTTCTCTGCAGTTTCTAGCTGCTTGTTTGACATGGGGGATATAGTATACTCAACCTAAAGGATTTTTTAGAAGTATTAGGAATCAGAGTATTTAAAACTGACAGAGCTTGTGTAAAAACTCAGATAACTTCTCTCTATTTCTCTTTCTCACCCTCTCTCTCTCTCCCCCTCTCTCCCTTTTTCTCTCCCTCTCTCTCTCTGTTTCTCTCTCTCCCTCTCTCTCTCTCTCTCTCTCTCTCTCAGATCACAGGTCTCTCAGGCTGGTGGGGGGAGGGGGGGACTGTGCGGGACGGTTGGAGGTGTTCCACAGGGGCTCCTGGGGGACAGTTTGTGATGACTCCTGGGACCTGGAGGATGCTCAGGTGGTGTGCAGGCAGCTCCAGTGTGGGACGGCCCTCAGTGCCCCGCTACCCTCCTTCTTTGGACCAGGAAATGGACCTGTCTGGCTGGATGAGGTGGGCTGTTTGGGGAACGAGACGTCTCTGTGGGACTGTCCCACAGCCGGATGGGGACAAACTGACTGTGGACACAAGAAGGACGTGGGGGTCGTGTGTTCAGGTTTGGAACTCATTGGAACATCTAAAGTTTCTTCTTTTACTCTGACACTAATTTGGTGTGAATACATGATACCTGATTGGTCAGTAAATTCAGGTGTTCAAAGTGATGAGATTTATCTCAGGAGAGCAGTGGCTAACAGAACACACATCCTGACTTATACCTGCATCCGATACATTTACCTTTCTATCCTCTGTAATTTCTAGCACAAGATTTTAAGGTAATGTTTATTTTTAAACCATTTTGTCCCTAAGAGATTTCTAACGTTGCTGTTGTAGAATTCAAGGAGATGAGACTGGCCGAGGGCTGTTCTGGGAATTTGGAAGTTTTCTACAATGGCACCTGGGGCAACGTGTGCTACAATCGAATGACTACAGACACGGCTACTCTCATATGTCAGGAGCTGAACTGTGGAAAGAGCGGATTTGTGTCTAACACACGGTCAAGACTAGAATCAGCTCCAAACTGGCTGGATCAATTCAGATGTCGCCCACATGACTCCACTCTGTGGCAGTGCCCATCAAAGCCTTGGGGTGAGAATACCTGCGGGCAAACCAGCGTGGCTTCACTTACCTGCACAGGTAAACCTCACTCAACTGCAGACTAAATTACTCCTGTTAGGAACAGTATAATAAACCTCATGACTACAAACACAGTATCACTCCTATTGGGAACAGCAGCATAAAACTCTCCTTACTGCAGATTTTAGTACTTCTCAGGGCTGGCCCGTGGCATAAATGGTCTATGCGGTTGTTTAGGGCCACAACCGCTAGGGGGGGGGGGGGGGGTACGATTCAATGTTTATCTAAGGTTACATTATTCATCCCCTGTCGCAGAATTAGTGGTATAAATATTAAACAGAGTGGCACCCGAACATTTCACAACAATGCAATGTATGAAGGATTTTACAAAGTGAACCCACCCCCGCTCAGAAAGATTTGCTTACGGCCACCAAACTCCTAGGGCCGGCCCTGGTACTTCCGTTAGAATCAATAGAATTAAACCTTCATGTAGAACTGACTCATTTACGCAGATGGGGAGGATGATATGAAATCATTAATGAAGCTAATTTGCCCTAAACTGGTAAATATGTAAGTCAGCTTATTAGTTTCTGCAACATTAAATTGGTAAATCTATGGACTATTGTGAATTTTTAAAAGGTTTTTAGTGTCACCCCATGAATGAGATTTTTTGAAGATCTAAGTAGTGCAGTTTGTTTCTGATATGGAATGAACCTGTTTCTGTCTTTGTGTTTTAAAATTTTTTTTAAATTTGTAGTTCATTTATTTATTTATTTCTCTTCACATCAAAGGGGAAGAGGATGATCAAGTTCCACGAAGCAAATTGTCATGTTCCTCAGCAGCAAATCAGAGAGCTTGCACAAGTAGGTTTTTTTGGTTGAATCCTGTGGTAAGCCGCTCTGGTTGAGTGTGTCTACTGAACGTAATGCAAATGTTGAGCAGGCTGTATCCACAGCCACATATCCACTCTGCTTTGGCAAAGCAGAAAGCATTACGTGAGGTCTGCCATAATATTAGGGCAGATGTGTCTGTAGGAGATGCTAAACGTAATGAGGTCAGTCATAGTGTTAATGGAGATGTGTCTGTAGGAGATGCTAAACGTAATGAGGTCAGTCATGGTGTTAGTGGAGATGTGTCTGTAGTGTAGGAGATGCTAAACGTAATGAGGTCAGTCCTAGTGTTAATGGAGATGTGTCTGTAGGAGATGCTAAACGTAATGAGGTCAGTCATAATGTTAGTGGAGATGTGTCTGTAGGAGATGCTAAATGTAAGGAGGTCAGTCATAGTGTTAGTGGAGATGTGTCTGTAGGAGATGCTAAACGTAATGAGGTAAGCCATAATGTTGATGGAGATGTGTCTGTAGTGAAGGAGATGCTGAAGGTAATGAGGTCAGTCATGGTGTTCATGGAGATGTGTCTGTAGGAGATGCTGAACGTAATGAGATCAGTCATAATGTTAGTGGAGATGTGTCTGTAGGAGATGCTAAACATAATGAGGTCAGTCATAGTGTTAGTGGAGATGTGTCTGTAGGAGATGCTAAACGTAATGAGGTCAGTCATAGTGTTAGTGGAGATGTGTCTGGAGGAGATGCTAAACGTAATGAGGTAAGCCATAATGTTAATGGAGATGTGTCTGTAGTGAAGGAGATGCTAAACGTAATGAGGTCAGTCATGGTGTTCATGGAGATGTGTCTGTAGGAGATGCTAAACGTAATGAGATCAGTCATAGTGTTAGTGGAGATGTGTCTGTAGTGTAGGAGATGCTAAACGTCATGAGGTCAGTCATAGTGTTAGTGGAGATGTGTCTGTAGGAGATGCTAAACGTAATGAGATCACTCATAGTGTTCATGGAGATGTGTCTGTAGGAGATGCTAAACGTAATGAGATCAGTCATAGTGTTAGTGGAGATGTGTCTGTAGTGTAGGAGATGCTAAACGTCATGAGGTCAGTCATAGTGTTAGTGGAGATGTGTCTGTAGGAGATGCTAAACGTAATGAGATCACTCATAGTGTTAATGGAGATGTGTCTGTAGGAGATGCTAAATGTAATGAGGTCAGTCATAGTGTTAGTGGAAATGTGTCTGTAGGAGATGCTAAACGTAATGAGGTCAGCCATAGTGTTAGTGGAGATGTGTCTGTAGGAGATGCTAAACGTAATGAGGTCAGTCATAGTGTTAATGGAGATGTGTCTGTAGGAGATGCTAAACGTAATGAGGTCAGTCATAATGTGTCTGTAGGAGATGCTAAACATTATGAGGTCAGTCACAGTGTTAGTGGAGATGTGTCTGTAGGAGATGCTAAACATAATGAGGTCAGTCATAGTGTTAGTGGAGATGTGTCTGTAGGAGATGCTAAACGTAATGAGATCTGTCATAGTGTTAATGGAGATGTGTCTGTAGGAGATGCTAAACGTAATGAGGCTGCTCAGCTCATCTGTGTCTCCTGCTCTAGGTCACTGGCCCCTCCGGCTGGTGGGGGGTGAAGGCGGGTGCTCTGGGAGCCTGGAGGTGTTCCACGAGGGCTCCTGGTGGAAGGTGTGTGGAGACTCCTGGGACACGATGGACGTCCAGGTGGTGTGCAGACAGCTGGGCTGTGGGTCAGCAGGAAAGGCTCATAGTAATGCTACATTTGGGACGGGGAACGACGACCTCTGGCTGACTGAGGTGAACTGCAGGGGCACTGAGATGCACCTGTGGGACTGCCCACACCAGCACAGCCGCTGCCCACACCAGAACCAGGCTGGGGTCACCTGCACAGGTGAGCCTGCGACTCCAGATCGCCGCAGGCTGACTGCCAGCTTCTGAGAAGATTAATCACTGGAGCCCTGACAGAAACACACACCCTAAACCCCAGGAGCAGCTTAAAGATCCACCCTGCATTACAGCTCGATGATTACTTTATTCATGCGCTCACTAATAATGCAAGTAAAAAACATGATGCTTTGGAACTACATTTACATTGATCAGAAGCTCGTATCCAGCGCAGCTTACAGAAGTGGAACGAGCAGGATGTGACATCAGCAGGGTCACAGCCAATAGCAGTGGGCAAGAACAGGAAGTGGAACAAGTGAATGAATAAATAACAAATATCTTCATTTTTATTTTACAGTTCCTTTATCTGAGTCCAGCTCCACTGCAGGTACGGACTCCTCTGGATGGTGTAGGAGAGAGTTCGGGAGATAAAACCTGAGGCTGAGCTCAGAGCCCTGTCAATCACACAAAACCTTTCTCATGCCCAATAAAGAAAACAATGCATTTTAATTGATTTTAATTTTGTTGTTTTAGGTACTCCTGCAATGACTACACAACCAAAATCACAGACAGGTAAAGTTGCCCCAGGAGTCATTTATACAGTGAAAAGAGGACCTCCAACTAATTTCAGCTGTTGGGACTAGCTTTTCCATTAATGCTCTGTATTGCATTTCCACCATATAAATGGTGGTGGCTGTTTGCCTGGGTAGGTTGCTTAGTAACACTCCGTATATGAGTGTTAACACACAACTGCTTCTTGCAGTTTTTTGCCTATTGGCAACAGTACCTCTGCATTAATGCATTAAGACTGAATGTAATTCTATAGGTTTCTATCCAACAATAAACATGGTGTGGCTCTCTAAGCTTGCTGAATGCTGGTACCAAGCTAGCAGTTTGCTTAATTTAAATAGCCAATGTTCTTGAACAGAGGAGAGATCACCCACGTTCTAGTACAGATAGCACAGGCTTAACTGAAGTTTATTAGCTGGAAAGTTAACCATGCACTTGCCCTCAGGTACCTTTTTATGTTGTAGTGGGTATCTTGTGGAATGACTCGGTTTGCTTAATGCAGACAGTTGCTCTGCTTTAATAGGTAGCTGGATGGCTGGCTGTATAAGTACAGTACTGTAGGTGGAAACACAGCTCAGTGGTCGGTGTAAGTAGAGTAGAGGCAGTGTGCCATGTTCTCTGCTGATGCCCAACCCCTTGCCTTCCCCGTTTTGCAGTTGTGTTCGAACAGCCAGTGCCCGGATCAAAGGAGGCTCCGCCCAGCCCGTCTATCCCAGCAGTGGCCTTCCTGGTGATGGGGGCGCTGTTGCTCCTGCTGGCAGTGCTGGGTGTTCTGCTGTTCCAGAACAGAGCGCTGAGGAGAGGTAGGGGGCGGACGGGCGCTGGGTGAACCACCATCACACGCGAGTGTGACTGAAGAAGTCTCTCCAGTGATCAGCTGAGTGGGTTAACCACGCAGCTCTGAATGGGGGCTTATGGGAGGCTCGCCCAGTTAAGACCCTGCACCAGTGCGTGTGGGTGGGCCCTGCAGTGTGGGGCCGAGTCCTCCATCACCAGCTGCCCTGAAATCAAGGAGACTGCCGGGTGACGCGTGATTGGCTGCAGTGTTCCCGAGTGAGGGATTTGGTTGGCATGCTGACCTTGTCTTTTTGTGCACCAGCACCCCCCTGTGGTCGATCACATACCTGCAGTCTGCCTGAATCAGTTATCCGTTATGTGATAAAAGGTTGGACTGATCTCAGATCAGCAGTCCTACAGGGCCCTGGTCTCTGACAGTAGCTGTGTGATGTAGCTTTGTTACAGGGGATCATGTGACAGACACAGAGGAGAATTATGATGATGCCGTGACTCTGGACTGGATTCAAGTGGGTGAGTCTGTACAAAGTGAATCACTCCATATAACATGAATAACTACAAGCTTTTGTGGTTTAATAAAAATTCATCAATCCATCCCATTATATTTAATATACCGGTTCTTGGAAGATTGCTTCATGGGCAATTATGAGAATATGCACATTCCATTCCACCTGCAAACTTTTCTGAGAGTGGATATTTTAGTGTAGACATGACCTTACGAAAATATTTTGACTGAAACTTTTTCTTTCAGTATAGAATTACAAGATCGCAGCAGGTATTTGGTGAAAATGAGCCTTTCCCTGACTGTGTCTGTTTGTCTCCTGATCTGTCCCTGTAGGGGAGAGTGTTCTGGCTGAAAGCCCTCCAGCTCCCAGGGGGATGGACTATGATGATGTGGGGGAGTAGCCTCCTGAAAGAGGAGGATCACTGTGAGATTGACAGTTTTAACTTTGGAAGTGTCCACCCACAAGTTTGGATAGAAGAACTTACATGGACGCCTTTATCCTACACATCTCAAGCAAAATGTTTCAATGTGATAAAACCATATCGCACTAGATCAGCTATTCATGAATTAATAATTCACCTGAAATTATTCACTGTAGACTCCTTAGCTCATTGGAAATGCTGGTATACACTACCCTTGTACACTGGGTATAATAGCTTGCATTAATCGACACAGTGAGTAAATTACTTTTGCTGACCAAAATGATAATGTGATTACAGCTCAAACTACGTCAAGTCAGTACAAACCCCTTAAATATGAAATTAATGGATCAAAATTTTTTGAATGTAAAAATGAAAACAGTGAACTTTAGCATGTAAAATTTTTTGCTTTAGATTTGTTTGTATTTACATCAAACCCTTTCAGTTTTGGCTGCTGTGTTCATCATGTGCAGGTAAGAGCTGTCCATGTTGGCTCTCTGTGATTGACGCATGGAAGGGTTATCAGCCAGAAACTATTCAAAACTATTTCAGTATTACTCATTTCATACAGCTTTCAATACTACTCTGTTTAAACAGAACATAACTTTTTTCTGTGTACATTTAAAAATCTGTAGCCAATGTTAAAACATTTTTTTTACAAAATTTTGATATATATTTTTTGATATTTGGATGCTATATCTTGGAGAATTACACTTCTTTTGATAGAAAAGATTTTATAAAAATGAAATATTACATTTTGCTAAAATGCTCACAACTCCTAGCCTTCTTAAGCATTACCAGTAGTTTTAACAGCTGTGTGTCAATAAGATATTTTTAAATAAAGCTTAAAGACTGATTAAAATTTGTTCTCTCATTTCCTTTTATCCTTATTTTTTGTTCTTGTATTTATTCATTTGTCTGAAAATATGCAGGCATAGCTAGAGTAAACAGTTTAGCTTGTTTATGACACTGAAATAGGGGAAGAGTAACAGAACCATATCTCTTCTTCTCTTTTTCTGTTCCCCCCTTCCCTCCCTCCTTCCTTGAGTCTATCTGTCCATTATCCCTCCCACCCTCTTCATCTTGCTTTTCGGCCGCATCCCACTCTTTTCAGAACAGCTGTTGGAGCCGTCTCAACCTCTAACCTAAAGAGTTATGGGTAATAATCTCCGCCCCCTCGTGGTGAAGCCAGCACATGATGCAGACTCACCGGAAGGGGGCACTGGAATTGGAGACCACAAGCCACCCCCCCCCCTCCCCCTCCCCCTCCCCCTCCCCCACTCAGATTAGCCTCCTACGGTATCGGAAGCCGGCCAAAATGGCACACTCATGAGCGTGGGGAGTTCGGCGAAGGAGGGTGTAGGGGGTGGACTGGGACGCAGCCGAAGTGCTGACCTGGGGGCAGGATTGGCTACCACGGGCGCAGGAAGAGATTTTGAGCAGGGGGTGCTGCTGGCAGAAATGTTAAATCATGACATCGTGATTTAAATATTAGTTGCTTTCATTGTATTTTTTAAACTAACAGAGTGGCTTTAAACTAGATCATTTTCTATCATATTTCAACGCAAAAAATGCCCTTGTGATAAAATCTGCCGTGGATTTCACCTTCAACAGAGGCAAATAATTTAGTCAGGTCACAGAGTAATTCAGCAATACAGCTTTTATTCGCCCAGATAGGAGAAACGGTTAAAGCACTCATCACAGAGTTCGAGAAATTCTGCTTTTAAGTTCTGCCTCTTATATCTTTCTGTAAAGTTTTTAGGCGGCCTTGTTCTAATCGGACGATGTGATTCACATGGCATGACACTCTCACTCTCCAAGCCCATACCCTTTTTCTACTTTGCGCATAAAATCACACAAAATTCATTCACTACAATTGTGTGATGAAGCTGATAAAGCCTGTAGGGTGGGGATTAATAATTGTGGATGCTAGTGTAGTTACAGAGATGATAGCACAGTGGGTAAGGAACTGGACTTGTAATCGAAAGGTCGCAGGTTCGATTCCCGGGTAGAACACTGCCGTTGTACCCTTGAGCAAGGTACTTAACCGAAATTGCTTCAGTATATATCCAGCTGTATAAATGGATACAATGTAAAATGCTGTGTAAAAGTTGTGTAAGTCGCTCTGGATAAGAGCGTCTGCTAAATGCCTGTAATGTAATGATAGGCTTAGAACTCCATGGCTCCAGTTTCATGTCAAACCGTTTTCGTTTTACCAGTTGCATACTCACATGGAACTTGAGTTTACAACATCAGCTAGCCTATGTCTTGCAAGACTTGAGTCTTCCCCAGCCCTGACACTCAACTGCTAACACAACTGAACAAAGTATGTTTCTTGGTTTGTACTTTCATTAAGAGCGTTTGAGCATTTGAAAACGTGCTATATAAATGCAAGGATTCATTCATTCATTCATTCATTCATTCAAGTCATTTCTAACAGTCATGTCAGTCATTAGGTAGTTTTGTTTGATTAATGTCTTTACTGGCCATATTATGCAAGCGGACTACAATTCCATACAGCATTATTTCATGACGTACCCTTCCTGCGTTTCAGCCTACCCAAGTCCTAATTTAGCTAGCTTATGGCAGTCACATTAAGCAACTTTATTTTAAGGATGACAGCAAGAGCATTAAAAGGGGTGAAAACAAATATAATTCAGGGCATGTCGAGAAGTGCAGTTACCATCAAGGACAGCTAACCGGTTCCGTGGGGGCTAGCCTGCTCCCAGTGGGATATGTAGTTTCTCATAAAGAGAAAAAAATGAACTGCGCCTTGTGTCAAAAATTACGCCAATTCAGAGGTTCTCATTGTTTGGTACTTTTTACACTATTTTAACAATGTGGTTAAAAGCTGGTTTTACATACTTTCATAAAATCGCTAATACTAAAACATTCATTTCCTGGCACCAACTTCTGTCACAGACATGACCCACTTCTGTGACCTATTATGTTTGAAAACTACTCTAGTACTCAGCTGCAGCCCCACAGTACAACCCTCTGGCTGTGTCTGGGTGGAAATGACATTTGGTTTTATTGCGCAGAATTGTTAAACCATCAATGCCCTGTGTGAACCATAAAGGGTTTGACAGAGTTCAGCAGAGCTGAAGAATAAGAATAAAATGTCTGATTCAGGTTCTTTACCAAGCTTCAAAATAAAAGCACATGTTACATTTCAAAACTACCCCCAGGTTGAGACTTTAACCAGAAGAATTGTGCCCCTAAAGGCTACACCCAGTATGATTTCTAAAGATTTCCCCCTTTGGAATGCCATAGCCTTTTGGTGTAAAAACACATATTTCTGCTCATACACAACCTGAAATCAGTATCATCTTAGGATATTGACATTGCTAAGAATAAAAACATTATTTAAGTCATATCTAAACCTCTCTCTACTGATCAAACATAATTCAAAGCATTCCCCAGACATGGGGCTGTGGGCTTCAATGCACAAGAAAGTTTGAGCGTCTGAAGTACAGTAGTTATGATTAACAAAATGGCTGTATCAAGAAATTTCAAACAAAGCTACACCTTTGATGGAGAGCATTAATTGACTAATATTTTGATTGGTATTTTGATACACATGATTTTTATGCCTACCAACGATGTCAGAGAACCTAAAACAATTTATATGTTATGCTGAAGCTGCTGTTGATGATGACGCTGAGGACAATGATTATGATGCTGAATATGATGACAATTACCAATGAATGTTTAATAACGTTCTTTTAAATTTTAATAACGATAGGCAAATAATGTTTGAAGTACTGCAGCTAATGGCATTTTATAGTATACTTCTATTGTAACATGGTCTACATAAGCACACTGGTTCGATCGCAGGAGCCTATTCCACTATTAATTTTGTTGTAAAGCTTACTGATCTCATTTTTCAGATAAATGGACAACTGATTAACAAGCATGAAACCGTCCAGACCCACGGCGCAATTTGGTGAACTATATTTTTTTGGTTGGTTTTACGCAGTCATATATGGCAATTGGTTCTGTCAGAATTCTGACTGATATAGCCAGGGAACATTTTCAGTGGAAACTTGATACCGCCTTATAACTTCAGTCCCAGGTCATTTGTGAATCGTTGAAATGGATTTTGAAAATAGACACTTCATGCTACAATCCTGACAACGACAATGACTGTGCTGTGAAGTTTAGGTAGCAAACAACAAGGCTGAATCCTTTTGATGGAATGTACATAGAAACTATACGCTCAGATCGCCTAGAATCGATAACGTTTCAGAAAATATATAACGTTAAAAGATTTAATTCATTGAAATCAATTGTTGCCGTTTATTGAGGGTGTGACAGAAAATTTCGGTAGCGCTGCATAAGCGAATGTTTTTCACATTTACCGTTCGATTGAGCAAGTACCATTCACAGTCAATTTTATGGGCTAGTGCTGTCAGATTGTGCCAGCTATTTCACATGTACAGTGATGAATAAAGGCTAACAGCACAGTAGCACTTCGTTCTTGTCACTTGTACCACCACTGTAATGAAGTAAAAAAAAAAAAAAAAAAGGCTACAAACCTTTTCTATGAGAAATGTGTTGTCGAGCTGACGCGCATACACTGCTGTTGACATTGTAAAGCTCCGTTTTGGCCTCCGCACTATATAGGCAGGTATAGCTATGGCGCGTCCTCACCTCTGTAACGTTATTTGTTATCCTCCGTGTGTCCATCGGTGGTTGTGGGACTCCCTGAAAACTTGGGCTGCGATAAGTAACGAAAGTGAATTGTACAATCACGCTAATGTTTGCAGACTTGCCACACACTAGTGCAAACACTAGGGAATGGAAAGTGATGCGATGATCTGCAGCAGAAGCTTGCTGGTAAAGAAAACCATCAGTTAAAGAATCAAGATTGTGAGGGTGGGACAACTTACCCCTATTTGTTGGTGACTCTACATGAAGTGCATAATTTGTTTAACTTTAATGTAATTCTTGGCGACCAATGATCCCACGTGCGTGTTAACGTTGATTGAAGAACGCACAGGGCGAAGTATCTAAGATGTGCTTTTAGTAGTCCATCTTCGGAACATTGTAGTTTCACCACGGCAGACCCACGTCAATAACATCTGGCGTCACATAATAATGTAGCCTAGTGTAAATGCAGTCGGATTCTCTTAGAAAAAGACAACCGCGGCGCTAAGTCCTTATGAATTCTCCTTCACATTTTCCCTTGCCCCTCATGACGTTTTCCATCGAGGTCAAGAAAAAGTGGTTAGGAAAAGACAGAGGACATAATTTTTTTGACTATTCGACCGCAGCCCTGGTCTTGTTACTCCCTAGCTATCATGGGCCTAAAATCAGATGCAAACGAACCAATACACAGGTGTGGTGTGGGCCTGTAATGAGAGATTCCATTTTGTCAGAATTTGAGAAAACCTTGTGATATCCAGTACTGAAAGAGACGTTAATAAACTGGCCAATTCAAGTCATTTGGCTTAAAATACAGAGTGTTTCGTTCGCATAGCAATGACAGGAAATGTGTATAATGGGAACAAAATTGGACCAAGAATTGATCACTGGGGCACACTGCACTTCAGCAAGCTGATGACGAAACACACTCCCCAACGGTGATGCAGATTTCCTGTTGGACAGGTGAGAGGAAACCCAGTCCTGGGCAGTTCTGGATATACCCACCCACTGCCTGAATCTAGGACACAATTAACAAGCACATCCAGTATAACGTAGATACAGGCACTGGGAAAAATCCAAACCAACAGAAAAAAGCACGCTCACTGTAGCTAATGAAAAATTCTCCCATTTAATCATCAAAACATAGATGTTTCGACCAAACTGGGTCTTCCCCAAGTCCATCATGAACAGGGAATTTAACCCTGAAATGCATTGAAGTTTTTTTTCCAATTATAGTCTTGTTAGACAGAGAACATATGTTCATCAGAGCCATCTTGAACAGGGAATTTACAAGGTCTTTCGCAGAAGCCAAATCGACAGTGCAATAGTGAAAAATTAAGAGAGAAACAAAGATGCTCAACTGATATCTCTAATGTGTGAGGTCTAATAATCAGCTTTAACTGGCACGCACATTACAGCTTCTGAAGTGGCAGTAAAAGAATTGGAAATGGCAGTAAGTTTATTTTTAGAAAACAAGTTTGCAATACACAAAACCATGTTTCTTTTGACAGTATATCCAAACAGATTTCAGTTCTTTCAAACAAATTACGTTGCAGTCAATTTCATAATCGCAAAATACCACCCTTCAATCTACAAGGAATTACATTTTACAAATAAAAAATGCACAACAAACACTCCAAAATTGTTGGGGTACCAACTTTTTCCTCACTACTTGAATTCAAATTAAACACCCACAAAATAAAAATATCGAAATTACAACGGGATGGTTCATTTAATAATAGTGAAGGGATTTTCGTGAGTTCTAAGGTTATTCTTGAAAATTTGATGGACATCTGGAATGCTTCCTATGCAAACTACATCATGTAAGGGATGCTTTCATCAAACACTTCCCACAATGAATACATTTGTCAGGCTATTTATTTGTAGGAGCTGACCTTTGCCATGAAAAGGAGAACTTTATTTACACATTGAGTGCATTTGAAAGACTCATATGAATTCTCAGGTGACAATCATCTAAAACTAGCATTACGTACAGTACATGGTGGCAATTTAACTCACTTCCTTTGGAAAAACAATCCCTACACTGAAAACATTTGTATGCAATTTGGCTGTGTGACTGCTTTGGTGGCAAGTTAAACACACTCCACACTGTACATTGGTATGAAGCATTTAGCGAACATTTCATGCACTTGCTTTGGAAAAGCACTTCCCACACAGAACATGAATTCTCAGGTGGTTACTTAAATATTTTGGGAGAATGCTTTTGTAGAGCTTTTCACCTCAATGAATTCCATGTTGGCATGAGGCAGTGTGGAAAAGCCCTTACCACACTTCGATGTTTAGGGCTTTTCCCTTGAATGAATCTTCAGGTGTCTTTTTAAGCGACCAACTTCGGAAAAGCCCTTCCCGCACTGTGTACACTTGTAAGGCCTCTCATCTGTATGAATTCTCAAGTGGCGACTTAAATAAGATATTTGGGAAAAGCACTTCCCGCAAGAATTACATTCGTAAGGCTTTTCAGCAGTATGAAGTCTTTTGTGGGCATTTAAATTAGATAGCACAGAAAAGCACTTCCCACACTGTGTACAATTGTAAGGCCTCTCACCTGTATGAATTCTCAGGTGTCGATTTAAATGAGACATTTGGGAAAAGCACTTCCCGCACTGTGTACACTTGTAAGGCCTCGCACCTGTATGAATTCTCAGGTGTTGATTTAAATGAGACATTTGGGAAAAGCACTTCCCGCAAGAAATACATTTGTAGGGCTTTTCAATGGTATGAATTCTTTTGTGGGCATTTAAATTAGACATCATAGTAAAGCACTTCCCACACTGTGTACAATTGTAAGGCCTCTCACCTGTATGAATTCTCAGGTGTTGATTTAAATGAGATCTTTTGGAAAAGCACTTCCCACACTGTGTACAATTGTAAGGCTCTTCACCAGTATGAATTCTCTGGTGTATATTCAAATGAGACTTTCCAGAAAAACCCTTCCCACACTGTGTACACTTGTATGGCTTTTTATCTGTGTGAATTCTCAGGTGGCTACGTAAATGACACATACTTGCAAAGCACTTCTCACAATGAGTACATTTGTAGGGCTTTTCACCTGTATGAACTGTCAAGTGTGTATTTAAATAAGCTTTTCTTTTAAAACACTTCTCACATTGTGTACATTTGTAAGGCTTCTCACCTGTATGAATTCTCTGGTGTACACTTAAATAATATTTTGTATTAAAACACTTCTCACATTGTATACATTTGTATGGCTTCTCACCTGTATGAATTGTCCAGTGGCATTTTAATAGATACTTTGTGGAAAAGCATTTCCCACAATGTACACACTGGTAAGGCTTCTCGCCTGTATGAATTCTCTGGTGTACACTTAAATAAGATTTTGTATTAAAACACTTCTCACATTGTGTACATTTGTATGGCTTCTCACCTGTATGAATTGTCCAGTGGCATTTTAATAGATACTTTGTGGACAAGCACTTCCCACAATGTACACACTGGTAAGGCTTCTCGCCTGTGTGAATTCTCTGGTGTACACTTAATTCAAATTTTGATTTAAAACACTTTTCACACTCTGTACAATTGTATGGCTTTTCATCTGTATGAACCCTCAGGTGGTGATTTAATAGAAACTTTGTGGGAAAGCACTTCCCACAATGTACACACTGGTAAGGCATCTCACCTGTATGAATTCTCTGGTGTACACTTAAATAAGATTTTGTAGTAAAACACTTCTCACATTGTGTACATTTGTATGGCTTTTGACCTGCATTAATTTGACCTTCATTTGTATGCACAGCCTTTTTTTGAAAGATTTTCAAAAGGCTTGGTTTTTTACTTGATTGAATTATCATGGGTTCAATGATCACATTTGTTCTCTGAGAGTTTACATGTTTGTTGCTACTATTTGCACTTTTTTGGACAATTCTGGTCAGATTATTTTCACTGTTCATGTCACAGTGATCATTTAAGTCTCCACAATGGGTCAGTAGGCCGTAAGGTTCCTCTTTTTTACAGTTTGGGCTTGGCCGTTCTGCACATTGCCCTGATTCAGTCTGGCCTTTGTGACCAACACCAGCCCCATTCATCACAGTATTCATGAGATCATTCACTAAAATATCACTAGATTCAATCTTATCAAATTTCATATGAACACATTTATCCTGCAAGTCACTGATATGTTCTGCCTTCAGGTATCCTCCATCATCTGTCTCCGTTTTGATTTGGTCAGGATCCAGATGGGTTACATATCCCAGCTCTGTATTTTCAAGGATCTCCATCTTAATAAAATCCCCAGTGTGGGTGGAGCCCAAATCAGTTTCTGTTTTGATCAGTGATGTGTGTGTGTGGTGTACATCACTGACCCCACTGTGTGCTGTAACACACTCTGGCTCCAGTGTGTTGAGTCCTGGTGCAGCACACTCGGTCTCTGACTCTGCCATGTGGACAGGCTCCAGTCCACTGAGTTCCTCTTCTTTCTGTCTGATCCTGTGCTGCTCAGTGAGCTCTGGTAGTGTTGTCTCAGTGTCCTGTCTCAGACAGACTCCTGCCTGCATCATACTGCGGCTCAAAAGTACAGCAGACGTGCAGCTCCTGGAGGGACACAGGGGAAGGGAGTTAGCCTTAATCAAACAGGCCCTACAGCAGCAGCGGACACATTCTGTACAGTCTGCAGTCCCGCAGATACCCGACAAACCACATGGGGGCGCTGTAGCATTATGAGGTGGGCTGAACCCATCCTTTTCCCCTGGGTGATACCTGGGGCTCGTTCCAATCGCTTATCTTGTGTGTCCTTGTCTCCTCAGTCCTCGTCTGACACTGAAATCAATCGAGGACCTTGAAGGAGTAAGGAGGCAGGAGGCACCTGGAGGATGCTTGAGGTAGGAAACATGAGTATACCCTTTTTGGAACACGTGATGTGTAAATGATCGATCTGTGGCTCCACCTCTCCCCGTCTGCAATGCCTGTGATTCACGTTGCTTCAAACTGACGCTTGGCGTCCTTTCCATGTCTCCTTCCTCTGCGTCCTCCGTTAGGTGAAGCAAATGAGCAAGGAAAGGATGTGAGCAAAGGATGCTGGGACGTAAATTATGCAATACGAATGAGCCCAAAGGTAGGGCTGGGCGATCGTCTGTCTGTTTGGATCGGCCAAATACGACCTGCAGGGATCGCTGATTGCATCTCCACAGGAGAGTGGGGAGGGCTGCACGTTGGGTTTCTCTTAAACAGGTTAGTTGTGCCGTTTGCAGCTTTGAACAATCTAGCTAGTCAGTCAGTAAAACTAGTTTTTTTATTTTTATTTTATTATATTCTATTAAGATATTATTATGCCATAATTATGCAGGCTTCAGGGTTTTTGCCAATAATAAGCCATGGTGCTGTGCCACTGCATGAATTGGGAGTGTCACGGTAACATAAACCCCTAAAACTGAACACATTTAAATGTAAACACTGACAACACACAATACAACATTCTTAAAAATAATCTGACCACCACAATGCATGAAACTCTCAAAACTGGCATCTATAATACTGTAAAGCAGTGTATATCATCCAAAAATCTGCACAAAAAAAAAGGCCATCTAATCTCACGTACCTCATCACTCTGTCTGTACAGGCTACCCAATGTAGCAACGATGATCGATATAAAGATTTATCGCACAGCAACTTAAACTTCTCAAGTACACCAAGCAAAGATACAGGCGGGATCAAAAGTCTACCAAGACACTACCAAGCCCTGGTTGTCCTCCTTATTTATGAAGGAATAAAGCAAATATGATACACCAGTAATACTTACTATTCAAGAACGCATTATTGAGAACAGTTACACACACACACACACACACACACACACACACATATATATATATATATATTTTTTTTTTTTAAACACATTTCCAAAACGCTTCGAGGAAATGGGTATTTCCACTAGTGACAGTATCTCTATAAAAACAGGTATACAAAAAATTGATTCGAATTAATTTTTTTGAAGACCCAAGACAATGACAGAAACATTACAAAAACAAAAGCAAAAGGCTGAATTAAGAAGGTCTCGCATAATTAATAAAGGTTTATGTCTCATCACCTTCAGCAAAACAGTTGTTGTTAGGTAGGACAAAATGCATATGGTAAATGATTTCATTGGGAAATTTAAATTTGCCATGTACACAAGTGTAACTCAAAAGCAAATAATGACCTGCATGTAAAAACAACTATTCCAGAAGGTTTCCTCTTCCAAAAGAAAATTATTTTTTCCCCCACAATAGACCACAATCCAGAACAATCCCACAGAATCCAGGAATGGGTGGAAAAAATGGTGTACAGGACTGCAATAAGGTAGTACTGCTACTACAAACCACAAAGCGGAAATGTGCCAAAAGGCCATCGCCAGCATTATAAGAAAACAACTTGTACTTAAGTTTGTTGTAGACAAACCAAACAACCTTTATTAAGGGGAACCAGCGCCGCAATGTTTTATACATTTTTTCACCACTAGAGGGCAAGTGAGAACGTGTACAGAATGAGCAAGACCTAGAAGTGCTGCTGTTCATGTCCTATACGAAATTTGACACATCTTAGGGAATTTTCATTCACATCGTCGAAATATCATAATTAAATATACAAAATATAGGCGACTGTAGCCTATTTATCAAGCTAACAACCGAGAAAAGAAGAATAGCAAAATGCTCTAAGTACCTGCGAATTAGCTAGTTACTTTTGTATAAGTCATTACTTTATTATTTCAAAGTTCCACACACACACACACACACACACACACACACACACACACACACACACACACACACACACACACAAATGTGTGTTGAACTTAATACACATATTTTAAACTTTAACATTATTCAGCTGATATAAATTGAAATAATGTATCGCTATAGTAGTAAAAATATAGGTTTTCAGGGAGTGCACCAGACGCAGCTAAATTGAGTGGAAAGAAGGTAGAATAAGGTCAAACATACACAAGGATTAAAGGCAAACTATGCAGTGATTTCTTAGCCTGTGTTTACAATCAAGGAAGTCTCCACCTCCGTCTTCAATCCCGCTCACACACCCCCTGAGTACCCCACTTCAATCAATCAATCAATTTTCATTTGTATAGCGCTTTTAACAGAGGAGCTTTGTCACAAAGCAGCTTTACAAAGATCCGCCCCCCAAAGAGTAAGCCTAGGGCAACAGTGGCAAGGAAAAACTCACTGACTTGTCCCAGACATGCGAATGCATGATAAACTATCGGTAAATTTCTCCCACCAATTACTCGGCATAGGCATAGACATAGGCTACACTGTCCTGAACCACACATGTGAAAACCGAACATTCCGGTCAAAAACCGGAACTATAGATGCATAGCTAGGGGTGAAGTTACTTACAGGTCCAACAGAAAACAAGCCAGCTCCGTTTTTCATCCCCTTGGCGAACTTCAGCTAACACCACCGAGGACAAGCAATTCCAATGTTAAAGTAAAGTTCTTGAACGAGTTCTCCGATCACAAACCACGGTTCTGTAGCCACACCCACCCCTTCACACACTTTAAAATAACAAATACAGCTAAAGGTGCAAAAATTCGGCGAAAATTCGTAAAGAAGTTCCCTAAAAATCACAAAACTCCAATGGAGGTTTGCCGTAAGGAAAGTGAGAAGGTATCTAAACCAAGAGTTTAGATAGTTATTTTGAGAATATGAGGCATAATTTCATACATCCAAATGTACAGGACATTTCGTGAATCGTGATGATTTTGCGTTCTATCCTCGATGCTGTAATATTAATAATTCTACAAGGAATACATCTTTCACAAATTGGAGACTTGGCGCCTGCGCAATCTTTAGTGTTCCCATATTCACTGCACGAGGCCGATCAGACAGGAATACGATTGGCCCATAGACCGTATGGGATTGGCCTCAAATCTCGCCCATTGAAAATAGCGGCGTCCCGTCGTCCATGTAGGCTACTGTCAATGGTAAAAACAGAGATTGCCAATATAGTTTTTGTGCATAGTTTGCTTTAAAAGTCTTAGTTTTTAAACTAGTTGGCGGGGTTGGGGTTATTTTAGTAAATTTGCATTTGCACATGAAATATATTTTAATCCCGTGCAAACCCGGTTGTTGACAACATGCTGAATTGCCCCAATTTAATTTAGTTTCTAATCTCCGCTTGTTTTATTATGCTCTATCAGTTACAGGTTCTCCGGCATTTTGTCCACCAAATCACATTACAGCACTGTTCAGTTTACAAGCAATGACCGGGGATACTCATAATGTGGCTACTTCGCTAAAAATGAATTCAAATTGCATTGTACATTATGACTAAAAAGAACCACACAGACGCTATAAGCCAAATCACCTTATTTTCAGGACTTCCACGTGCTCCACTGATTAATTTACGGAACAATCGAAAGGGTAGCGACATCTTACACATTTAGCAAACTCGAAAATGAATTCTACAATCACGTTTATTTTGCAGCCATTGCCACACTTGTGCAAACGCCGAAAAAAGCTTCCTGGTAAATAAAACTAATAGAACTGATAAAGCATCGATATTTATAGGGGGAGAACAACTTACCCTTATTAATGCTGACTTTACTTCAGTTGGGCTACACCGTTTGTTTAACTTAATGCACTAATTCTCGGCACCGAATGATACCATTCGCATGTTTCTTTAAGCTTCTTCTTGTTCTTCTCTGTTTAATGGCGATTTATAACAATCTTTTGGTTCATTAACGCCACCTACTGGGCTGGAGTGCGGTCTAACGGTTATGTCCTCTTTTCCCAAACGTATTTTTCTGCTAACAATTGCCTCACTTAACAGGACCTAAACCCTACATATTAACCACGTTTGCACCCTATTTCAAAGCACCCGTCACTTTATTCATATTTTGCACTGGACTTTCCTCTTGGACTGTTAAAATCTTACATCCACGGATTTATGTAATGTTCTATGGGGTGGGGGTTATGTGTTATGTGTTTCTTTTCTTATTATGTGTCTTGACTGTTTTGCTGTGATTGTTTGTTGTTATGTCATGAGCACACCGAGGCAAATTCCTAACAACTAAGTTGTATGGCATTAAAGTATTGAATCTTGAATCTTATCGCCTCCATAGCATCTCCACTTTCAAGGGTGGCACTGATGTATTTTTAACTGCTGCACAAGATATTCTCACTGCTTGAGTCTGAATCATGTCTAGTATTGTTATTAAGGATTTTGAGGCTGATCCTGAGGACACACATCTAGATCCCTACACCCCACCCACGGCCTGAGGTAGTCAAAGAAGGACACCGTGATCAGCAGTGTCAAAAGCTAAAATCAATAAAGTTATTTAAAAGCCCTCAAAAGCTAACACGACCTGAGGCGAAAAGACAAGACATTTAATGGCTCTGTACAACATTACAGAAACAAAAAAACTATTTACAATGAAATATATTATATATATATATAGCACACTCGCACATATAATTGCCAGGGTGTTTTCACTGAAGAATTGGGCTTAAAGCTGTATTCTACAAGGTATCTCCAACGTTTAGACAATGCCTCCATTTATATATAGGCATATGGGTATTGTTTCGGCAGGACGAATGATTGCAAACGTGTTAACGCTTTTATTTCTTCAGACAACGTTAGAAGCAAGTGATGTGTGTTAAAATGCTCTGGATAAGAGCGTCTGCCAAATGCCTGTAATGTAAAAACGGCGATAAAACGGACTTGGTTTAGAATGTAACCGATTGCCACTGATTTGCTCAATGATTTTTTGCTCTCCGTGCGATTACTAGAAAAATGCGGGAGAATGAAAAAAAAACCTTTGTGTAAAACTTGATCAATGGTTTTAAAGCCCGCGAATTTCAGCCAATAGAATTTGAAAAATCAACCAACAACAGTTGCAGTACAAGCGACCTCCAATGAGAATTAGTCTGACGTCATCTTAAACCAGGTCTGAACATTTGCATACGGACCGTTTATATGGAAGGAGAACGGATTAGGCGGTATCACTTCGTTTCTGAATTTGCAAGAATGCCGGAGCCAGCGAAATCCGCGCCCAAGAAGGGTTCTAAGAAAGCTGTCACCAAGACCGCTGGAAAGGGAGGAAAGAAGCGCAGAAAGTCCAGGAAGGAGAGCTACGCCATATACGTGTACAAGGTCTTGAAGCAAGTGCATCCTGATACTGGCATATCGTCAAAGGCCATGGGCATCATGAACTCCTTTGTTAATGATATTTTTGAGCGTATTGCTGGTGAGTCTTCCCGTCTGGCTCACTACAACAAGCGTTCTACCATCACTTCAAGGGAGATTCAGACCGCTGTGCGCCTTCTGTTGCCAGGGGAGTTGGCCAAACACGCAGTGTCTGAGGGCACCAAGGCCGTCACAAAGTATACCAGCTCAAAGTAAACTGACGTGCAACGAATCTTAACCCAAAGGCTCTTTTCAGAGCCACCCACACTCTCACGGGAGGCAAAAATACTTTCACTGAAGTTCAGTGTGGAGCCGAGCTTATTTTATAACACAACCTAGCCGGCGGAGTTGCATGCATATGCCGTTAAGTCTGTTCTCTTAATCCTTTGATGTGGACGTGCGCGCATGCTTGCGTCCGAAATTCTATATTGAAGTCCGGTTTTAGTTAATAGGACAGTCGACCTATTTTAGGGAGATTTAACAACGTAGCAGAACCTCAAGTGCATCCAATGGAGCTTTGAGAAACCGTGCTACAGTATGCTGTGTAACCTTAGCAGGTTCGTGACTACCTCAAGAAAGCGGTACAAGCAAATGAATTTATGCCAGCCTAGAATATGAAACCATAAAGTAAACCGTTCCAGTCCTAAAATACATAAGGACACGGTGCACGGTGGGTCTGCGGTTTCTGATAAAAAATGACCAAAGATTTTGCTATGCTGATATCTGTGGGGGCTGGGCGGCGGCGGCCTCCAGTGTTTGTGGTAACGTTTCACTTAAATATTCAATATTCATCGCAATGTGCCATTTGACAAGAGGCGCCTGAACCTTTGTGGATTATTGTACATATTATTAAAGGCATAGTTTTAGCTAAGAACCAGTTTAAATATATTGCATCTCAAAATCGAAGCAACTGGCATTTTCCAGTGATTGCTGGCTTTGACAAATTGTTTATCATAATTAGATAATCATTTACCCTCCTGATGTCACACATCAAACCTATATAATCAAAAGTATGAATATTCTATATTCTTGTAAGGAATTTCACTGAAAACTTCCAGGTGACAAAATCTGTTTTTGGTAATGTGCTGTGGAAAACTGGTTATTTAGCATTTGTAAACTGAGACCTACACCTGAAAACAGTCAATTACTTACATGGTGAAAATCATGATTGAAACTAACCCACTAGTGTAAAATGGAGAGTGCAAAGAGAAAACTCAATCAACATTTGTTCTTACATTTTAAAATGACACAAATATGACACCTTTACTTCACAAATCAGTCTGGTCAATTAGTTGAAGCAATTTCTGAACTCACCATGCCACGGCTGTGGGGGGAAAAAATAAAACCACTGTTTTGTTAAAACCACTGACTGTCTGAGTGCACTGAGCAAGAAACAATAAATCACATATTACTGTATTGCAAAAGATTTTTAAAAATGGGGAAAAAGACTAATGGTTTCAGTATTAATATTAATCTTTAAGTTACCAAATATGGATGTATTATGGACAACATACCGAAACAACTCAAATAATTTATTTGGATGGCAATATGTATTGTAAAAATGAAAACTAGGTGTAAACGCTGTATTGACAAAAGATGAACAAAAGAGTGGCTTTTCATTGCCAGTCAAAGTTGGACAAATATCGATTGAATCCCACCCAAGGCAAATGAAAAATAAACCTGCATTGTGTTCTTATCTCTTACAGCACAAAATCAAAATGATGGAACTCTAATAAATGCTTTCAATATCCTAAAATAATTGGTTGGATAGACATCCAGCAGTTCCGACTCAAACTTCAGCCTTTTATTTAAGTTCATGATTTCTGCAAGGAGTGATTTTTCTTTTGTTTGTTAATTTTTTTACTCACAAAATAATCATCTTTTTGATTTTATTACTTTCGTTTTCACTATTTAAATTTTGACAATTATCCCCCTCCCAAAGGCGACCAATTTCTTCTAATTTCATGGATGCAGGGGGAAGGTTCCACACATTTTATGACCTAAAATGTGATCACCCATAGGGATATCAGGCGTCTGAAGAGCGTACATTCAGGTACTGCATGGGCATGTCCGGAGGAAGTTACATGAAAACACGGACTAATTTACATAGCAGTATATTAATGACAATAGAAAAATACATTAGTCTCGATTTAATAAGCTAAACAATGTTTTTTATTTTTTTTATTTTATTTTTTATAAGCCATAATGGCTGGTTCAGCAGACGTTCATGTGTAACGGTGATGAATCTCAGCGAAGACTTGCGTTGTGCTTTACTGCCAGAACTAGAAGTCCTGCACAACCGCTTCACTTCGGTATTGCATAAGTCTTTCAGCCTTTCCCATTTCCACACGGGGCTTCTGTGAATAATGAACGAACACTTTTAACGTGTGTGATATGTTTGATGGTTTTAAAAGACGAATCGTGTGGGAGAAGCACCTTTGACAGGTACTTGTCCGTGACCAGTGTCGATGTTTTGGACAGGCTGGAGAAAATGCGGCTACACTGTTCAGGGCACAGGAGTTAATTTGTAGGCAGAAGGGCTTTTGTTGAAGTTTACCTGCGTTTTTTGCAAGTAAAATAACTGCACGGCGTTTTATTTTATCAATATTGACGCAGAGAAAACACAAGTGAGCCGAATTCTCAGGAGCCGAGACGCTGCACCGGACTGGTTGAGTCTACATGGTCCTCATGCAGCATTTAAGTCCAGCCCCCTGTGCGGGAGCAGCAAAAGGATATTGTGTTACGTACCGCAAGCGTGATTAGAGAAAATCTGACTGAAAAGTTATGTCGGAAGTTGCTCCAGCTCCAGCCGCCGCCGCTCCGGCTAAGGCTCCCAAGAAGAAAGCGGCAAGCAAGCCCAGAAATGCGGGGCCTAGCGTTGGGCAGTTGATTGTGAAAGTAATTTCTGCTTCTAAGGAGAGGAGCGGAGTGTCCCTGGCTGCGTTGAAGAAAGGTCTGGTCGCCAATGGCTACGATGTGGAGAAAAACAACTCACGCGTAAGACTAGCTGTTAGAAGCCTGGTGACCAAGGGGACCTTGCTTCAGACAAAGGGAACCGGCGCATCTGGTTCATTTAAGCTCAACAAAAAACAGGAGAGTGTAAAGAAACCCGCTAAGAAAGCAGCTCCTAAAGCTAAGAAGCCCGCTGTGGTCAAAAAGGCAGCAGCGAAGAAGCCTGCGGCCAAGAAGTCGCCGAAGAAGAAGCCCGCTGCAGCTAAGGCGAAGAAGAGCCCAAAGAAACCCAAGAAGCCGACAGCCGCGGCGAAGAAGCCAGTCAAGAGTCCGAAGAAAACCAAGAAGCCGGCAGCAGCAGCTAAGAAGGCGACCAAGAGTCCTAAGAAAGCGAAGGCGGCCAAGCCAAAAGTTGCCAAACCTAAGACCACAAAAGCCAAGAAAGCGGCTCCCAAGAAGAAGTGAACACACATACTATAACGTAAATTTACGAAGTTCAAAGGCTCTTTTAAGAGCCATCCACAGTTTCTTGAAAGTGCAAGTTTCATTATTTCGCTCTTGCCTGGCGACAAGCTCTTCCATGTGTCTAGTTGCGATATCTATATATGATTGAACTCAAGAAGAAAGCTTGTCAGTCGTCTGTGTGTGTGTCATTTTATATATATATATATATATATATATATATATATATATATATATATATATATAATCTGGAGGCATGCACAAACTACGCATATATGGACTATACTGGTATTCTGTGTTCAAACAAACTAGCTGGCTTCTGCTCCCTCTAAACTCAATGGTTCATAGGTGATTGTTATAGATGAATGAATATCAATATACCGGTTTAAGTTACTTGATGTTGAGCGGAATCCCTATCACTGTGGAGGAGAATAAAACCGACAGAAAAGAAAGAAATACAGAATCAAAGTAAAAACGGTTTTAATGTGGAAATAAACTGAAGAATTCACGTGAAATTTATTAACATTTTTTGGACCCATCATACACATTTTAGCAGTGAAATTGTTATACAATAGATATTAATTAGACTCAATTCCAGTAATTCAGATGATTTCTGAATAAAGGGGAAAACAATGCATACGGCTTATAAAATGTGCCTTGGTCA
The DNA here is from genome assembly GCA_039654925.1 of Anguilla pacifica. NCBI lineage: Eukaryota > Metazoa > Chordata > Actinopteri > Anguilliformes > Anguillidae > Anguilla > Anguilla pacifica. The sequence goes on along the minus strand of CM077285.1, from coordinate 76,028,011 downwards.
TTAATGTATATATAGAAGTAACGCGAGACTTTTGTGTTCGTCTTATATGTTGACATGCTTGATTGTTTCTTGAATTACCGTTTTTCATGCATTCAAACTTCATAATGCCTGAAATTTCAATTAAGCGCTTTTTACAAAGTACCGATGAGACACAATTCAGTACTGTGCTGTGAGCGCCATGTAAAAATTGTCCTCCTATTTCATTGGACAAAATTCCACCAACGCTGCAGCCAATGGGTGAATAGAGTGTTGCTATAAGAGTGACACTCCTCTAATCCGTGCTATTCTTTTTTTCTCCTCATAGAACAAGAGTGAAAAATGAGCGGACGGGGCAAGACTGGCGGTAAGGCGAGAGCGAAGGCTAAGACTCGTTCATCGAGGGCAGGACTGCAGTTTCCTGTAGGTCGCGTTCACCGATTGCTGCGTAAAGGAAACTATGCTGAGCGTGTTGGTGCTGGCGCTCCAGTATACTTGGCTGCTGTGCTGGAGTATCTGACTGCTGAGATTTTGGAGCTGGCTGGTAATGCTGCCCGAGACAACAAGAAAACTCGCATCATTCCCAGACATCTGCAGCTGGCAGTGCGTAATGACGAAGAGCTGAACAAACTACTCGGAGGCGTCACTATCGCCCAGGGCGGAGTACTGCCCAACATCCAAGCTGTTCTGCTCCCCAAGAAAACCGAAAAGGCTGTGAAGGCAAAGTGATTTGTCTCTCACGAGGACCATTCATCCAAAGGCTCTTTTAAGAGCCACCAAGTCTGTATCAAGAACACAATTTCCATTTCAACCACAACTTTACGATAGTTTCTTGTCGATTTTAACATTGTTCAATGGTTTTTGGGTTCTGGGAACCAAACTGGTTGTGTCTTTGTACCACTGTAATTACATTGTGGAAAACCGGATGTGAAAAGTTAAGTGTTTAAGTGATACTATTATTAAACCAATTAGAAATACATTGAAGAGGAAAGTTTTTAGTTACTCTGATTATTTACGCATTGTTAGATACCACAACCATGAAGTCCAATATACGAAGCGTTTAACTGATCAAATTAACCACTGAGGTGAATCGGTCGCTTAATCTGTGGAAGTGTGGACGCATGGCCACTACAACTAACCGTTTGGTAATGAATTCATTAACTGTTTACATTAGTTGGACGTTTAATCAAAGTTTTGTATTGAATAAATCTTATTCCATTAACTAACCATATTAATGTCGCATGTCAAATTGCGAAATGTGCTTCGCATGCCCTGGGAGGATAATTTTTATTTGAAAAAAATCTTTCTGATGTTTTACTCACATATATACAATATTGCTGTATGCGACGTTGGAGTAAATCAAAGCGGTAAGAAAAAAGTTTAAATTTCCGGCGACTGAGGAATCGGAAGGAACGATCCAATGGCCTCGTTGAATGGAGGGAAGATCCGGGCCAATGAGGATCCGTAAAATCCTATCCAATCAACTCCTCGCTAGTATGCTTTAAATGTGTGTCGGCGGGGTCGTGCTACATTCTGACAAGCAAGTCTTGAATAAGAAGAAATGGCCAGAACTAAGCAGACCGCACGTAAGTCGACTGGTGGTAAAGCCCCCAGGAAACAGCTTGCCACTAAGGCGGCGCGTAAGAGCGCGCCTGCAACGGGCGGCGTGAAGAAGCCTCACCGCTACAGGCCTGGTACTGTGGCTCTGCGAGAAATCCGCCGTTATCAGAAGTCTACTGAACTGCTGATTCGTAAACTGCCCTTCCAGCGCCTCGTGAGAGAGATTGCTCAGGATTTCAAGACCGATCTCCGATTCCAAAGCTCAGCAGTCATGGCTCTGCAGGAGGCTAGCGAGGCATATCTGGTTGGTCTGTTCGAGGACACCAATCTGTGCGCAATTCACGCCAAGAGAGTGACTATCATGCCGAAGGATATCCAGCTAGCCCGCCGCATCCGGGGAGAGCGCGCTTAAGACCGTCTGCCAGCACGCAACCAAACCACAAAGGCTCTTTTAAGAGCCACTTCAATTCTTGTCAGAGCAAATATCTCGTTTCTATGTCTGTGCGTGTGCTTATGTGATTTGTGCTTAGATCGCCAATTCCTTCGAACACTTAATGCTCCAATGTAGTTCACAGATTCACTGGTGTGAATAAAGGGCCTGGTATTCTCTCCTTAGTAAGACGCCTGGGTGTGTCTCAAATCGTCCTTTTGCGAAACCCGTCAAACTCCATCAACCATTTCCCTTTTGAGTGAATATATATCAACTACAATATTCTTGTAATGGACAATTAAACATTTCTCACTTACACGCAGTTGTATTTCAGTCCACAAAAATGGGTGTAAGTAAAACTTTTGCATTCAGTGTTGATTGTAACATGTACACGTTAAAATAAAAAAGCACAAAAATAAATCCGTTGGATAAAAATTATTTTAATCTGTTTTGGAACATTTCATTTGGACACAATTTGGAGCTTAATTGCATTTTAAAATGCTGTTTAAGTTCATAACACTTACAGTTACGCTAGACTACTAGAACGACCACTATGATATGCTAGTGTTCAGTACTAGCTTTGTGATATTCATTTGTATCAACTCCAGTTTTAATAATCTTATAAGCAGACGATATGCTCTGTTGGCCTTTTATATTCAAATGACTAGTTCGGCGCGCTGTGCTCTAACGCTCGGAAGTCTGGGAGTGCTGGAGGCGGGCTTTAGCTAGAGCCGCCTTTTCGTTGATACGTGGCTTCAATCAGGTCGTCTTTTCGCAGATACATACGCGTGTTCATACAGCGGGAGTTCATAATTCGTTGTGAAGAACTTGCTCTTGTGTGAAGAAAATGAGTGGTCGGGGAAAAGGCGGGAAAGGTCTTGGAAAAGGAGGCGCTAAGCGTCATCGCAAAGTTCTCCGTGACAACATCCAAGGTATCACTAAGCCAGCTATTCGTCGTTTGGCTCGCCGTGGAGGAGTCAAGCGTATTTCTGGTCTTATCTACGAAGAGACTCGAGGAGTGCTGAAGGTGTTTCTGGAGAATGTCATTCGCGATGCAGTCACCTACACCGAGCACGCCAAGAGAAAGACCGTCACTGCTATGGATGTGGTTTATGCTCTGAAGCGTCAGGGTCGCACTCTGTACGGCTTCGGTGGGTAAACCTCTCTTCCAGTAAATCAGTTACTGGAAGAGACCCAAAGGCTCTTTTAAGAGCCGCCCACATTTTCACCGAAAAGCAGTATTTCCTCTATGTCGAGCTCATCGCTCTATATTGATAGGCTGTACCTACTACTTGGCTCCTCCTGTTTGTGAAAATGGAAGGTTCTAGGCACATGGAGGGAATACCCAACCATTGTGATATTAAGTAACTACAACAACGAAACGGTGTTTCACTGTAACCTGCATCGCTTTACTGCATGCTACTGTGCTTATTCGAGAAGTAGCCAAGCTATATCTGGTACACGAAGGTACTGTCAATAGCAATGCTCGCTCTTTTGTATTATGCACATATTGGTAATATGTATCGAAATGATCTGCAAAGTTGTAAGGAGTTGAGCAGATATAGAAGTGAAATTAAATAACCAATTGTGGACTTCTGGTGATAAATGGTGTATAAGACCTTTCGCCGAATGTGTTTAGAAAACCCTCTTTTGCGATTACACTCGCCATCCGTGACACTTGGGCTTTGCTTAGAACGGAAGTAACTGCAATGAAGGGAGGGTTCCTTTGTTCAAAAGAAAGACGAGCGTTAGGATTTTGCAGACTCGCCAGACTCACCGGTGTGGGACAGCACCTCCCACACCGATCACATGTGTAGGGCTTTTCACGAGAGAGAATTTTCAGATGGCTATTGAAATTCGATACTTAGGTTATAACTCTCTTCTTATAGCAAAGTGCAAGAAAGCCCCTTCTCAAGTCCCTCCGAACATGTGCAGGACAGGTTAGCGTTTGTGTTTTTTTCAGTGCTGTTAGTCTGTGAGAAAACAACAGTAACATTAGAAACGACAAAGGCGGACTAGCCAAAATACACAGGAAAATGATTACGGGTTTATGTGCGATTACCTTAAGCAAAACAGCTTCTGCAGCTACGTAAAGGACACAATGCTTATCAATGTCCTTTTGCGAGAAATAATTTAATTTGGAAAATTTAAACCAGCACCTGAAAATGAGACAATTCCAGAAGGTTTCCCATTCCCGAGTGGAATTAATCTTTTCCCAGAGAAGAGACCAAAATCCACAATATTCAAGAAAATCCAAACTGGGTCACAGACCCTTTGATGTACAGGACTGCAAAAACAAAGCGCTGCAACTACTAACCCAGATAAAATAAATGTGCCAAAAGGCCATGGCAAGCAGTGTAAGGAAACAGCTGAAATTCACAATTGTTTTTGATAAACCAAAGTATCTTTGCTGAGCAAAACAGAAACGTCTCTGTTTTGTGTATTTTTTTTTTCTAAGACTACAGGACAGGCGATAATTAGTAGGCTACATAGCCTAGGCTACAGAATGTGACCCAAAGAAGCTTTACCCTAAATCACACCTAAAATTCTCAAGTAGTGAAATGCTACAAATTACTAGTACTTATGCTACACTGGAATTGTAACCCTGGGTTCTGTACAAAAAGTGAAGTTTGCATTGTATGCAAATTTGCTATTAATATTAACCGAATTAGCCGATTGAGTATCAAAGTGCGTGTCTACAACGTTGTGCGAGCTCAGTGAGTCATGCTCAGCCAATCAGCATTCAGTTGCCAGAGAGTTAGAATCTGTGTTCTCACAAATCCTTTTGTATGAAGACACTTGAAATCTGTCCAGTATTACCCTTTATGATCCACTGACGTGGACAAGGAGGACATCTCACCATTCGCAACAGGGAAAAAAGCAAGAATAAGAAGTGATTTCGCGTAGGCTACTTCCGGTATCAAATGTGGAATTTAACTAACCCGGTAGTCAAGTTCGATGTAAGCTAGGCTAAACAGTGCAGCCGATACCATATTTGTGTAGGCCTATGCAAAAGGGGTGTGAGTGAATGACCGCTTTAGCGCCCGCAACTTTTTGATAGCTGTGTGCTTGTAAACTGTCTACTTTACATGTAAAAATATGATTAAAATTCTAGAGTTAACAATTGCAGCGCCTTCATTCACATCCTCAAGATAGCCTATCATAAACAGTGACTTTAGCTCGTGACTTTCGCACAATAATGAGTTACTTTTTTTATTTGAAGATAAAGCGTCCGAAACATGGACTTTTGGTAGGGGTATGTAACCCCCTGGTGTAGGATTGTACGACGCCACCCTTTTTGTTTGAGCTAAAGTTTATTATAACAACAGTATGCAATACATAAGGCACCAGCATACCTGAGTGCCGATCCCTGGCTTTAAAGCTGGGCTGGACCTGTGGCTTGAGAACAGAGGAGAATTTAGTGGTAAGCATATTAAGCTTTATAATTACAGTGCAATGCACTCACTAATATCACTACACTTAAGACAAGTACTCACACTTTTCAGCCTAACACTTGTAATATAACACTCGTGGAAAATACGCACTTGCTAGTTTCACGCTAGTGAGATAAAGAAATGTAAGCATACGTTTTCACACCGAGACTCCTCAGTTTACCAACCCAAGATACCACCAGTTCCCCTCGCCTACAGCCCACCCTAACTAGAACCTGGGGAAGTGGTGGCCAAAGGAACAAAAACAACAAACAAACACAAAAACAAAACTAAAGAAAAAGAAACCAGTCCGCCCACGGAGGCACTCTCAGTTTCTTCTGCCTCACACCAGCTCATACGCCGGGCGGACTAGGAACCGAATCTAAACCTGGAAATCAAAACCGACCGTAAGGGACCAATGAACAGTAAGAGCAACAGAGGAAATCTGCAACGCTCCCTGAAAAGAAGTACAGACATTAATTTGGCCACCTTATCTTTAACGCCCCGTAACGAATCTTATTAACCATCTCATTGAGACGTACCATAGAGTCAGCTCGAAATTTTTTATTCTACAAACACGTGCGGTTTGCTGCAGCGACATTGCCAAACATCTAGTTGACAACATAGTGAAAGGAACGTAACCCGATTTGAAACATGTAAACAAAAATGCTAAAGTATGAAGATTATGAGGATAAAAAAACTTACGTTTATTCGTTAATGACTAAATTACTTGAACTCGTTTGCTTGATGAGATGTATCGATCTGTCGGAGAATGATCCCATGGGCGTGTTGAAGTTAAATCGTAAAGAGTACGGTAGAGTTCAGTGAGGCTGTGTGAAGCTTGGGAAGCTCGAGAAGTGAGAAGCGGACCACAACAAGCCACAAAAATACTTTCAGGTGGGCGAAAGAGCGGAAAATTTCACAATAAAAGTTAGACATATATATATATATATATATATATATATATATATATATATATATATATATATATATATAAATTTTTTTTTTTTACAACTGCTTGTAGTATTGCAGGCAAAAATGCCATCTGTACATATAACACGGTATGATTAAAACTGAATTTTGTTATTAAACATTTTGCAAAACTAATTGAATAAATGCAATCACTTGGTCAATCGTATTAGTTTCTGCCATATTTGACTCCATTATGTAATCCGGCACAAATCTTGCTCTCCTGCAAAACAAAGGATTCTCACAAAATTAGGGTGAAATAGATTCCTCAGAGTGTCCCATATAAAAATCAGATGAGTTTTAGACAAGGCTTTCATCCAGGGAATTGTGGCTGGGTTATAACTGCTGTACAACCACTATTATTTGCATATTAGGCATCACAAATTATGCTGAAATTGTAAACAATCTTTTGTTTTAGACTTCTCATGGGTACACAATTCTACAGCTGACAGGAATTCAACATTCCTGTCAGCTGTAGACAGAATTCTAACATCTGTGATAGAGGAACAAGAACAGACTTTCATTTTGTTAGAAAAAATGAGCAAATACAAACTGGTAGCCAAAGTCCGGAAGTCTAATTCTATAGCCATGCTTCATGGAGCTGGAAGGCCACACCAAAAATAATTTAAATTCTAGTGTAAATAAAAGCAATTTTATGTTTTAAAACAACCCCCAGCTTGAGACTTCAGAGCTGCACGAATGAAGAATTTGACTTTTAATGGCTGGACCCAGTATGATTTCTTTAGGTTTCTAGGGACAGAAATTAGTGGCAGCAAAAATGAACTGCATAACTTGAATTTGTATTTCACTATTCAAAATTGCATGTAGTTGTTTGAAATGTAATTAGGTCTTAATTGCATTCAATTTTCGCTTTTCATTTCAAGTTAAAAATTCTAATTCCATAGGCTTTCAAATTCAGTTCTTAGGGATCAGTTTTAGTTTTCTGTAATACACATGACAGAAAATGGCTACTTTAAAAAAGCTAACAACCAAAGATTCAGCTGAAATGCAAACAGCCATATTTTGGTATTGCGGTGGTGCGTGAATCACATAAGAGAGCTCGATACCAACAGTTTTTAAGAATGGATTTTGTACAGTGGCTCGTGCTGTAAAGACACTTGAAAGTAAAGTGTGAGCTCTGCAACTGGGTGTTTGAGTCCTGGGCACACCATTGCTGGCTATGGCCGGAGGTCCACATTGGCTCAGCCTCGCCAGGGAATAATCGGGGGTAAGGCGGGTAGTTCCGATGACCTCATCGCTCTCTAGCGACCACTCCTGGCCAGAACAGGCCTGTGGACGCACAAACCGAGAATATGCTGACCTCGTAATCCTCCGACGGCATGGGCAGCATGTGTGGGAGAAGACCAGATCAGTTTCTGCTTCAATCAGTGATGTGTGTGTGTGGGGTACATCACTGACCCCACTGTGTGCTGTAACACACTCTGGCTCCAGTGTGTTGAGTCCTGGTGCAGCACACTCTGTCTCTGACTCTGCCATGTCTACTGACTCCAGTCCACTGAGTTCCTCTTCTTTTTGTCTGGTCCTGTGCTGCTCATTGAGCTCTGGTAGTGTTGTCTCAGTGTCCTGTCTCTGACAGACTCCTGCCTGCATCATACTGCTACTCAAAGGTGTGCAAAAGTGCAGCTCCTGGAGGGAAACAGGAGAAGGGATTTTAGCTTTAATCAAACAGGTCATACTGCAACAGCTGACACATTCTTTAGACTCTGCAGTCCTGCAAATGCCTGACTGACCACAGGGGGCGCTCTTGTATTACGAGGGGGACAAAACTTTTCCTCCTACATGATACCAAGTCACAGGTCAATTTTCAAAATACAGTTTTAACTTCAATTGCCACTGTGTTTTCTTCTTAGTGTTTTATTATTGTAAATAGGAAGAAAGCCCCCTCTGAAGTGATTCACAATGCGTACAGGATTGCATTAGTGGATTGCACAAGTCCATTCATCTGTCCTGTCCTGGGTTGTGAGCTGCCATGAATTTAATTCTATTCAGTTGCCATCATCAACATCAATGAAACTCAAAAAAAAAAAAACGAAAAAAAGTTATCCATGTACAAATTTCACAGGCATGATGACTTACAGAACATGACGCAAGGAGATGACAGTAACACTTGAAATAACAATGGCTGAATTGCCAGAATGTGCAGGAAAATTATTAAATGTTTTTTTTTTTTGTAATTCACTTCACCAAAACAGTGCTCGGAATGCAGTAACACAGTACTGCAGCTAGATTTTCCTACCATTAATTTTACATTAAAAATAAACGGGATTCGACAGTTTTTAAAAAAAAAAACAAAAAAAAAAACACCCACCATCTGTAACTTCATATTTTATTTTTTCTCCATTAGGTCTCCAATTTATCCCACTTTTCACTTATAGTATTTAAAGAATTGCCCAGAAATTATCAAATTTTCATAAAGATACTTCTTTATACTCCTTACTTGTCACTTAATCTATCGGAATAATTATTCTCCCCACCCCAGGTATGATATATGGAATAACTCAGGACATTCTATACAAAAACAAATTATTGTTTTGCCAGTGTTGTCCACCAATAATATACTCGTGATGCGTCAATGCTCCATTGCTGAGTTGTACTTATAGAGCAAATTAGTTATCTGCTTATATTCCAGGTATTCCAAAGGACTCTGCCAGTCATGCATATAATTCCCTCTGGGGCAGCGGTCAATATGCGCTCCGAAGTAGAAAAATGTAGGAGCACACTGAGAAATCCCAATTACTAGATGCACTCCTAAATTAGTTTTCCAGTTAGCACACATCAATTTCCAGGAGCAAGTGCTCCTAAAATGGGAGCACTTGAGCCCTGTGGGGTCAGGCTGTTTCCATAGAGATGGGGCTAACTTCTTTATCTTCTATGGATCCATGATTCTGTCATTTTTTACTTATTTGTACACTTTTTTGTTCACAATACTTACACCATCCTATTAACACATATCGCATCAACGGTAGCCACAACAGATCCTGGCTGCAATTTGGTTTAAATCCAATTGCGTCACTTCCTTTTTCAATATGAAGAAAGAAGAAAGGCGGGAGAAGGGCGAATTAAAAGAAAGCAGGACTGCTGGACGCTGGTCTTTGAAAACAATATGGTTTACCGAGTCCCGTTGTTGACAACTTGCTTCAGATTCAGATTCTTTAATGACCACACAGCCAAGGCTGGTGGAATTTGTGGGCGGTACAGAATAGTAAAAACAGCAGGGTCCCAACATTGAACGCCAACATCACAATAATTTCTATCACAATACAACATGGGACATCCCAGACAATTTAACACAATATGAGACATCATAGACACAGAAGCATGACAGACAGCAGACAGGGGGACAGGGGATTAGCAGAGGGAGTTCAGAGTTCTTATGGCAGTGGGATAGAAACTGTTTTTGAAACGGGTTGTTTTTGTGGGCAATGTCCTATGGCGCCTTCCTGAGGGTAACAACTGAAAGACATGATGTGCTGGATGAGTGGGGTCGGAGATGAGTTTCCTTGCCCTTTTCACTGTCCGCTTATGATGGAGAGTTTCACCTGATGGGAGGGGGGTACCAATGATTTTTGATGACCTGTTGACGATGCGTTGTAGTTTATTCAGGGAGTGGCTGTCCAAACGGCTGTACCAGACTGTTATGGATGAGGTGAGGATGCTTTCTATGATGGCAGAGTAGAAACAGAAATTAGCCCCTAGTATCTTCTTATTTTATTATACTCCTTCACTTACATGTTCTTCGGTAGCCTATTGTTTTCGCCAAATGACATCACAATCCATGGCTTCGTTTAGTTTCCAAGCAATGGCCTGGATGCGCATTATGTGGCTACTTCGCTGAAAATGAATTGAGTCAATTGTAGTAGCCTATTCCTGAGACCAACGATACCGGTGATAAACACCTAATCCAGGGTATTTATGTGGTTCCCTAATTTTCACTGATTAATTTACAGAACAACCGAAAGGGTCGTACAAGCTAGCTAGCTAGACTAATGTTATTTAGCGACACTTCATTGACAATCTCACTGAAAAGTAACAATGGCCAGTAGCTACAAACCCTGAAATTAATTTCGCAATCACGTGCGCTTTAGCAGCTACTGTCACTTTACCAAACAGATAACTTGAAAGCATCCCAATGTGAAGCAGGTAAACAAAAATGAACAGAACTGTAAACGCATTACGATATGACATGGGAAAACGTACCCCTATTCGCTGATGACTCGACTACTTGAAATCAATCATTGCTTTAAATTGATGTAAATGACACAGTAATGTAATTCTCGGCGGCGAATGATCCCATGTGCGGTAGAGCCGTGTGAAACATAAACGCACGAGAGAGTTGAATGGACACAGTGAATCCATGAAAAAGCTCCAGCAGTGTGAAGCCAAACAGAATAGACCGCAACAAGAAGGTGACTTCCAGGAATGTCCGAGATCGTGAAATTTCACATTAAAAGTTAGAATTTACGTTCTCATGATATGTTGTAGTTTTGAACACAAAAAGCCATCTGCGCACAGACTCCTGCATGGTTATAACATGGTTTGGTTATTTAACATATTTGCAAGGCTTCATTAATGTTCAGTAACAGAACAGAGCATTTGCCAGCATCAGCTGAAGCACGTATCATAAGTTACCCTGACAAGATGTGTTTCACTACAATGTGGTTTACGAGAACCTGATTGAAATTTTTCAACACATTGTTGTTTTCCAACATCTCTAACAGCAGTCTGCAAACAGCTTTCTTCAGGATTTTGGAAATGAACAGAGCTTGGGGTAGGCCTGAATTGATGTGGGAGTAATGATTCAGACTGGGCTTTTATCGAGACTGGGTATGAGCTTATTTGAAGTAATCTGGAACACAGCCAGCAGAAAGAGAGCCATTAACAACAGTTCAGGCCAATAATACCCATGAACTTGAAGGAGGGATGTGGTTAACGCATCTACAGGACTGGATGCTGATTTCACAGAGGATACATTTCCATACATGAACAGGAAATCTAAACCCTGAGGTGCATACAAGTTATTTAAAATGAAAGTTCTTTCAGACAGACAGAATATTTCTCAAAACTACAGTTAAATGCAAAAGTATTGGGACAGTGACACAATTTTTTTTTTGTTTTGGCGCAGTACTCCAGCAGACTGAATCTGAAATAAAACAATAAATATGAGTTGAAAGTGCAGACTGTCAGCTTGAGGGCATTTAAATCCATATTGTGTTCATATCTGTGTAAGAAGTACAACCCCTTTTATACACTGTAACCACATTTTAGGTGAGCAACAGTAAGTATTAAAACAATTGAAATTCCAAAAAATTATAGTGTTATGAGTTTCGTGCAACAGGGATTAATCTACATTAACCTCTTCAGTATCACAAGCCTGAAAATGACATACCCAAAACAAAATGGTAATGGTTAGTATTCTTGAACCCTTTTTGACTACGGTCATAATCCTGGTCTGTTTCTGCAAAGTAACCCTTGGGAGACTGTTTATTGCTCTAAATATTTCTTAAAGGAAAATAATAGAAGCTCAAACACAGTGAAAGTGGAAGTTTTTTTTTTTCCCCTCACCTAAAAGGTTTTATTTGAATGGATGCAGATGCTTGTGGGCATTCCTGGTAGGTTTAGAAACACAACGGAGCCACAGCCACAACGTTGGAAAAATCCTGGTCCATGTTTAACAACAAAACCATCAAAAATGAACATTCTGCATTGTTTTTCTAAGCTGTCTAGGTGAGTTTCCAAAAAGGTCATTTGGAGACTCCAAAAGGACACAATTGGAGATTACTTCGCTTTTCCCCTGCCTGTCACCCTGAGTGACAGAGGCTGAGAACCTGGAGTTATGACACTTTCAAATCATATATTGTGAGACCACACTGATTCACCATTAAGAAAACTGCATGAATGTAAATAAATCCATGATTTAAGGGGTTGACAGGAGTAGTAAATAAACAAAAACAATCAAACAGCAAAGGATATGAGTTTATACAGATATTTACATGTCATATAGGACTTGGTACGTGTACATTCACAATGTACAATGATTTCATATACACTTCATACATAACATTGAAAAATAAAGAGTAAAACAAAAATCCTCAACTGATGGACCTGATGAAACATACTCCCTTAAGTCTAATAATCAGTTTCAGCTGACATGCAAAATAATGTCGCTACATTGGCAGAAAAAGACCTGAAAATGCAAGTATTGTCCAGGTAATTTTCAGAATACAACTTTGCAATACAGATCGCTATGTTTTCCTCTACAGTATGTGTAGTTTTCACATCGTTTATTTAAAAAAAAAATGTTTAAAAAATTAACTTTGCAAAATGTCACCTTTTAATCTAGAAGGAATAACAAATCAGCATTCACAATTTAAAAAAGAAAAATGTCAGAAACAATTGTTATAAAAGAAAAATGATACCGCAGTTTGTCCTTGTCATTGTGCTGTGTTTTTTGTTTGGCCTCTCTGTCCAAAATATGATCAACAAGGAATACAACTTTAAGCTGCATAACTACAGACACTGCAAAATGGCCGGATTTCAGCATTTTATAAGTGCACCTTGTTATGTTGTGGCAATTAAACTCCCTCCCTTGGGAAAAACACATCATATGGTGAAAACAATTGTATAGCTTTTCAGCTGGGCGAATACTCTGGTGGCAATTTAAATGGTCTTTTCTTGAGACATTGCACACTCTACATATGTAAAGATTTTTCATCAGCATGAGGCATCTTATGTAAATGTAATGCACTCATTTCAAAAAAGCACTTCCCACACTGAGAACATGTGTAGGGCTTTTCATCAGTATGAATTCTCAGGTGTGTATTTAAATCAGATTATCTATGAAAACATTTCTCACGCTGTGTACACTTGTATGGTTTTACACCTGTATGAATTCTCTGGTGGCGATTTAAACTAGTTATTGTGGAAAAACATTTCTCACACTGTGTACACTTGTATGGTTTTTCACCTGTATGACTTCTCTGGTGGTTATTTAAATTAGATTTTGTAGAAAAGCACTTCTGACATTGTGTACACTTGAAAGGCTTTTCTCCTGTATGAATTCTCTGGTGGCTGTTTAAACTAGATATTGAGGAAAAACAATTCTCACACTGTGCACACTTGTATGGTTTTTCACCTGTATGAATTCTCTGGTGGGTATTTAAATAAGACATTGTGGTAAAGCATTTCCCACACTGTGTACACTTGTATGGCTTCTCACCTGTATGAATTCTATAGTGTGTATTTAAGTGAGACATTGCAGAAAAGCACTTCCCACACTGTGCACATTTGTAAAGATTTTCACCTGTATGAAATCTTTGGTGGCTATTTAAATTAGATATTGTGGAAAAACACTTCCCACACTGTGTACACTTGTAGGGCTTTTCACCTGTATGAATTCTCTTATGGCTATTCAAACGAGATATTGTGGAAAAGCACTTCCCACACTGTGTACAATTATATGGCATTTTACCTGTATGAATTCTCAGGTGCCTATTTAAATGAGAAATTGTGGAAAAGCACTTTCCACACTCTGTACAATTGTATGGCTTTTCACCTGTATGAATTCTCTGGTGGCCATTTAAATGAGATATAGTAGAAAAGCACATCCCACAGTGTGTACATTTGTATGGCTTTTCACCTGTATGAATTCTCAGGTGGCTATTTAAATGAAATATTGTAGAAAAACACTTCCCACATTGTGTACAATTGTATGGCTTTTCACCTGCATGAATTCTCTGGTGGCCATTTAACTGAGATATTTTGGAAAAGCACTTCCCACACTGTGTACAATTGTATGGCCTTTCAACTGTATGAATTCTCAGGTGTGTATTCAAATCTGATTTTGCACAAAAACACTTCTCACACTGAGTACACTTGTATGGTTTTTCACCTGTATGTATTCTCTTGTGGGTATTTAAATAAGACATTGTGGAAAAGCATTTCCCACACTGTGAACACTTATATGGCTTTTCACCTGTATGAATTCTATGGTGTGTATTTAAGTGAGATATTGCAGAAAAGCACTTCCCACACTGTGCACATTTGTAAAGCTTTTCACCTGTATGTAATCTCTGGTGGCTATTTAAATTAGATAATGTGGAAAAGCATTTCCCACACTGTGAACACTTATATGGCTTTTGACTTGTATGAATTATCTCGTGGCTATTTAAATGTGATATTGTGGAAAAGCACTTCCCACATTGTGTACACTTGTATGGCTTTTCACCTGTATGAATTCTCTTGTGGCCATTTAATTGAGTTATTTTGGAAAAGCACTTCCCACACTGTGTACAACTGTATGGCCTTTCAACTGTATGAATTATCAGGTGAGTATTAAAATCAGATTTTGCACAAAAACACTGGTGACACTGTTCACACCTGTATGATTTTTCATCTGTATGAATTCTCTGGTGGCTATTTAAATTTGATTTTGCAGAAAAGCACTTCCCACACTGTGTGCACTTGTATGGTTTTTCACCTGTATGAATTCTCTGGTGGGTATTTAAATAAGACATTGTGGAAAAGCACTTCTGACATTGTGTACACTTGAAAGGCTTTTCACCTGTATGAATTCTATGGTGTGTATTTAAGTGAGTCACTGCAGAAAAGCACTTCCCACACTGTGCACACTTGTAAAGCTTTTCACCTGTATGAAATCTCTGGTGGCTGTTTAAATTAGATATTGTAGAAAAGCATTTCCCACACTGTGCACACTTGTAGGGCTTTTCACCTGTATGAATTCTCTTGTGGCCATTTAACAGAGATAGGGTAGGAAAGCACTTTGCACACAGTGTACACCTGTATGGCTTCTCAACAGTTTCATTTTCACCTTTATTCCTATGAACTGTCTTCTTTTGAAAGAAATTCAAATGGTGTGGGGTTTTACTTAAATTCATTGTCAAGGGTTCAGTTACCACATTTGTCATCTGACAATTAACATGATTGCTGCAACAATTAGTACTTTTCTGCACAATTTGAGTCTTATTAATCTCATTGTTTATGTTACAGTGTTGACTTAATTCCCCACATTGGGTGTGCGGGTACTCAATTTCTTCTTTTTTACAGTTTATGTCTTGCTCTCCTGCACATTGCCCTGATTCAGTTTGTTCTTTGTGACCAACACCAGCTCCATTCATCACAGTATTCATGAGATCATTCACTAAATGTTCACTGAATTCACATTTAATTTGGTCAAATTTAATATCAACACATTTAATATCCTGCATGTGTTCTACCAGAAAGTATCCTCCATCATCGGCCTCTGTTTTGATTTGGTCAGGATGCAGATGGGTTACATATCCAAGCTCTGTACTGTCTAGGCCCTCTGTCTTAATAATACCCCATGTGTGGGAGGAGCCAAGATCAGTTTCTGTTTTAATCAGTGATGTGTGTGTGTGGTGTAAATCACTGACCCCACTGTGTGCTGAAACACACTCTGGCTCCAGTGTGTTGAGTCCTGGTGCAGCACACTCTGTCTCTGACTCTGCCATGTGGACAGACTCCAGTCCACCGAGTTCCTCTTCTTCCTGTCTGATCCTGTGCTGCTGAGTGAGCTCTGGTAGTGTTGTCTCAGTGTCCTGTCTCAGACAGACTCCTGCCTGCATCATACTGCTGCTCAAAGGTGTGCAGAAGTGCAGCTCCTGGAGAGAAACAGGGGAAGGGATTTAGTTTTAATCAAACAGGTTGTACTGCAACAGCTGACACATTCTTTACAGTCTGTGGTCCTGCAGATGTCTGGCTGACCACAGGGGGCACTCTTGCTTTATGAGGTGGGCAGAATCCTTACTCTCCACTTGAGTGATACCAAGTCTCAAGTCAATTTTCAAAAAATAGTTTTAACTTCTTCTGCCATTTTGTGTGTTTTTTTTCCTGTTTTCGTTTTGCAAAGTGGAAGAAAGCCCTTTCTGAAGTTCCTCAGAACCTGTGCAGCTTTGCATTTGTGTGTTTTCAGCACCATTTGTCATTGAGAAAACAAACACACCCGCTATGTACAGAAAACGTGGAAAAAACGTTTTTGAAAGCTGCTTACTTGTAAACAGTTTACTTTCCATATAAAATATGGTTCGAATTACTTTCATTCACATCGTCAACATAGCATATCTAAGTAGACATGTTTAACATCTTGCTCACACGCGATAAAAGCTAGATGGCTTCCGAACGTTAGATGGTCACTTTCGTACAAGTCATTATTTTTATTTAAAGATACATTCTTTTAATATTTTCCCCCGATTGACACCGCGTCCAAAAGATGGACTTGGTGTGTAAAGTGAACCAATCGATGAGACCAAAGAGCAGGGTCTCACACACCACTGTTCTGACACAGTTGTCATTTCACACACCACATCTCTTCACCACAGATCACAATGCGTAGCAAAATCTAACGGACTGTAATCCTACTGACCTCGAGAGTCAGTGCTAAGTTTTCAAATTGGGAAAGTTAATTATACAATTGCATGCGGTTTGCTACTGCGACATAACCAAACATAATGAAAGAAAAGTAACCCGATTTGAATCACGTAAACGAAAATCAAGGTCACGTGTATTTAAAACCCTTACCCCTATCCGATCATGACTCAAACTGAGTCGTTCGTTTAATTCGGTGTAAAGGACACAGGGATGTATTCGAATTATCGGCGGCGAATAATCCCACGCACGCCTAAAAGGTGTGTGAATCATAAAGCGTAAGGTAGACTTCAGCACAGCATTGTGAACAGGCCTCTCACATTTCCGGGTAGGAAAACCGGAAGAGAGGATAACCATAGACATACATACATCCTGGTGTCTGAAGCGATAACCGGAACTAAATTAAACTACATCTGGTTTACACATCCAGAAATGTGAAATAGCTTTAAAATTAAAATTTTAAATTTAATTTAAATTTAATTTCCAGCTTCACAGTACTGTACGCTCTGTGGTTCAATTATCGTTAACACGCGCGTGGGATCATTGGTTCCAAGAATGACTTTACATCAAGTTAAACAAATTATGCACTTCAAGTAGAGTCACCAACGAATAGGGGTAAGTTGTCCCACCCTCACAATCTTGATTCTTTAACTGTTAGTTTTCTTTACCACCAAGCTTCTGCTACAACTCGCGTCACTTTCCATTCCCTAGTGTTTGCACAAGAGTGGCAATACCTGCAAACATTAACGTGATTGTCGAATTCGTTTTCGTTACTTCTCTATGGGATGGTCAATACGATTACAGTTTGCTAAATGTGTATGATGTCGCTGCTCTTGAGGTTCTTAAATAAATGAATCAATGAAGCATGCGGAAGTCCTGGACAAACCTGGTTTGGTTTGTATCACCTGTGTTCTTTTTAAAATATATTTTGCAGTGCAATCGAGCCAAATAATTCATTTTTAGCGAAGTAGCCACATTATGGCTATCCCGGCTATTGCTCATCACAAAGCCATGTCATGATGTGATTTGGTTGAAAACAATGCTGGAGAAACTTTAATTGAAGGAAGATTATGAAGGAAGGAAGAACAAGAAGAGATTAGGAGCGGAATTATCATCTTAAACCCTGTTTAGGATCCAGGCTTTTTTGTAAGAATACCCCCGTTTTAAACACATTTACACAACTGACATGGTTCAAAGCTTGAAATAAAGCGAAAGTTTGTACCAAAATGACTAAATCCCCTGATCACATGGGATTCTCATTCCGTAAACATGCAGGACATATTTATTCTGAAAAACAACAAGAAATACGTTTTTGTATCTTAAACAATATTCCAGTTTGGAGTTCGGTGCCATTTGGAGAGGTTTTCTGGACATTTAGGCCTACCTTTGGTAAAACGCATGCCAAATTTTACTTCTTTGTTCAGTCCACTCAAAACTTTTATTCTGGTGTTGTATACAACATGGGGTACGATTGGGAAAAGAAATCTGGTTTTGTCCAGTATAAGAAGTACATATAATCACTACAGAATAGTGAAAATAATACCACCTGGAACTCCACAAAACAAACATTATTTATTTGCCATTTTCACAAGTAGCTACCTTGTCTGTGAGTTTTGGAGTTGTGTGTATGGACTGGGTAAGCTGCAAATGAATTGCCCTTCTTGGGATCAATAAAGTTGTCTGAATCTGAATCTCTTTGACTAAGACCTATATTTCAGTAAAATGGTGTCCTTTTGAAGAGCCTGGGAAAATAAGTCGGGTTTCGTCTACATATCACTACAGAATAAATTTTTTAAAATACAAAATTAATTTTGGATTTCTTTGTTGTTTTTCAGAATAAATATGTCCTGTATGTTTATAGAGTGAGACTGCATAAACATACAATGATCAGGGGGATTTGGTCATTTTTGTACAAATGTCCTCTTTATTTCAAGCTTTGAACGATGTCTGTACTGAGTATAGTTTTGGAGATAATGGGGTTTATTTAAGACAGGGCATATTCTTACAGAAAGCTCTGTATTTTAAGTGTGGTTAAAGGGGTTAATTGGCCTTTGCCTTGCCACCATACTGAAAAGGAAAGTGACATAATTACGTGTAAACTGGTTTCCTGCCCGCAGGGCGATGACATTCTGTTGAAGAGGTAGTGTGTGAAAACTGAACTAGTCAAGATTTGTGGATATTACTGTATAACTGGATGCCTTTCAAAGTTATCAACCTTGAAGCATTTTCATGTACAGTAATCAAATCTGGAATTTTTCTGGAAGACTAAAAGATGACATTCCTGATTAATAACAATATTTTATTAATTAAATATATTTTTCATACACAAATGCAAATTTGCTTAAACACTTCCTCACCCAATGGACAGATTCCAAAATAAAACATTTATTTTGGGGAAAAAAATAAATAAATAAATAATAGGAAAAAACCTTTAAATATACACATACACTATATTGTTTGCTCATTGAATGACTTCATTGAAACAGTTGTATATGTTTGAGTTTATATTTTACATTCTGTTTCACTTCTTCTGGCGTACTCACTAAAAGCCTATAATTTAATGCTGTACTGTAAAGTTTCAGTTTTTGTCAGCTTATATCTGCTCGGTAAGGTTACAGCTTTAAATGTGTGTTGTAAAACTGATGGCAATTGATGTGTAATGTTTTCAGTCATAAGAAAGGTAGTGTGTGAAATGCTGTGCTTTAGTATCACCAGTTCATTTGCCATGCCCTGCTGGTGGACAAATGCTCAAAGACCAAATGGGGAAAAACCTGATTAGGGATAGAAGATTTGCCATGAATAGCTTCAGGAATTGAGGAAAGGTGTATTTTGCAAATTGAAATTATTCAGTCAAGCGTCAGTTTGAAGGTACGCGAATTACAGGTGTGGCAGATGGGGAGAGGGTGATCCGCAAGTTAATCATTTATACGGCACTCATTCCAAAAAATAAATACTTCTGCAAAGGATGCACTCGTTTCCGGACTCAAGCTTCCTCTGGGAGTCCCCTAGCTCCTCACTCCTGGCTCCTTCAAGGAGCATGTAACAGGTTGGAATTTCCTTAAAGTTGGTGGACCTCGATTGATTTCCAGGCCAGGCTGGGATCGAGGAGACAAGGACACATAAAATTAGATATTGAGGATGGGTTTTGCCCACCTCATTATGGCAGAGTGCCACCTGTGCTCAGTCTGATATCTGCAGGACTGTGGAGTGTAAAGAACATGTCACCTACTGCAGTAGCACTAAATGTAATGTAACATGACGTAACGTAACAATGAGTACAGGCCATTCAGCCCAGCAATGCTCACCATTTTCCTGACTAAATTGTACCTAGTGCTCTGATTACCTACAGACTACCATATTAAAACCATATTAAGCCTGGTCTTGAAAATCCCCAGAGTTTCTGTCTCAACTACGTGACCTGGTTGGCTAGGTGAAACAAATTCTTTCTAATATCTGTACGGAATTAGCCTGTTTCTATTTTCCATTTAGGTCCCCTCGTTCTACTAACAGAACTCAACCTGAAGAATTCCCTCAAGTTCACTTTGTTGATCCCCTTTATGAATTTACATTGTTTGATTACGGCTAAATGCCTTCCCCTGTTTCTCTCCAGGAGCTGCACTTCTGCACACCTTTGAGCAGCAGTATGATGCAGGCAGGAGTCTGTCTGAGACAGGACACTGAGACAACACTACCAGAGCTCACTCAGCAGCACAGGATCAGACTGAAAGAAGTGGAACTCAGTGGACTGGAGCCTGTCCACATGGCAGAGTCAGAGACAGAGTGTGCTGCACCAGGACTCAACACACTGGAGCCAGAGTGTGTTACAGCACACAGCGGGGTCAGTGATGTACACCACACACACACATCACTGATTAAAACAGAATCTGATGTGGGCTTCCTCAGCACTGGGTATCTTATTAAGACAGAGAGCCTAGACTGTACAGAGCTGGGATATGTAACCCATCTGCATCCTGACCAAATCAAAACGGAGGCTGATGATGGAGGATTTCATAACCCAGAACACGTCAGTGACTTGCAGGATTTTAAGTGTGTTAATATTAAAATGGATTCCAGTGAATGTTTAATGGGTGATCTCATGAATACTGGTGTTGATCACGAAGACCAGACTGGACCATGGCAATATGCAGGAGAGCCAAACCCAAACTGTAAAAAGGAAGAAGCTCATGATCTGCTGACTCAATGTGAGGACTTAAACCGTGACTGTGACTTAAACAGTGAAAATAATCTAAGCAGAATCACCCAGATAAGTGCAAACAGTAGCAGAAAACATATAAACTGTCAGAGAACTAATGTGTTAATTGAACCCACAATTGATTCAAGTAAAAACCCAAGCCTCTTTCAAAAGAAGACTGTGCATGGAAATGAAGGTGGATTTCATACTGGTGGAAAGCCATACAATTGTACACAGTGTGAGAAATGTTTCACTACCAAATCTGCTTTAAATATACACCTGAGAAATCATACAGGTGAAAAGCCCTACAAATGTATACAGTGTGAGAAATGTTTTACTACCAAATTTGTTTTAAATATACATCTGAGAATTCATAGAGATGAGAAGCCTTACAAGTGTATTCATTGTGGAAAGTGCTTTTCCCAAATATGTAATTTAAATAGTCACCTGAGAATTCATACAGGTGAAAAGCCCTACAAATGTATCCATTGTGGGAAGTGCTTTTCCCGAATATCTCATTTAAATTGTCACCTGAGAATTCATACAGGTGAGAAGCCGTACAAATGTATTCATTGTGGGAAGTGCTTTTCCCGAATATTTGAGTTGAATTGTCACCTGAGAATTCATACAGGTGAGAAGCCTTACCAGTGTGCACATTGTGGAAAGTGCTTTTCCACAAAGTATGTATTGAATTGCCACTGGAGAATTCATACAGGTGAAAAGCCATACAATTGTACACAATGTGAGAAGAGTTTTAATACAAAATCTGATTTAAATAAACACCAAACAGTTCATAGAAGTGAAAAGCCATACAAATGTATTCATTGTGAGAAGTGTTTTTCCCAAATGAGTCCTTTAAGAAACCACCTGAGAATTCACACGGGTGAGATGCCTAACAAGTGCACACATTGCGGGAAATGTTTTACTACAGAATATAATTTACATACACATGTGAGAATTCATACAGGAGAGAAGCCATACAAGTGTACACAGTGTGAGAAGAGTTTTATCACAAAATCTCAGTTGAATGCACACCAGAAAATTCATACAGGTGAAAAGCCATACAAGTGTACACAATGTGAGAAGAGTTTTATCACAAAATCTCAGTTTAATGCACACCAGAGAATTCATACAGGTGAAAAGCCATACAAGTGTACACAGTGTGAGAAGAGTTTTAACGCAAAATCTCATTTAAATGCACACCAGAGAGTTCACACAGGTGAAAAGCCCTACACATGCATTCATTGTGAGAAGTGCTTTTCCCAAGTGTCTAATTTAAGATGCCACCTAAGAATTCATTTAAGGGAAACGCCCTAAACATCTCAACACTGTGGTGAGTGCTTTTCCACAATTTAACGTGCTAACATGGAATTCATAGAGGTGAAAAGCCACGCAATTGTATTCATTGTGCAACATGCTTTTTAGTAGCCAGCTGAGAATTCTTTCAGATGAAACGCCCTTTACATGTTCTCTGAGTGGGAAGTGCTTTTCCCAAAAAATGTGAATTTATTTTTCACAAGATGCATCACACCAATGAAAAACCCTGCACATGTGTAGTGTGGGACTAATGTTTTCAGTGTTGGGACTGTTTTTACCAACGAACGGCATTAAATTGCTTCACTGCTAGAAGTACAGTTACTCAGTATGGGAAGTATTTCAAATGTACTTAGTGGCTAATTTTCATGGCCAGAAGGCAACTCCTACAAGTGTAGAGCCTGACATACTCATTGTGGGAAGTGTTTCGAGAAACCATCCTTTATATGGTGTAATTTGTGTAGGAAGAGTTCCAGATGTCCATAAAATTTCATACAATACCTGAAAATTTGTATGCTCCTTTCATAACAATTGTTTATGACTGTTTTTTGAAAATGTAATTTTAATTCCATGTAAATGTTAAATGTAATTCCTTGTGGACTGAAGCGTGATATTTTGGGATTATGAAATTGACAGGAGTGTAAATTGTTTGAAAGAATATAAAACAATGTGAAGTCTGTTTGGATATTCTGTGAAAAGAAATGTGGTTTTGTGTATTGCAAACTTTTCTGAAAATGAACTTGACTGGCTTTTCCAGTACTTTTACTGTCAATGGTAGATGCTGTAATTGTTCTTGTCAATTAAAGCTGATTTTTTAGACCTGACAGTATATTTTGTCTGACACATCAGTTGAGGATGTTTGTATTGCTCTTTATTTTCCAACATCGCACATGAATTGCACTGTCAACATGGCCTCTCCGACAGACATTGCACATTCCCTGGTCAAAATAGCTCTGATCAACATATGTTCTCTCTAACGAGACTTCAAGTTTTGGTAACTTTTATGTGTTTGAGGATTAAATTCCATATTTCTGACAGGCTTGGGGATAACACGTTTTGATGATTAAATGGGAGCATTTTTCATTAGCTACAGCGACCATGTTTTTTCTATTGATTTTGATTCTGCCCAGTTCCTGTATTTACGTTATATTGAATGTAATTATTCATGGTGTCCTAGATTAGCTTAGGCTGTGCTTTAATACAAAATCTAATTTAAAGACCCACCTGAGAATTCATATAGGTGAAAAGCCATTCAAGTGTGCACAGTGTGAGAAGTTTTATAATACGAAATCTTATTTAAACAGTCACCAGAGAATGCATACAGGTGAAGAGCCCTACTGATGTAATCATTGTGGGAATGGCTTTTCCTAGCCACTTAAGTTTTCATTCTGGTGAAAAGCCCTACAAGTGTACACAGTGCAGTAATGGTTTTCGTACAAAATCTGATTTTAATTCACACCTGAGAATTCATACAGGTGAAAAGGCAGCAGCGTAGTATAATGGGTACGGAGCTGGGCTTGTAACTTAATGGTCTCAGGTTCGATTCCCAGATAGGACACTGCTGTTGAACCCTTGAGCAAGATACTTAGTATGCACTGCTTCAGTATATATCCAGCTGTATGATTGGATGCAATGTAAATGCTATGTGAAAATGTTGTGTCTGTAATAATAAGTAAGCTCAGTGTGAGAAGTGTTTGTAATATAAAATCTAATTTAAATACCCACCTGAAAAAAAGCCCAATCAATGTTCTCAGTTTGGAAAGTGTTTTTGTACAAAATTTGATTTTTAAATGGACTGCATTTATATAGCGCTTTTATCCAAAGCACTTTACAATTGATGCCTCTCATTCGCCAGAGCAGTTAGAGGTTAGGTGTCTTGTTCAAGGACACTTCAACACGCCCAGGGCGGGGTTTGAACCGGCAACCCTCCGACTGCCAGACAATCAGTCTTACATCCTGAGCTATGTCACCCCTACGCACCTAATACACACCTGAGAATTCATTCAGGTGAAAAGACCTACACCACGAGCAATGTGTTTTTGTGCAAAATCGGATTTTAATATACACGTGAGAATTAATAGAGGTGAAAGGCCATACAAGTGTACACATCTGAGAAATGTTTTAATAAATAATCTGATTTAAATATGAACCTGAGAATTCATAGATGAGGAACCATCCATATGTACACAGAGGGAGAAGTGTTTTAACAAAAAAATCTCTAAATACACAAAAATGCAAAATTCCGTACACCAGGGATGGAGGGAGATGCCAGTATTCGTGTAAACAGCATAATTATTTGTATTTGCATACAGATAACAACCGAAAGTGGGTGTGGGAGGGTTTAACATGGAAGCTGCATTAACTGACAAAAATCCCAGAGATTTTTCTATTATAATTACTGGCACTGCTGTTGTTGAGATATTAAAGCATTTAAGTTGTGGTTTTACAATGACATCAATAATAATCCAGTTTAACGACATGTAATTTTTTTTTAAAGCTTTATTTAACTAACAATGATTTATATGTAACCACAACGGGCTTCTATAGAACTGAGGTAAACAAACAGTCAAATCAAGTTTCAAACTGACAAAATGTTTTTCTAAATCAAAACATAGTTACTCATTCTTACTTTGGGCTACATAGTACCCACTGTATGAACCCCCCCCCCCCCCCCCCCCACCCACCTGAGCACCACTGAAGTCTATAATAAACTGAAATAATGCTTTCATAATTTAAAAAAATAGTTCCTTGTCGTCATTGTGAACTGCTGTATGCAGTGAACCCCTAATTAAATAAATTAAAAAACTACACAGTGCAAGACTAAACTGTTTTTTGTTTTTTGTTTGTTAATAATTTTTCTTCCCTCTTTGTTGAAGCCCCACTTTACCATTATGTTTTTTTTTGCCTAAGCTTAGGTAAATTAAAGAAAAAAATCGAAAAGACTCCCTGCGTGGAATACATCTTCAGCTATTATGCTTTACTCAAATTTCCCAAAGTTGTGTTTTGTAAAGACAAGCTGCTGTATTGAGCTGGGAGCAGTGTGCGATGGGGAGGCACAACATCCTTTGCTATACTCAAAAGATGCTTGAAACACTCGTTGGGGGCAGGTCAGATATTTTAGAGCCACATGAGCCAGTGCTGGGTGTGTCATTAGCCGACAACCTGAGTCTGTAATGTTTGAACTCAGGAAAGGCCACGTTTTTTTACTCTACATACTACCTCTATGCTGGCCAGTGGCGTCAGACGTATCCAGCATTACAACATCAATTTCTGCATCAACAGTCACCAAATTTCATAAAGATTTCAAAAACGGATATTGCAAAACAACAATTTTCTTGAAATCAAGGAAATGACTGAATCAATTTCAACGTTTGTTTTTTTTTTAAATATAGGGTGAGGTAAGACGTATCGAAGCATATTACAGGAACACTGAGAAGTGTTAAAATGTGCATGACAAAACAAAATGGAAAAGTAAAGAAATACAAAGTACAGTATTTAAAAAAAAAAAATTCTTTGGTCATTCTGCACATTTTGGGCAGCACGGTGGTGCAGTGGGTAGCACTGTCGCCTCACAGCCAGAAAGTTGTGGGTTTGAATCTCGGCTTTAGGCCTTTCTGTGTGGAATTTACATGTTCTCACTGTGTCACAGCTGAAAAGCCCTGCTAATGTTTTCAGTGTGCAAAGTGTGGCAATTTAACCCACAAAGAGTGAGTTAAACTGCCACAACACAAGTATTGTGTGGGAAGTGCTTTTGGAGCACATGCTATTTACCATCTGAGAATGCATACAAGGGAAGAGTCTTTTAAATGTTCTCAATGTTTAAATTTTTTTAAAAATCTCCTTTTCATGACCAAAAGACAACTGGTACGAATGAAGAGTCTGAGTGTACTCATTGTGGGAAGCATTTAACGAAAGTTTCCTTTACATGTGACTTGAGTAAGAAGTGTTCCAGATTTTTAAGAACAGCCTGAGAATTAATACAGCCGTTCCTTTGTATTTTTAAAGACAAACCACCCTATTTTTTGTGTGTTTTCCAAATTCTGATTTAGTGGGTGTTTAATGTCATTTCAAGGAGTAAATAAAAGGTGGTAGGCCAACCATTTTGCACTGTTTATAGTTTGCACAGTAGGGCTGGGCAATATATCGATATTATATCGATATCGTGATATGAGACTACATATCATCTGGGATTTTGTATATCGTAATATCGTGATATGGCATAAGTGTTGTCTTTTCCTGGTTTTAAAGGCAGCATTACAGGTAAAGTGATGTAATTTTCTGAACTTACCTGACTCTTCTAGCTGTTCTATTATTTGCCTTTACCCACTTAGTTATTACATAGGCATTACTGATGATTATTTATCAAAAATCTCATTGTGTAGTTTTGTGAAAGTATCAATAGTCATCCCCACAATATCATCACAATATCGATATTGAGGTATTTGGTCAAAAAAATTGTGATATTTGATTTTGTCCATATTGCCCAGCCCTATTGCACAGTCCAAAGCTTCTGCTTCTGCTTCCTGATCTTACTTTGGACAGACATCTGAAAAAACAGTATAATGACTGGGATAGACTGGGAAGCCATTTTCCTGTTACAACAAGGGGTTTTGTCACTGTTTTGTTCTTTAAACATGTTTCATTCTGTGTGAATGCTAAAATGTAATTCCTTGTACATTGAAGGGTGATATGTTGTAATGATCAAATTAACACCAGTGTAATTTGTTTGAAAGATCCAATGTAAAAACTTAGCATATGCTGTAGAAAAAAAAACATTGTAATGTATATTGCAAACTTGTATTTGAAAACAAACTTTACACTACTGACCTTTTCAGTTCATTTGCTGCCATTGTAGGTGCTGTAATGTGTATGTCAGCTAAAGCCAAGCATTAGACTTAAGACAGTATGTTTTATCAGAGATATCAGTGAAGGTTCTTTGTTGCACTCTTGATTTTTCAGCATTCTTCATGAATTATGTATGAAATAATTTAACATTGTGAAAGTTTACTTCATGCCCTTTTATGCAGATTTCTGGATAAACTAATGTCCTTCCCTGTGTCATTGTTTTCTCTTAACACTGCTGGTGAATATAGTTTAATTTCTGTTGCACATTAGGCAACACTAATTGTGCAACAAACAAATTTGATTCATTTTTGTTATTGTTTTAATCGTTTTCAATTAGTCTTAACTTGAACATGTCTGAGTTAAACACGGTAAATACCTTTTCTAAAACTCATCTAATACAATTACGAGACATTTTGAAAAATATGTTTCTCAATATTGAAGGCAATTATTTTGCAGGACAGCAAGATTTGTAGTTCCTGCTATGTAAATGTGGTAATAAAAGCCTAGAAAATGTTCCTATGGCAAATAGGATAAAGGGACTGAAACTCATATTTTTTTACAATTTGCATTCAGATGAATCAATGTTACTTGTGTGCTTTCAAGAGTAAATTGTCATTGTTGGCAAATGCTTTACGTGCCTTGATTTAATTTTAAAATTATATTTAAGGAATGAATTTAAGTGTTCGCATTATATCACTGCATCAAAACGCATGGCTGTGCTTTTGATCAGTTGTCATCTTTGAGCAAAATGGCCATTAGCAGGCTTTACAACAAACAAAATTAATTCTAGGCAAGAATCGACCCAACCAGCATGCTTATATAGGCGGTAGAAAAAACAAGCATACCATTAAATGTCATGAATTGCAATGCTTCATTATTACCCTGTGCTTAACACCATAATCACGTTCATCATCATCATCATCATCGTCATCATCATCATCATCATCATCAACACCGGCTTAATGTTACTTTTCTCTGACGATGGTAAACGTATAAATTGTGTGTTGAAATGCCAATCAAAACATTAAGTCAAGCAGTTCCATCAATTTTTTCTAATGTGATTTTTGCCAAATAACTACCTTCTGCATTGTATTAATTTTACAAAAATTAGTCGGCAAGTTAAGATAATTTCAGAAATATATCTTTTATTGTCATCTTTCTTTGCTGGTTAGGCAGTAATTGAATAAGATGATTCACAGACTGGTGTGCAGTCAGACGAGGTCAGGTGTGGTGTGAAAAATCCTCTTAAAAAAATTTTAATGTTCAAACGAATTTTAAAAAACTGAAATGAACAAATCCCATTCACAAAAGCCAAAATAAATGTCATTAAAATGCATATCGCTTAATTAAAACCCCGTAGTAGTAGTTTAGGCCTACTGTTGGCACGTCACATCAACGCCAGTATGTTGCCATGAGATTCTGTAAATTTGGAAAGTGTGCCGCGGAAGGAAAAAGGTTGGGAAACGCTGCTATAGACAGGCCAGTTTTCAGGCTCCTGGATAAGGTCTTGGGTTTTGCAGGGTCTCTCTGCGTGGTAGGAGTGTTCTTGCAGACAAAAGGTGCTGAGAAACACAAATGCAAGCCTGCACAGGTTCTGAGGCACTTCATAAAGGGCTTTTTACTCTAAAAAGAACACACAAAAAGTTGCAGTTGAAGTTAAAATTTAACCTGAGAATTGGTATTACCCAGGGGGAGAGGAAGGGTTTCCACCTACCTCGTAATACAGGAGCGCCCCCTGTGGTCAGACGGACATCTGTAAAGGATAGGGACTTCAAGCATCAACGGCTGCAGGGAAGGCTACGGTAACCGGAAATAAATCTGTACCCTTTTGCCGATGTGTGAATTTGACTTTATCCCATCTGCTGCCATAGCCTGCTGATGTACTACAGGGGAAAGCACTGTTTTCATAGACGTTCACCATTTCTATTAATGTTGCGTGCCTATCTTCCTCCCTCCTAGACCGCCGGGCTGTAACAACTTACCTGACGTCAGCTGGAACGCCTCGGTGTGTGAGGCAGTTATGATTTTAAAAAATGGTAGTATGAGTAAATTTGAAACGACGCTACAGCTTTAAAGGAAAACTTAAAAAATATTTTAATTGGAGTTTCGATACACATTATTTATACGCACACCAACAATCAATCAATCAAATTTTATTTGTAGTGTATTTCACAGCAATTGTCACTTTGTCAATTTTACAGTGTTCATAATCCTTAATGGTTAAGTCCTTAAATGGCAGTTAAACATTTTAATTAAAGTCATTAGGCTTAAAAGACAGGTAGAGGTGGGTGGTGTTTGCCAAGGAATGACGAGAAATCCTCCTGAAATTGCAAATTATATGTCCCACTCGATGCATGTATAGTGAGAACAAAATTGGACAAAGAATTGATCCCTGGGGCACACCACACATTAGCAGAGCTGATAACAAAATAAACTCACCAACAATTACTGAGAGTTTTGCATGAGAAAGGTAAGAGGAAAAAAAACCAGTCCCGGGCAGTTCCAGATATACCCACCCACTACTTCAGCCAATCTAGAAGAACACATAATCAAGTGTTAAAAGCTGTGCTATGGTCCAGTAACAGCAGAACAGAGCAATCACCAAAATTTGCATACCATAATGTATCATTGGTGACCCCGAGTACAGCATTTTCAGTACAATGTGGTTCACAAAAGCCTTACTGAAAATTTTAAAATACATTATTGTTTTCCAACACCTCTAAAATAGCGGTTTGCTGACAACTTTCTTGAGGATTTTGGAAATGAACTGAGCTTGGAGATAGGCCTGTAGTTATGTGGGAGTGATGAAATACAGAATACTAGGTTAGCTTAGCCCACATTTAGCACCTGTACCTCACAAGGGGAAAAGCCTCCTAGTCACAGAATGACATTTGGGAAAGTCAGTTTTAAGGACAAAGTTAAAATAAAGGGCTGAGCAGCTCCACAGCTCAGTCTGTCATAAACAGGAAATATAAACCCTGAGATGCAGAAAATTTATTCAAAATTGAAGTTTTGTTTGACAGAAAACATACACTGATCAGAGCTACAGTTAAATACAAAAGTATTGTGACCGTGACACAATTCATTTTTTGTTGGTTTGGCTCTGTAGTCCAGTGCATTTTATTTGAAATACAACATTTAAGCTTAATGCTTTAATTTGAGGGCATTTACACCCATATCAGGAATTACAGTCCTTTTGAATACACATTCCCCCCACATTAGGAGAGCAAAAGTAATGGGACAAATGAACATACTCTGAAATGAAGTCATGTTTAGTACTTGGTAGCAAATCCAACACATTCAATGACTACCTGAAGTCTGCAACTCATAGATATCACCAGATGCAGGGCATCTTCCCTGGAGATGCCCTGCCAGGCCTGTCATCTTCAGTTCCTGTTTTTTTCTGGGGCATTCAGTTTCTTCAGTCTTGTTCTCAGAAAGTGAAAAGCACGTCCAATTGGGTTCAGGATGGGTGACTGACTGGGCCAGTCAAGAACACTCCACTTTTAGGCCAGGAAAAGCTCCTTGGTTGCTTGAGCAGTATGTCGGGGGTCATTGTCCTGCTGCAGGGTGAAGGGTCAGCCACTGAGTTTTGATGCTTATGGATCTTTTGGTTGGATTTCAGCAGACAAGGTGTTTCTGCACAGTCTAGAATTCATCCTACTGTTGCAGTCATCAGCCACATCATCAATAAAGAAAACTGAGCCAGTTCCAGTGGCAGCCATACATGTGCAAGCCATAACACTACCATGAAACATCTGTTTGTCCTAAAAATTCTGAAGGCATGTTTGTATGAATTATCAAGTAGGGTATTTCACATGCATGAACACTGGCAAGTCCAATTATCTTTTTTTCAAAAACACTTTGCACACTACATGGGTACGGTTTTTCTTTCAAACGAAGCATGTAGTGTAAATTTCATGCACTTGTTTGGGAAAAAAACATTTGCAACACAGTACATTTTTTTGCCTTTTCACCAACTGTATATGAATTCATTAGAGGATATAAAAATGAGATGATTTTGGGAAGAGTTTTTCAACGCCATTATATTTTTATGGCTTTTCACCTATATGAATGCTCTGGTGGCTCTTTAGAGGAGCTAGTCTGGAAAAGCACTTTCCACACTGAGTACATTTGTAGGGCTTTTCACCTGTATGAATTCTCTGGTGGGCCTTTAAATTAGATGTACACAAAAAGCACTTCCCACACTGAGAACATTTGTAGGGCTTTTCACCTGTATGAATTCTCTGGTGGCCCTTTAAATGAGATGCAGACAAAAAGCACTTCCCACACTGAGAACATTTATAGGGCTTTTCACCTGTATGAATCATCCTGTGATAATGTAAAGAACTTTTTTGAGCTAAACACTTCCCACACTGCATGCATTTGTAGGGCTTTTCACCTGTATGAACTCTTTGGTGGTGAAATAAGTTAGATCCTGAGGAAAAGCATTTCCCACATTGAGTACAACTGTATGGTTTTTCACCTGTATGAATTTTCAGGTGTATATTTAAAGCAGATTTTGTATTAAATATTTTCTCACATTGTGTACACTTGTATAGCATTTCACTTGTATGAATTTTCTTGTGGCAATTTAAAAAAGACATTGTGGAAAAGCACTTCCCACATTGAGAACATGTAAAAGGCTTTTCACCAGAATGAATTTTTCGGTGTATGCTTAAATAAGATTTTCTATTGAATCTCTTCTCACACTGGGTACACTTGTATGGCTTTTCACCTGTGTGAGTTCTCTCGTGTATTGTTAAATAAGATTTTTCATTGAAACTCTTCCCACACTGTGCACAACTGAATGGTTTTTCACCTGTGTGAACTCTCAGGTGCCGACTTAACCCCGATTTTTTATTGAAAAGTTTCTCACATTGTGTACACTTGTATGGCTTTTCACCTGTATGAATTCTCTGGTGGGTATTTAAATGATGTTTTGTGGAAAAGCACTTCCCACACTGTTCACACATCCAAGGCTTTTGACCACCTGTATGAATTCTCTGGTGGTTATATAAACTAGACGCTGAGGAATAGCACTTGGCACACTGTGTGCACTTGTATGGCTTTTCACCTGTATCAATTATCAAGTGCTTATTTAGATCAGATTTTGTATGAGAACACTTTTCACGCTGTGTACCCTTGTACGGCTTTTCACCAGTATGAATTTCATCTTTATTTCTATGAATTGTCTTTTCACACTTCATTTGGTCGGATTTCATATCAACACATTTTATATCCAGCAGGTCACTGATGTGTTCTGCCTTAAGGTATCCTCCATCATAAGTCTCTGTTTTGATTTGGTCAGGATGCAGATGGGTTACACATCCCAGCTCTGTACCATCTAGGTTCTCTGTCTTAAGATCCCCAGTGTGGGTGGAGCCCAGATCAGTTTCTGTTTTAATCAGTGATGTGTGTGTGTGGTGTAAATCACTGACCCCGCTGTGTGCTGTAACACACTCTGGCTCCAGTGTGTTGAGTCCTGGTGCAGCACACTCTGTCTCTGACTCTGCCATGTGGACAGGCTCCAGTCCACTGAGTTCCTCTTCTTTCTGTCTGATCCTGTGCTGCTGAGTGAGCTCTGGTAGTGTTGTCTCAGTGTCTCAGACAGACTCCTGCCTGCATCATACTGCTGCTCAAAGGTGTGCAGAAGTGCAGCTCCTGAAGGGAAACAGGGAAGGGATTTAGCCTTAATCGAACAGGTCCGACTGCAGCAGCTGACACATTCTTAAATGTTCTATGCTTGAAATGATCTGATTTGCCATATTTATAGGCCGACATGCTGTATACACAAGAATTGCAGTTCAAAAACAAATAATGACCAGCATCCGAAAAATGCAATTCTAAAAGGTTTCCCATTTTCAGAATGGATTTTGTATTTTCCAAGACAATTCCCAAATCTAGAACAATCCAATTTCATAGCACAGAAAACATAAGTGCTAGGTTTAGGCCTACCACCTGTTTACCAACAAAATGTAATCAAATTAGCAAGGACTCGCATCTTAATTTCTGCCAGCCTCAGACAGAGTAGGAATAGTCTGCCAAATGTGAACACGGAATCAATACTAACTTCCCATATGTAAGCCTACAGCAACTCAGCAACAAACAAACAGCTCACACATGAAGAATGCATTAACATTCTTGCTGTCAAGTGCAACTCAACAATCAGCAACACAACAACATTGCACAAACATAAGAATATACAGTGAGGAAAACCCCAAATCACTTTATACCGCCTAACTCAATATAGCTTGGGGGTAAAACATGCAGCCAAAGCAGTGAGGGTCGCAGGATGATCGTACTTCTGGAAAGCAATTTCCAGGGGGAGTTTATCTGCCACCATTGCTGGCTGGTTGACTACTTTGAGAACAAGATCCTTGATCTCGAGGGCCAGCTTCTGGAAATCCACAGTTCACAAATAGTAAGAGTTCCAGGAACTGAGTAGCATATCCTTTAAGGTACTGTATGCATGCCACAGCTGGGAAGGGGGGAGACCCCGGGGCAGGCCAGGAGAGATAGCTGGGTGACAGTAGGGCACAAGCACAGAAAGGAGCATGCACACCACACAGGGGCGGCTTGCGCCGTCCAAACAATTCCAGCCCTTGAAGACACTGGACCTAGCCCTTGACCCCGAGGCCCTGTTCAGACCCGTATTTTGTATCCAGATATATCCAGATAGTGTCTAGATTCAGTCGAGACGGATGTCAGTTTACCCATGGCATCAGAATGCGTCTCCACATGCGTCTCGAGTAAGCCTACCGCTTGTGATCGGATCTCGCTTCCCCGCTCAATATGCAAATATACACCTACATCATTTCCGTTTGCAAAGGCCAAATGCGTTGTTGTTTTTTAACCGGCGGGAGGCAGCAATGCACTACCTGTGCCTAGTCGGCCGGAAATTAAAAGAAGACAGCGTTGCCAATTTATATTTAGATTTAGCGACTTTTTCACTTCCCTAGCAGCTAAAAAATCTTATCTACCGACTAATGGCAACACGGTAGCACCCCTCCCCCACCCCCGTAACACGGTCGGGGTTGAAACAGGTAGTTTCTCCGAGTGCAGTTTACTGCCGGTTGATTTAATTAGCGGCATTAATGTGACGAGAAGCGCTTTGTCGTTTGAATGCATAACACGCAATTCCTTGCGCCCACACCCAACAGCATCCAATAGCAGCCCCCCCCCCCCCCCCCAAACGGTAGCACCCCTCCACGCAATCTAGTGACTTTTTCGACTTTTCAGAGACCCAATAGCAACTTCTGGTGAGATTTTTTTGACAACACTGGAAGAATAAGAAGTTTGCAAAGACCTTGGCGCGCGGGCAAAATCAAAACACAAACAGACTGGGTCTATTCCTTGGCGTGTTCCAGGCAAACCAAATCGCTCAAGATGTTTGACGCACTCATAATATGTCTCTATGCGCTTTTTGAAATTGTCAAACGTCGTGGACAAAGCCAGCTTACGCGATTTGGGAACCAACCAAAATGATACAGTTCTATCCGCTTCTGTTTTGCTCCAGAAAACAATGTCAGATAGGTCTATCAGCAAACATGGCATAGCTATGCCCAGAAGTCCTCAATAATAATAGTATTTTCCAAGAAATTGCGAAAAATCGTTGACAACGTTTCTTTAGGTGCAGCGTCTTTTACTGCTATCACAGAGTGAATGCGTAAGTGAATGCCATGATAAGAAAATTTTCGGTTATGCTGACCTATAAAACGCTATTCCAAAAGCAAAATTAGACATGTTATACATCGTTAGAAAGCTTATACTCTCACCTTTGTCTCGTTTATGTCGTTATTCAGTGCGGCTTCTTCTTGTTGTTTTGCACTTTAATATGATACCGTTGGCGCGCGAATGAGTATGTACTTCCGCTTACGCAGTGTATGTCAGTTGACTAGGCGGTCCTTCAATGTGGCCCAGGATGCATTCGTGTACACACTGCTAAAAGAATGTGGCCACATGCGACCCAGACCACCTACGAATGTGGTCTGAGTGATCGGATCTCAATGCGTCTTAGGTACATTCACACCTGTAGTTAGAGCTATCCACTTGTGATCGGATAACCCAAGACGCATTTTAATGCCAGGCCTGAACAGAGCCTGAGAGTGGGAGGACTGATGAGCCACTGGGCACCCAGGTGGCCACATCCTTCCAGAACAGGGAGTTGGTGATAGTGGGGGACTTGATTATCAGAGGGGTAGACCACATGAAAACATTTCAATCTGTTCACAGGAAATGGAATCTTGTACGGTGTGTTGCCTGCCTGGTGCCCAGGTAGGAGATCTCCTGAAGTGTGTGGACAAGCTCCTGGCCATAGCGGGGAGGGATCCAGAGGTTATAGTTCAGGTAGGAACCAATAACATGGGTAGGTCTGAGGTTCTGCAGGATAAATTTGTGTAGCTAGCAGAAGATATTAGGTGCAGAACCTCCACAATAGTTCTTTCTGGAATACTATCGGTACCACATGCAAACAGAGGGAAGCAAAGTTTTATTTGGAGGTTTAACACGTGGCTACAAACCTGGTGTAGAAAAGATGGGCACAGGTTTATGAGGCACTGGGACTCCTTTTGGGACAGGGGTTACCTCTACAAGTGTGAGGAGCTGCACCTGAACTGTAGGGGTACAGCTGCAATGGGCCAGTTTATGCTTAGGGTAGCACAGGGTTATTTAAACAAGAGACTTAGGTGGCAGGGAGGTCATAGTGAAAAGAGTATGGAGGAGCAGACTGCCTGAATGGAAGCTGCCAAAACTACCTATAATAGCGTGAAATCTTTTTAAATCTTGTTATAGCAAAATTTTAGTAAGGGTGGCTTTGTATGGTGGGGGTGGGGGAATGGGTAGTGCAGAAGTAATAACCTGAAATGTCTTTGTTTAAATGCTAGAAGTACAAAAAATATGTTTTTGAAACTTGAGGATGATATGAATATAGTGGAGACTACAACATAGTAGGGATGTCACTTTCGCTACCCAAATGGCAGGAAACCGGTTTACACTGAAACTTCCATTTTTCAATATGGGGGCTACAGAAAGGCAAATGAAACGTGGGTCCCAACACTCGAAAAATGCATCCTCCTTTCCTCCACAACCACCTCATTTGCTCCATGCCCCCCCTTCCTCCAGTGTCCCAATATCGGAGGAGATAAGCAAAGCGCCCAGAACTACACTGGCGAAGTGGCTTCAAACTCATCTCATTCCTTCACATACTTTTGGGTAGGAGGAAAGTGATAGTGGGGGAGAGCAGGAAAGCCGAATAAGGAAGGACTGAACAGTAATGCCATACACCCGAGGGGACCTACTGGGCAAGGTCTGGCTACAATTTTCACAATATTGTGGCACCGACAAACTGAATTTCCCGGACTTCTAAAAGCTTTTCACCCAGCCCACGCAAAGTCGGACTAATGGGTGACATTACAGTGACTTAGTCCATAATTGGTAATTTACTAACTTCCTGTCTCTATCCTGTGAAAATGATTCAGAATGCCGCTGCCCGACTCATTTACAACCTTCCCAAATTCTCCCACGTCACTCCTCTGCTGCGATCACTCCACTGGCTACCGGTCGCTGCCAGGATCCGGTTCAAAGCCCTGACCCTTGCCTACACTGCTGCCAACAGGTCAGCCCCCATCTACTTGCAGGACATGAGTCGATTCTATGTGCCTCCTCGACCACTCCGCTCTGCGGCAGCAGGGCGCCTTGTAACCCCTCCCACCCGCCCAAAGGGATCACAGAGCTTCTCCACCCTAGCTCCCCAGTGGTGGAACGAACTCCCCGTCCCTCTCCGAACCTCCCCCTCACTACCCATCTTCCGCCGTGGCCTGAAGACTCATCTCTTCAGACTATACCTAGACTAACCACCACCACGCTGTGTATTTCACTCTAAATCCCCCCCCCCCCCCCCTTTTCATGACACTTGTTACATGTTGCCCCATCACAGCACTTTTTGGTAATTTGTATTTGTCCTAATACTGTAGCTTATTCTTCTACCTAGTTTGCTCTGCAGAGGTTAGGTCTGAATAGTGTTCACTGTGTGAACTAAACTGTGTTCTTGGCTAGAAATAGCTGTACAAAATAAGTATTGTACGTTACTGAACCTGTGTTTAGCAGTTGTCTATGACCATGAAATGCACTTTTTTGTACGTCGCTTTGGATAAAAGCGTCTGCCAAATGAATGTAATGTAATGTAAAATTTCCAATGTTGGCAACATTGTTTTCACCAAATCACCAATCAGCCTTGTTTTCACCAAATCACATCACAACTCCACGGCACCGTTTAGTTTATAAGCAATGGCCAGGATGAATGGATGAATGAATGAATGAATGAATGAATGGAGCATTGCATTGCACTTTTCCAAATGCTCATAGTGCTTTACAGTGATGAGTGGGAACTCACCACACACACCACCAATGTGTAACACCCACCTACACATGGCAGCCATTTTGCACCAGAACGCTCACCACACATTTGCCAAAATGGAGAGGAAGAGAACTTTTTTTAGCCAATTAAATCGGGATGATTAGGTGGCAAGTTTGAGAGAGCCAGGTTGGGAATTTAGCCAGGACACCAAGGAACGCCCTACTCTTTGCGACAAGTGTCATGGCGTTTTTAATGACCACAGTGACCTCGGTTTAACGTCTCATCCGAAAGACATCTCCTACAGCACAGGATGCGTATACCGTGTGTAGTCTAATAAACTGAAAAGTACTTCATTGACTCAATTGTACAAAAATTCCTCAAAAAGTAGCCTACAATACAGATGATAAAACGAAATCCAGCATATTTTCAGGATTTCCTCATGTTCCACGGATTAATTTACTGAACAACAATGTAGCTGACAAGTTTAGCGACATCTTTAACTCACAGTAATTTTATTGACGATTGTATGTATCTATTATAAATGACCACGACCATCTCATTGAGAATTAACATTGGGCCTGTTCGACAACATTTTAAAATTCGAAAATACAGTCCAAAATCACGCGCGATTTAGCAGCTACTGCCACATTAACAAACATATCTGGTACAATGCCATCGATATATAACATTATTGAAAGGAAAGCAACACGATGTGAAGCGGATAAACAAAACTACTATAACAACGACAGGAAAAAACAAACAAACAAAAAAACTCACCTCTATTCGGAGACGACTCGCTTACTTCAACTCCAATCGTTTGTATAACTTAAATTGCACAGTAATAAAGCTAACTCTCGGCATTCTTCTTCTTCTGCTTCTTCTTCTTCTTCTTCAGTGGATTTACAGGCGGGTTTCTACCAACTGATTAGGTGCATACCGCCACTTACTGTGCTGGAGTGTAAAGAGAATACAGACAAGGCTGAAGCAAAACGTGTTTTAGAGACCCACGGAGAGTCAATGGGTGACGTCACAGTATCTTTGTCCATATTTTTTACGGTCTCTGGTTTGCATTCGTCTGCTCGTGATCTGGCCAGCTTGATAACAAGGTCGATCACTGGCTATAGGGAGTTGGATAGTTCTATCTATCCATACACCCATCCCATGTTTAGAGTGATTTTTTTACAGTCTTAGTACAGTATTCGACGGAAGCTGTCTCCAGTTATTTTCAATAACACGTAATTTAACGGACGCTGTTTCAGTGGTGGAAGAACACTCAGAGCAAACGGACAAACCCTGAGGGATAGAAGTTTTGCCTCAATGAATGAATCATTAAAAAGGTAATGATTCGAAAATTGCACGAAAGTAACTGGTTAATGTTATCCATCTGCCATCTAACTTGTATCCCCAGGTAGCTAACCTATAGGAGCACATTTAGCATACCTATTCATATTTTGAGTAGGCATTTATAATATAAGCATTGTTCACTGCCGTTTTTTTCTTGGCCTATAGGCAGTAAACAGTTTACTAGCAGGTCGCATCAGAAACATCCTTGTGCCTTCACGATATCGCCTAAGCTATTTCAATAATGTCTACTGACAGTTAAATTCCGTAATATATGTTACATTTGATGCCTTACGTTTCCAACACCACTTCTAGTTCATACCCTTGCCTCATTGCCAGTGGTCCTCATAAACTGGTCTTGGCACCTTGAAAATCAGAGTAAAACCCATCCCTTGCAACTTCGTTTTACTTTCAGTACATTATAACTGTCGCACGGCTGAAACTAGGCTGAAATTGCCAAATAATTTAGGCTGAACCCCATTAGTCTTGCGTTTTTCCGGTTTCCTAGATTTTATTTCCTCTCAGAATAACAAAGCTGAAATGAAGGCAATGCAAATCTGCACATGTTCTGAGGCACTGCAGAAAGGGGTTTCTTCTGCTTTGCAAGAAGAAAACATTAAAAAGAACACAGATTGGCGGTTGAAGCGCAAACTATTTTCAAAATTGACCTGAGACTTTTTTGTTTGGGATCAATGTTTTTTAAAAAAAATTTATACGCACATACGCACACATAATAAATCCAAACAAACCAAAAAACACTACAGAACCAACGATATAACTACAGACAACATTAATTATTACTTAATTAGGTAATAATTAATGTTGTTACTTAAGTAATAAGTACTACCACAAGGTAGCTCTTTATCAGGTAGCTCATGACATAAGTAAACTTTTCTCATGTTGTATAGACGCTTTCATCGGGCGCACGCGCGTTGCCAAGGTTATGCGCTTGGCCCTAAGTTAACTTCCGCTCTGTGTTTGTTTATTATTGGGTTTGTGTTTATGGCACCGATTACAAACGGAGTGAAAGTTAAACTGATGAGCAGACTGATGTTGGGCTCAGGTTGTTGTGCTGTGGGGTGCAACCTGATCTCAGGAACAAACTACATTTCGAAAATTTGTAAAAATACATAATTTCACTTTGTAACCCCACTAGGGAATTGTGAAACTAATTGCTTGAATCCCTGCGAATATTATAGCTGGTGCTTGCCCGTTGTTACTTCGTATTTTTGAGAAATAACTGGACATCATTACCTATTAAAATGTAAGGCCAGTAACAATACACATAATAAACTGTATTTTAAAAATCGCCTTCACACATTTAGTAATACTAGTACAGGCTTATTTACTATATCAACTTAAGACAAGCAACGCGCTCGTAATTATCTCATCGTGACCCATTAAAGCCAATGGGGCAGACGTTGCTTCATAATTTCAAACTGCTTTCCTAACGGCTATTTTGCATACTGCGACTTGGGTTACAACAGTGAATATGTACAGATTTCTACACGTGCTGATATAGACCACCCTTTCTCATATTAACCTCAAATACGCACGACAAGATACTAGCAAATTTGTCAAGTTTCCATTCATTTATATGGGGTGGTCGATACACGTCCCCTTAGCAACCAAAAGCTGGCACTGGACCACCTCTGACTTATTTGCCGGCACAGAAAAAAAATCGCGAAAGTACTGAAAAAATAACCACAGGAGGATAACAAGGACATGTTTTTCCTACATAACTAGGTACAGGTTGTTACCGATATTTCGCCTATTTCATATATAGTTGCAAATCAGTTTACGCTTTCCTGTCTGTCGAAATAAGGTGGTCGAATAGGTGCTCTCACTCTAGCACTGACTTCGTTTCAGGTAACAGACTCATGATAAGCGATAGCTAATAGCTAGCTGACCAGTAATAAGCCTGCAATAGTTATGAATTAGCTAACTAAATTGATTGTAGCTAGCTAGCTAAACGTAGCTAACATTGTATAAATTATGCACAGTAACGTTATATCAATGCTAGTAGTTGATACGCTTTGGCTGCGTTTTGAACTAACGTTATGATACCTGTTTCCAATGACTTCAGTGTTACATTGCCTAATCATTTTTTGTTGTGGTAACCTAGCAAGATGACCCAACTATTAAGAGCCACAATGTTTTTTCCAGCAATGCATGCTATACAAATAAATAACCTACAGTAATTGCATTGGCTACACATGCTGCCCACTACTGGCCCCAGTTAGTGTCTCTAATCATCGTTTTCAAGCAATATCATAGAAAGAGTGCACTTTTTACACAGGAATGTGTATGAAACCCAGAACAGTTATGGATTATGCAAGGAATGTATGATGCTAAGCAAGGTGCAATACTGTCAACAGTTATCTGTTTCTGTCACTTGTTTTTCTGGCAGTGTAACGTTATCACATTTGAGTTTGGCCAAGTAACGGTTCTTTTCTTCGACTGGTAACCTCAAATAATACTGGCTAGACATAGATTTAACTAACTAGCTAACGTAATTTACTTGTTATTTATTTTGCTTGTTATCAGAAATTGTCTAGAGGGACTCTGTTGTTATTGATTGTTTGCGGAAGTCTGCCGGAAGTTAAGTTAGGGCCAGAACAACGCACATGCGCAGTAACGTTTGTTTATGTTGTTACCGTTGAAAGCGTCTATAGGGACTGTAAAAAAAAAAAAAAAAAGAACATTTATAAATTAGGCTTAACCGAAAGAAGATCCCTGATCTTTGTAGAGATTTCTGCCCGGCCTGCACTGTTGAGGGCTTGGCTCTATTTAGATGTGCAGTGCGCTCTACATTCACAATATATTGTTGGGAAAGTGCCCAGTATTTCTTCAACACTATGTCTAGATGTATCCAGCATTGCAAGATAGTTAAAAAAAAAAAAAAAAAAAAAAAAATATATATATATATATTGTTATTATTTTTTTTTGCATCTGTGAAACCCACCAGGAGCAATCTGCGCTGAGCCAATGTAAAATTATGAGAAGAGTCATCATCTAGCAGGCATGGGCAGTCATCTGGACTGAAGCAGACCACTACTATTATAGGCATTTAGCAGACGTTATCCAGAGCAACTTACACGATTTTGACAGAGCATTTACATGCAATTATACAGCTGGATATATACTGAAGCAATGCAGGTTAAGTACCTTGCTCAAGGATGCAATGGCAGTGGGAATCGAACCGGTGACCTTTAGGGGCAACATGGCTCAGGAGGTAAGACCGATTGTCTGGCAGTCGGAGGGTTGCCGGTTCAAACCCCGCCCTGGGTGTGTCGAGGTGTCCTTGAGCAAGACACCTAACCCCTAACTGCTCTGGTGAATGAGAGGCATCAATTGTAAAGCGCTTTGAATAAAAGCGCTATATAAATGCAGTCCATTTACCATTTACAAGACCAACTCCTTACTCATTATGCTACACAGTATGCATACTAATTTTCATAGTATTGGACAGACATGACCCCAGGATGCTTGGACAACTAGACATTCCCAAAACATGTGTAAAAAGGTGCCAACAGCATTGCCCTGACATATAGTACAATGTGGAGAAGTAATCAGTTTCATTTTGAACCATCTATATGGTGTGGCATATGCCTTGTGTATTAATTTACAGTGAATGAGCTGGTGTGATAGATTCCTTTTGACCCACCAGGCTCCCCTTATTTTTTATACTTGAGATTGAAAGCATATGGTGTTCCGTTGAATGTGCCATTACCAAAACATCCAATGGCAGACTGGCTAGACCCTACTAAACACTCTCAAAGGGTGGTAACACATATATACAAGTCTCTTCTAGAGGCAACTTGCAAGAAATTGCCTGCAGAGTTGATATGGGAGAAGGAACTTGCAAATCCTTCAGCCACGCCGGACTGGACAAAAAGCTGGTCGAATCTGAATTAAGCATCTCGGATTCTTGATCTCAGAAAATGCACACATGGCATTCTCATCGTAAATATCACTTAATGTAAAAATTTATCTGAGACTTGATATCACCCTGGGAGGGTGGAAGGGTTTCCCCCACCATTGTTATGCACCTTGTGACCCCCTATGGTCAATCAGGCATCAGCAGGACAGCAGAGTGTGAAAAATGTGTCAGCTGCTGCAGTAGGGCCTGCTCGATTAAGGCTAAATCCCTTTCCCTGTTTCTCTCCAGGAGCTGCACTTCTGCACACCTTTGAGCCGCAGTATGATGCAGACAGGAGTCTGTCTGAGACAGGACACTGAGACAACACTACCAGAGCTTACTGAGCAGCACAGGACCAGACAGAAAGAAGAGGAACTCAGTGGACTGGAGTCTGTCCACATGGCAGAGTCAGAAACAGGGTGTGCTTCACCAGGACTCAACACACTGGAGCCAGAGTGTGTTTCAGCACACAGTGGGGTCAGTGATGTACATCACACACACACATCACTTATTAAAACAGAAACTCATCTGGGCTCCCCCCACCCTGAGGATCTTATTAAGACTGAGAGCCTAGACAGTACACAGCTGCGATGTATAAGCCATCTGCATTCTGACCAAATCAAAACAGAGTCTGTTGATGGTGGATATGTTAAGGTAGAACACATCAGTGAATTACAGGATATTAAATATGTTAATATTAAATCAGATCAAATCAAGTATGAATCCAGTGAATGTTTGGTGAGTGATGTCATGAAGACTGTGATGAATGGAGCTGCTGTTGGTCACAAAGACCAGACTGAATCAGGGCAATGTGCAGGAGAGCCAAACCAAAACTGTAAAAATGAAGCAATTCATCATCTGCTGACCCAATGTGGGGATTTAAATCATAGCTGTGACATAAACAATGAGAATACTCAGCCCAGAATTGCCCTACAGAAAAGCACGAACAGTCAGAAAAAACATGTTGATATCCAGGGAACAAATGTGATAACTGAACCAATGATAAATAATTCAAGTAAAAACCCAAGCCTATTGACTGTTTTTCATAAGACGACAATTCAGAGAAATCAAAGAAAAATTAATATGAGTGAAATGCGGTACAGGTGTAGACAGTGTGACAAGTGTTTTTCTCAGAAAAGTAATTTAAATTCCCACATGAGGATTCATACAGGTGAAAATCCCTACAAATGTACACAGTGTGAGAAGGGTTTTCGTTCCAAATCTGATTTAAATACACACATGGGAAATCATATGGGTGAAAAACCCTACAAATGTACTGAGTGTGGGAAGGGTTTTTCCCGAATGTTTAATTTAAATCGCCACCTGAGTACTCATACAGCTCCCATGATAATTAACTCAAGAAAACACCCAGACCAATTGAGTTTCTTTCAGAAGAAGACTATTCGCCAAAATAAAAGTGAAATTAATACCGGTGAAAAGCCATACAGGTGTACACAGTGTGAGAAGTGTTTTTCACAGAAAAGTGACTTAAAAATTCACATAATGATTCATACAGGTGAAAAACCCTACAAATGTACGGAGTGTGGGAAGTGTTTTTCCCGAATTACTGTTTTAAATTACCACAAGATGATTCATT
This sequence comes from Anguilla pacifica, assembly GCA_039654925.1. Lineage (NCBI taxonomy): Eukaryota > Metazoa > Chordata > Actinopteri > Anguilliformes > Anguillidae > Anguilla > Anguilla pacifica. The sequence continues at coordinate 75,983,655 of CM077285.1, read as the reverse complement.
CAGGTCAAAAACCATACAAATGTACTCAGTGTGGGAAGTGTTTTACACAGAAAAAAGCTTTAAATCGGCACAAGATAATTCATACAGGTGAAAAACCATACAGGTGTACACAGTGTGAGAAGTGTTTTTCACGGAAAAGTACTTTAGATTCCCACATGAGGATTCATACTGGTGAAAAACCTTACCAATGTGCAGAGTGTGGAAAGTGTTTTTCACAGAAAAGTGTTTTGATTTCCCACAAGAGGATTCATACAGGTGAAAAACCCTACGAATGTACTGAGTGTGGGAAGTGTTTTTCCCGAATTACTGTTTTAAATTGCCACAAAATGATTCATTCAGGTCAAAAACCATACAGATGTACTCAGTGTGGGAATTGTTTTACACTAAAAAAAGCTTTAAATCAGCACAAGGTGATTCATACAGTTGAAAAACCCTACACATGTACACAGTGTGAGAAGGGTTTTCATTCCAAATCTGTTTTATATACACATATGAGAATTCATTCAGGTGAAAAGCCCTACAAATGTATTCAGTGTGACAAGTGTTTCTATGCTAAATCTAATTTAAATACACATATGAGAATTCATTCAGGTGAAAAGCCCTACAAATGTACCGAGTGTTGGAAGGGTTTTTTCCGAATATTTAATTTAAATCGCCACCTGAGTATTCATACGGCACCCATGATAATGAATTAAAGTAAAAACCCAAGCCTAATGAATTTCTTTCAAAAGAATAGAATTCAACGAAACAGAAGTGAAATTAATACAGGTGAAAAGCCATACAAATGTACTCAGTGTGGGAAGTGTTTTTCTCGGAAAAGTGCTTTAAATAGCCACAAGAGTATTCATTCAGGCGAAAAGACCTAAAATTAGTGTAATCGGTGTTGGAGATGTTTTAATATAAAATACAAGTTTAATATTAATGAGCTCACAGATGAAAATCCCTAATCTGTATGCTATTCAGTGTGAGAACAGGTGTTTAAACTAGAGGAATTTTCTGGTGTTGAACTAAACATACTGGAATTTGCTATTTGGGCCCACATTTAGGATTTTTTTTGCATGACTTTATATATATATATATATATATATATATATATATATATATATATACATACACATACATACATACATACATACATTTAATTGGGTTTCTAAACCTTTCTGTTAATATTATGAACAATTATAATTTAATATCATGCAGCTGTTTAAATCTAGCATATATGCTAAAATTGCCAGCAGTAACATTTCTCTGGTGAAAAAACATGCAGCTTTTCTTCAGACTAAAGGGACTTTTCCTCAGAGCTTTCTTACGAAAGCACGACTGTAGGGCACTGACAGAAATTTGGAAATTTTCCAATATTTTTCTTTAATAACACGTTTGACAATTTTGTTCTTTAGAAAAGTAATTCCCTTGTAGTTGGAAGGCTTATATTTTTTGATGATGCAATTGACCCTGGTGTAACTAAAAAAAAAAACAATATGAAAACTGTTTGAATGTACTGTAGAAAGAATTTGTTATGTCTATTGCAAACTTCTATTCTGAAAATGAACAGTACTGGCCTTTTCAGTTGTGCTACTGTCAATGTAGAGACTTTAATGTGTATGTGTGCTAAAGCTACTGTATAATTTTTAATCTTCTGACAGTATGTTTTACTAGACATCAGTTGAGGATCTTTGTTTCACTCTTTATTATTTTATGTTGTTTATCAATTATGCATGGAATAACACTCTGAATGTGCTCAGTCCAAGGTCTCTGCCATGTAAATATTTGCATGAACTCTTATTTCCTGCAATGTGTCGTTGCTTTCTTCTTTGCTTTCCCTGTATAAATGTTTATGAATTCCTCTTGTACATAACTTGTAACACTAATTTTACAATTGTACAAATAAGTTTGATTCATATGGGGTGTGAATTGTATTAATCATTTTAAACATTTTTAATGTGTCAGAACATGTACACTTTTTTATTTTTAAACAATGAATGTTTTCTAAAACTCATCTGATTCAATTATTCCACCATGTTCACAATCATAAACATTGACATGATATATCAGTTATTTTCATTTTTCTGACTTCTGGTCGGCATACAGTATAAATCGTTTGTGTCAATATACTGATCAAAATACTAGTCAAGCCTTAGGCCCGAATCAGACAGGATGTGTTTTGCACACCGCACTGCCTTTTTTTGTGTTGAAGCCTACAATTTAAAAAAGAGCAGCTTGCTGCATCTTTTTTTCTTGTTGCAAGGCAACCACAGAATCACCTGTCATAAGCCTAACCGTTACTTTGCTGTGAAGTAAACTTACCGATCTGTACATTTTATTAGCTAGCTAAAAATAGTTAGGGAAATAAACATCTACATAAAAAATGGACAGGCGGAGGGCACTTGCTCTGGCTCTGATTGAGGGTGAGAGGATGCTCGCAAATTTCAAGTTGGACACAGAGAGACGGTGTGATCTGTGTGGGTACATGAGACCCTCAGAAGGAGGAAAAACTATGGAGAGTACCACCAGCTGGTCCAGGAGCTTCACCTGGATGATGGCCGGTTCACGGTGTACTTCAGGATGAATCGAGAGCAGTTTGACCATCTGCTCTCAATCGTCGAGTCCAGCTTCACAAAAATGACTACCAACTACAGGGTGTCCATTGGTCCTGCCGAGTGGTAAGGTAAGTTGTCACTGTGAATTCAAACTATTGAAGCTAACGTTATTGTGTAGCGTTTATGGTTTGAGCTATGCTAACGTTAGCGTTGCTACGCTGCTAACGTAACCTAGTAGGTGCTAGGCAGTGAAATTCAGTTCAGTGAGCTCAGTTTCAACATCGCCCAAGGCCAGGGGTTCCCAACCTTTCTTCCCCCCTAACTTACACCTGATGGAATTTGCGCCCTTCCCCATCGGCTATTAAAGAAAAAAAAGATACATTTCTTTCTTTTTATGCCTTTATTAGCTGATATAACATGCAATGCTATGCATGTATCATATTTATTTCATATTTACATTCATCATTTTATTTTCTTCTTTCTTAGAAGGTATCCTTCAACAGACAGTCTATTGGGACCGTGTGGTGAATTTGATTAATGAACCCGTACTTGAACTTGAATCCCTCCTTGTCTTTCTGCTGCCTGCTCCATGCCAGATAGTCTCGATTATTTTACCTGCTTAATATGCCAACCTACCACATTACCATTTTTATTAGCCTATTATTTCGAGAGGGCATAGCCTAGCTACCATACACAAGTGTCATGTGCTTTTCTGTTCTGCTTTAATGGCAACCTTGCGCTTGCATGCCCACAACCAGGGATGGAATGTCAGGTGTAATGTGAGTGACAGCCAGTCTAAAGTCGTTGTGAACGTCCAGTCTGTTGCATGCTTTTGTTTTGATGGCAACAAGTGTGCTGAAGGGCGTTTCTGAGAGATCTCAGTACGACATCTTTTCTGAGAGATACGTCGTACTAAATGGGAGTACGATCCTGGTCGTGGCATGCACTGTGACCTGTGGAGCAATGCTCGGTCCCTTGACAGTCCAAAACTTCTTAAATCCTTGTACCTGGAAGTATTTCTTTGACAGTGAATCAGCCTGGATGTCAGCAAGCTCATCTTCGCAGTTCAGGTATTCCACATCCTCGATTTTGGCGATAAAGGGATCCAAAACCCACGGTTCCTTGGAGACGTGTGTCAGCGAACCGCGATTTTAACTCCTCTTGCGGCAAGTTCATATGGCGGGTGAACTCGCCAAGTAAAAACACAGGCACAGTGCCCTCGGACTGTTTCAGCAGTAGTGGAAACTGTTGCAGCTCCCCTCTCTCCATTTTCCCGGCCCTGTGCGCCAGCTTGTGCACAGACGCATCGAGGATTTGAGCGCCTCCTTACATTGCATTATGCTGGACTCTGCACCTTGCTGATGCTTGTTCGTTTCATTATAGAGACTGAAGATGTCGGCCAGGTATGCTGTTTTAATCCAAAATGACTCCGTCACCTGCTCTGACAGTGTGGAGCTATGAATTTGCAGGAACTCTTCTGTTCTGTGTCGCAGTTCCACCAAACCCACCAGCACTCGCCCACGGAAAGAGCCAGCGCACCTCTGAGTGCAGGAGGAGGGTTTGGTGCGCTTCATCCTTGCGAAGTCTGCGAATAGACGCTTGTTGGTGGGGCGACCTTTGATGAAATTTACAATTTTAACTACAGTTGCGAGTGTTTCACTTGAGGTCACCAGACAGTTTTTTGCTGGCCAGGGCTTGGCTCTGTATCAGTATCTGTACAGTGAAATATTGCGCACTGTCGAGTCTTTTCTTTAACGTTACACTTGACCCGACTAGCTAGCTTTAGACACTAGCTTTTAAACCAGTTCCTGGTTATGGTTATACACTTTGTTGTACGTTGCTCTGGATAAGAGCGTCTGCCAAATGCCTGTAATGTAATGTAAAGTATTATACTAGTAGGTGAAGTAGAACGTCCAAGTGAAGGGATGTAGAATATGCAGTTCAGAGGGGCGGGGTGATGCATCTGGGGCTCCAGGTTTTGTCAAGGCGTGGGCTTGAACCAGGGGAGGAACAGGGCTGGAGCGGTCCTCAAACTCAGGGGAGGAACAGGGCTGGAGCGGTCCCCAAACTCAGGGGAGGAACAGGGCTGGAGCGGTCCTCAAACTCAGGGGAGGAACAGGGCTGGAGCGGTCCCCAAACTCAGGGGAGGAACAGGGCTGGAGCGGTCCTCAAACTCAGGGAGAGGGACAGGGCTGGAGCGGTCCTCAAACTCAGGGAGAGGGACAGGGCTGGAGCGGTCCTCAAACTCAGGGAGAGGGACAGGGCTGGAGCGGTCCCCAAGCTCAGGGCAAGGGAAGGGCAGAAGCCCCAGGGACAAAAAAAAAAAAAAAGAAGAAGGTAAAGCATTGTAGAAATTAGGGCAGTAACTCCTGCAAATGTGGAGGCCAGAGTGTAATGTGGAAAGCCTCAGGGCACTGTGCTATGGCAGCATGTCTAGAAGGTGTGAGGAGAGGGGTGCACACAACCACGCGAGGGAACGTGGACTGACGGTGTCCCCAACAGCAAAACCTCAGCGTTCACATGCGGTGGCTGGGCAACAGCACAGTCAGCTCCGCTCACAGAAAATGGCGACTTGTACCACACACCCAGTTCTTCTCACAGTAACATTCACAGTCCCGAGAGCCGGTTGAGGGTGAATTTGCACTGTGCACGCTCTTGCGGTCTCTCACAGTGACATATGGGGGCGACATAGCTCAGGAGGTAAGGGCGGTTGTCTGACAGTCGGAGGGTTGCCGGTTCGATCCCCGCCCTGGGCGTGTTGAAGTGTCCCTGAGCAAGACACCTAACCCCTAATTTCTCTGGTGAATGAGAAGCATCAATTGTAAAGCGCTTTGGATAAAAGCGCTATATAAATGCAGCCCATTTACCATTCACAGTTTTAAAAGCGTGGTTAAAAAAAAAAAGGTGTTTGTACTCACAAACCTCTACAGCACCATGTCGCTCAGTTCAGGTGTGGGACGCTGAACTCTTAGGAAAGCACATGCACAGTCGTTTACACCATTCCCCAGATCTCCTTTATCCACCATGAACTTCCCTCGGGTCCCAGGCAGGTGGACAGCAGAACTGTAGAACCAATCCAGCCCTGTGAAATATCCCCGCATTTAGGACCATGCTCACAGCTTGTTTGTGATTTGTCGGCTGTGGGCCCGCCCACTGGCCTGAGGTTAAGATGTTTTTTCCCCTCTGCTGAGACTCTAAAGTTCCCTGAAGGAGGAGAACGATTCTTGTTTTTGGGACAGGCTGCTGCGGTATTGCTCGGGAGTGTTGATGCTGTCGACTCTCTTTATCTCTTATCTCTTTACCTACCTCCAGCTGTCAAAAAATAGGAGAAAACGCTAAGCTCTGCTACTGGTGCTGCTATTAAAATTTCTGCAAAAATTTCTCTCTCTCCTCTTCCTCTCACTCTTTCTATCTCTCACACACTTCTCCTCTCTCTCTCTCTCTCTCTCCTGTGTTTTGGAGCTGATCAGATCAGAGGGAGCTATGTTGGAGGGGATTTTACCCCAGATGCCCCTACACTTGACCCTCCTGGGGGTGGTGCTGGTGCTGTTTCTGCTCTATCTGCTCTCCTCCACCCCTGGGCCTGGAAAAGACCCACCGGGACCCAGACCCCTGCCCCTCCTCGGGAACCTGCTCCACCTGGACCTCAAACAGCTCCATCTGTCTCTCTGTGAGGTAAGGACAAAAAATAAGTTGTAGTTGCTACTGCTGCTGCTCCTGCTGCTGCTACTACAAATAATAATAATAATGTATATGCCACCTTTCATGGTAAGGTATTGAGGATACAATAACAAAAATTTAAATAACCTCCAAAAAATAATTAAATAATATAGTACAGACATAAAACACATTTGAAACTATTGAAGCAATACGTAACAGGAATATAAAATCTTTATTCCTCGTTCTGCTGTTTTTTACAATTAAAATTATACAATCGTTCTCTGTTCTTTCCACAGCTGACAGAATATGTATTTAGATAGACTTGACTTGAGCAACAAAAACTTCAACAAATACACATAAATGACCATTTAAATGGCAGACGACCTCATGATAAGGACAAGCACTGTTTAAACTTTTAATGCAAAGCTTTGACTGAAAAGGTTTTTTTTTTTTTTTTTTTTTTTTGCAGGCACCTACACCTATTATTGAATGCAATATTCTAACAAATGGATTTAAAGGTGTTCTCTGTTTCATGTCCTCACATTCACGTGACCCAGGTGCACACATTCATGTTCAGGCAGATACTCTTATCCAGAGTGACGCAAGTGCGCTAACCTGTTCAGGAAACCTGATAGCTCATTTACCGCCACCAGCTGCTCCTAGGGCCACAGTTAATTCATTACTGAGAACATAGACATAGAGCATGCATAACCCAAAAATGTATGACACGTTATATTAATAATGTACAAAATTAGCCTAATTCACAAAATGTGTACTATCATATTTGAGACTGTAAACTGTGTGTAAGAACCTTTCCAAAGAGCTTTTTTTTTCATGGCTCTATCCTTATGCTAATCACATAAACAGGATTGCGCATAAAATCCACGTGTCATGAATCATGATAACAATATAGTTTTTTCTCAGGAACATTTTCAAGAACAAAAGCAAGAATAATTTAAGAAATGTTTTGTGAACGAGGCCCAAAATCATTATTTGCACCTTTAAAGCAGTGCATGACAAACTGCAAAAAGAGTAAATAAAAATAAAAAAAATAATGTTTTTTTGAACTACAGCAAAATGAAAGAAACAGTAAGAAAGATAAAAATATAAAAACTGAAACATCAATACAGAACATTGGGATGGCAGGTATGCCATCCCGCCAAGTTACGCCTTGGCGGGGGCATGCCCCATACCTATACAGCACCAAGAGTTTGGTAAATGATACACAAGAAGGGTCACAACTCGATAGAAGTAAATAAAAGTGCTTTTTTTTAAACCGCTTTGAGGTCAGTCACAGAAATAGCTGGCTTGATTTACACGGGAAGGCCACCAGGGAAGGTCCAGTATCCTTCGGCTTTTAACCAGGCCTCAACCTGCATAGCGTAATCTGCTGAGATGGGCGGTCCATTGGTAGGGTAGGTTCGCAAGACCTCACTGATACAATCTGCTACCAATTCACATCTCTCATTGCAAGTAATTAATTGGCTCATGAAACCCAACTCCAAACTTAACTAGCAACCCGTGCAAAGAATCTAAAATTGTGGTGATTTGAGAGCTCTTATTTGTCCTCATTAGCGGTAAATGGGCTGCATTTATATAGCGCTTTTATCCAAAGCGCTTTACAATCGATGCCTCTCATTCACCAGAGCATTTAGGGGTTAGGTGTCTTGCTCAGGGACGCTTCGACACGCCCAGGGTGGGGATCAAACCGGCAACCCTCCGTCTGCCAGACAACCGCTCTTACATATTAATAATGTACAAAATTTGCCTAATTCACAAAACGTGTACGATCATATTTGAGATTGTAAACAGTGTGTAAGAACCTTTCCCAAGAACATTTTGGCTTTTTTTTTTCTTATCTGTATTTGTTCATGGCTCTATCCTTATGCTAATCACATAAACAGGATTGCGCATAAAATCCACACGTGTCATGAATCATGATAACAATATAGTTTTTTCTCAGGAACATTTTCAAGAACAAAAGCAAGAATAATTTAAGAAATGTTTTGTGAACGAGGCCCAAAATCATTATTTGTACCTTTAAAGCAGTGCATGACAAACTGCAAAAAGAGTAAATAAAAATTTAAAAAATAATGTTTTTTTGAACTACAGCAAAATGAAAGAAACAGTAAGAAAGATAAAAATATAAAAACTGAAACATCAATACAGAACATAAATGATACACAAGAAGGGTCACAACTCGATAGAAGTAAATAAAAGTGCTTTTTTTAAACCGCTTTGAGGTCAGTCACAGAAATAGCTGGCTTGATTTACACGGGAAGGCCACCAGGGAAGGTCCAGTATCCTTCGGCTTTTAACCAGGCCTCAACCTGCATAGCGTAATCTGCTGAGATGGGCGGTCCATTGGTAGGGTAGGTTCGCAAGACCTCACTGATACAATCTGCTACCAATTCACATCTCTCATTGCAAGTAATTAATTGGCTCATGAAACCCAACTCCAAACTTAACTAGCAACCCGTGCAAAGAATCTAAAATTGTGGTGATTTGAGAGCTCTTATTTGTCCTCATTAGTGGTAAATGGGCTGCATTTATATAGCGCTTTTATCCAAAGCGCTTTACAATCGATGCCTCTCATTCACCAGAGCATTTAGGGGTTAGGTGTCTTGCTCAGGGACGCTTCGACACGCCCAGGGCGGGGATCAAACCGGCAACCCTCCGTCTGCCAGACAACCGCTCTTACATATTAATAATGTACAAAATTTGCCTAATTCACAAAACGTGTACGATCATATTTGAGATTGTAAACAGTGTGTAAGAACCTTTCCCAAGAACATTTTGTCTTTTTTTTTTCTCATCTATATTTGTTCATGGCTCTATCCTTATGCTAATCACATAAACAGGATTGCGCATAAAATCCACACGTGTCATGAATCATGATAACAATATAGTTTTTCCTCAGGAACATTTTCAAGAACAAAAGCAAGAATAATTTAAGAAATGTTTTGTGAACGAGGCCCAAAATCATTATTTGTACCTTTAAAGCAGTGCATGACAAACTGCAAAAAGAGTAAATAAAAATGAAAAAAATAATGTTTTTTTGAACTACAGCAAAATGAAAGAAACAGTAAGAAAGATAAAAATATAAAAACTGAAACATCAATACAGAACATAAATGATACACAAGAAGGGTCACAACTCGATAGAAGTAAATAAAAGTTCTTTTTTTAAACCGCTTTGAGGTCAGTCACAGAAATAGCTGGCTTGATTTACATGGGAAGGCCACCAGGGAAGGTCCAGTATCCTTCGGCTTTCAACCAGGCCTCAACCTGCATAGCGTAATCTGCTGAGATGGGCGGGCCATTGGTAGGGTAGGTTCGCAAGACCTCACTGATACAATCTGCTACCAATTCACATCTCTCATTGCAAGTAATTAATTGGCTCATGAAACCCGACTCCAAACTTAACTAGCAACCCGTGCAAAGAATCTAAAATTGTGGTGATTTGAGAGCTCTTATTTGTCATCATTAGTGGTAAATGGACTGCATTTATATAGCGCTTTTATCCAAAGCGCTTTACAATCGATGCCTCTCATTTGCCAGAGCAGTTAGGGGTTAGGTGTCTTGCTCAGGGACGCTTCGACACGCCCAGGGCGGGGCTCAAACCAGCAACCCTCCGTCTGCCAGACAACCGCTCTTACATATTAATAATGTACAAAACCGCGCTTACCTCCTGCGCTGAGTGGTCTGGCACTAACTGGAGATTGGCCAGTGCTTGACAAGTTAAACAAGAATGAAATGAACTGTCATGGTCCCATTGCAAGGAAATAAATGGACATCTTTTTTTGTCTGTAAAGGATAAAAGTGACATGATTTTAAATATTGTTCTTGGGGAAAGCGAGACTTGAGACTTGGGTAAAAGATAACCCCACAGTTTCCTGAAGTAGACTTTCATGATATGCCTGAACAAGAACAGGATGTGCCGTGGCCCCAGCCCTGAATCAGGAGTTTTAGTAGTTTAGCTGAAGGTGTCCAACAGTCTTGGTGCTGTAATGCACCTGATTATTGCTGTTCATTCAAAATGTTTGTAACAAAAGGCAATTTTTAAATGTGTCTGTTGTTAAGAACCAATAAGACTTTTTACTGTAATTTTCAGCAGTGGTGTGGATGTTTGTGTTCATGTTCTGTTTATGAATAACAGGACAAAACAACAACAAAAAACAAAAAAAACAATTGACAACAAAATTGAGGCTTGGGTACTCTCACAGTGGAAGTCCTGTTAATTTATTTTCTGTCTCTCCAGCTGTCTAAGAAATATGGATCTGTGTTCACCGTACACTTGGGCCCCAAGAAGGTGGTTGTCCTGGCAGGCTACAAGACGGTCAAACAGGCGCTGGTCAACTACGCTGACGAGTTCGGAGACCGGGAAATTGCACCCATATTTAGAGAGACTCTGCAAGGGCACGGTATGTAATCCAGTCCAGTCCTGTCTGTTTGTCGGTTTGAAAATCTACGTGCACTTCAGCAAATACAGTGACCCAGAACATTTATCCATCTGGACATCGCCACAGTCTTTGAGTGTCCAAGCATACTTTTTCCCCCCCACACTGATCAGAGGGCCAATAGTCTGTCTCTGGTCGGATGCTTTCAGACACACTTTAATAGCCCTGAAATGCCCACTAGCAGCCTGCTGCTGCTACAGCTGTGGGTCGCTGGCATTTAGCAAATCACAGAATCAGCAATACAGTAGTGTGCCATTGGACAGTCAAGGAAAGGCATTCCAGTGGAGGATCAGCTGTTAAAATTAGTAGTTGGGGAACGATCTGCCACCCGACCACTTCAGTGCTGATTCTTAGATGCACCGAGGTGCACCGAGGGCGGACGGTGGTCCGACGATTGGCGCTTGCTAGCTGGATGCTAGCGAGTGTTTCTCCTGTGTCTCACTGCTGAACTGTCTTCCACATTTGCATTTGTTCGCACAAATGATTTCAGACCGACAGATTTCAAGGCTGCAAGGCCCCCCCCTTGTGGCGTTCTGCCCTCTCCCAGGTGTGCTGTTCTCCAACGGAAACTCCTGGAAGGAGATGAGACGCTTCTCCCTCACCAACCTGCGCGACTTCGGAATGGGCAAGAGGGGGAGCGAGGAGAAGATCATCGAGGAATCCCGCTACCTCATCGAGGTGTTTGAGAATTTTAAGGGTGAGAGAGACATATAGGAATGGATTCAATCAACATTTTATTTTGAAATAGCCAGTCATATTTTTCAGCACTAATTTCTGCAACTTCTACTATCGATCTGGAAGAGACAGTTATGTGCTGTCCGCCCAAGCACACGGTGTCACTCACTGCTTCTATTCACACTCTGAGGAAGTCAGAGAAAGACACTTCACGTGCTGGCTAACGTCATTTTAATACTTGCATACTTGACAGGGACAATGCGCTGTAATCACATTTATGTAAAATGCACCTGGGAGTTAGCCAGGGAGGCTAACTCCCTGGTGGACTGACTGAAACCCTCACATTAATTAATTTTTTTGCAAGAATCAATTGTGTTGTGAATGCTAAAAAATAGATTCACAAATTTCATTGTCCTGTACCTTTATGGAAATAAATATAGTGCTTATCATTAACGTAAAATACATGTTTTCAGACTTAACTGATGCAGATATTGGTTGTGACAAGAAGCAGCACACTGGGTCCTAGAAACTTAGAATCCTCTGCCAGAGATTAGAATCCACTGTCCAACAGCTTACTTGTGTGCGATTATTTTATTGAATCGCTGGAGACCTCAAGTTCTTGAGTTTGGAAGAATGTGTTTTATCCTTTAAACTCTTGACAAAACTGGAAGGTTTTCTTCACTTTTTTTTGTTCTTTAGGTGAGCCTTTCAACACCACTCAGCCAGTGAATTACTGCGTCTCCAACATAATATGCGCCATCGTCTATGGTAGCCGCTTTGACTACGCTGACCCCACCTTTCAAAAAATGGTCGACAGGACCGGTGAAAATATCTACCTGTGTGGCTCCGCTGAAATACTGGTAATGTTTACTAAGTTAGAAATTTTAACCTTTTTAATTTTTTCTGGATTTGATGGTAATACAACATTTGACCCAAGTGGCTTAGTTGGTAAAGGCTTGAGCCACAGGTACAGCTGGGCTCCATTGCCAAGACATTACAAGCTGTAGCCTGGGTTCTGTCTTTAGGGATCTATAAGAGTCCTTTGTGGTGGGACAGTAGATTTTTGTCCGCATTCCAGGGGTAAGGTGAGTTAAGTCAACCAGGGTTCCTCATGATACCCCTCTACATTAGTTCTTTTTTAGTGACACATCAGGAGCCCATAGGCCACCAGTTTTTCTCAGTGAGAGAGATCTTTCTCCAACTGTCAGTTGCAGCTCTCTACTCCATGTGCTCTGCAGTTCTGTGGAGAAATAGAAATAGTTTCTGGACCACAGATGAGTACACTGTGTTCTGTTTTGGTCTTTTGCACAGACCTGGGACAAATACCTTTGAAGGCAAATCTTAATACTACAGCATACAGTGACATTCTAGATGATTCTGTGCTTCCCCAGCAGTTTGGGGAAGGCCATTTCCTGTTTCAGCATGACCGTGCCCTGGGGCACAAAGCAAGGTCCACATAGAAATGGTTTTGTGGAAGAACTTGACTGGCCTGCACAGAGCCCTAACCTCAACCCCATCCAACAACTTTGTGATTAATTGGAAAGCCAACTGGGACCCAGGTCTAGTCGCCTCAATCAGTGCCTGACCTCACTAAAGCTCTTGTCTGAATGGAAGTAAATCCCTGCAGAAATACTCCCAACGTCTAGTATAAAGCGTTTCCAGAGGAGTGGAGGTTGTTATATAGCAGCAAATAATGGACCAACTCGATATTAATATCCATAAAGTCATTGCATGCCAGGTGTCCACATACTTTTGGCCATGTAGTGTACATTAGGTAGCTAGATGGCCAAAGTTGAGTACTTGGGGGGAGTAGTTGGGGTTGAAGATGGAGGAGGAGACTTCTTTGATTGTAAACACAGGACCTCAGCAAGGCTTAAAAAAGCTGCATAATACGCCTCTAAGGACTACCCTCATTAGTTTGTTTTAAGCTTTTTGGAGTTCTCCTTGTTCTTTTTGTTACTCATCACATGAGGCTGTGCAGATGTAATCTTAGTGGCATTGAACTAGTGATGTAGTTAATGTCCTCATGGTCGCCTTATCAACAGGAACTTTGATATTCTTCCTAGAAAACTTTGAATGGACCTTCCCAATGACAGAAAAGGCCATAGATTCACCTGTCTTACACCTGTCCTTTGTGGTTCTGATCCTGAGCTGTTTTTGTTTTTTTGGCTGGTTACTACAGCTGTACAACATGTTCCCCTGGCTGCGCTGGTGCTGTGGCTGGTGGCTGGTGAATCGTACCCAGATTTATAAGAACGACGGATACAACCTTGAGGAGATTATGGGACTGGTGCAGGGACTGAGGGACACACTCAACTCACAGGACCTCAGGGGATTTGTGGACTCCTTCCTGGATCGGCAGCAGGAGGTATGGAGAGGGAGAACCGGACCGGGGACTCAACTGAACCGTACTCTGCGTCGTTCTTAACCAGAAGCCTTCATCGCATTACAGTAGATTCACTCAGCAGAGACTCTTATCCTTTTATCCTGTACACTGTTGCCCTCGAACGGACAGCTTTGGCAGCTTGCTGGTGCCACACGCACACAAATATTATTTCAAACAGTTGTCATGTAGCTATTCTGTCCAGTTTGTTCAAAGTCTCAGTTTCGATTAAAACACGAAAATATGGCGTTACCTTCATGGAGTTCTAAGCCTATCGTTTCTATAACTACATCGTCCACAATTATTCATTCCGCACCCAATAGGCTTTGTCAACTTCATCGCAGTTTCAGCAAATGAATTTCGATTGAATGTGCAAAATTAATTTTGATAGCACTTTATTGGGAAATTCGTATCAAAGCACCTGTCATTCAATTGCTGAATAGCGTGCCGGGGTAGACGGCGACACATTCACACCTGGGCAAAAGCTCCTGTTGTTGTCTGTTGTCTGGCTGGGGGTTTTGTGAAAACAAACTACCCGTAATTCTGAGTTAAATTTTTTTCAGATTTAAAAAAAACAACAAAACAGTTATTTTAAGCCCAAATATTTAGGAAAGTCATAGCATTTACGGCGTTGGAGTAATTTTAACTTTAAAGCACCCAAACCCCCATGGTGTCACTCTGGCCTATTCAGTGTTAAGGGAAACTGGTTCGCTGTCTCTGTGCAGGTGTGTGTGTGTCTAATTTATAAACTTGCTGCTCACTTCTGAGAAAATCACACCACTGAGGTCGGAAGAAAACATCTGAATCTGAATAATATTGGCCAAATTCGGGGGGAGACAACATTTGGAGAGAACACATTATTCTACTGTTGCCAAATACGGGATTTGCCGAATATGATTGAATGACTCTAACTGGGTCAGAACATTTTGAAAATATTTGGCTTTTTCTCTGCGACAGTGGTTGTTCTACTTTCTATACTAGACAGCAAAAGCAATTTTGCATAATTAACAAAAGTTTGCTATCTAGTTAGTTTGCAAGCAAAACATCGAGCTACCCTAGTTTATGTAGCTTCCTAGCTAGATTACCAAATTAAGATCACATAATTAGCTACCATGATGTGTGCTGGCTAAGATGATATTTCACCTTGCAAAATTGTTGGGAATCGGTTGAAGAGTAAGCTAATAAATCTCTGGATGGAATGGGAAGCCAGTTCTACTCTTTCAATCATTCAATGTTTTTGCTGTGTTTGCAAACTCCTGCATTGGCTTTCAGAGAAGTGGCAAGCAAGTAACACATTTATCATTTGCTGAAATACATCTTCAACATCTTTTATAAATTGTTCAACCAACTCTTTATTTTATTGTTCATGGTCTCTGTGGTGTTCTGTACCTGTTCTCTCTCAGGAGTCAGACCAGCCAGGTTCCTACTTCCACAACAACAACCTGAAATTTACCATCTACAACCTGTTTGCAGCAGGGACAGATACCACTGGAACCACCCTGAGATGGAGTCTGCTGCTGATGGCCAAATACCCTCACATACAGGGTGGGGAAATACACACACACACACACACACACACACACAGACACACAGTCATAATAGTATCAGTGTTGTGCCCAGATTGTTGTTAAGAAAATGTATACTTTTTCACTGTCTCTCTCTGTCTCTCTCTCTCTCTCGGGGTGCAGACCAGGTTCAGGAGGAGTTGAGCCGGGTCATTGGGGACCGGGAACCCCGGGTGGAGGACCGGAGGAACCTGCCCTACACAGACGCCGTGATCCACGAGATCCAGAGACTGGCTAACATTGCACCCATGAGCATTCCCCACACCACCAGCTGTGACGTCACCTTCCAGGGACACTTCATCAAGAAGGTTCTATCACCCACCTCACCTAATCTGTATCCTTCCCTCTCTCCCTCCTCATCTCCTCTCTTCTTCTCTCACATTTGTTTTCTCCTTCCATCCCTCTCTTCCTCAGCTGTCTGGTTTAATGGCTGCAGGGCTCAATTATGTACAGTCTTTTCTGAATAGGGCCGGTGTGGGTGCAGGTTTGTGTTTTAGACCGGCACTAAGTCACCTATGCTTATCAAGGTCTTATCGCATAATTAGGACACTGGCATAGAATTGCCAAATCACAAACAATTGTAAAGATTGCATGTATGCATAATCAATTCTACACAGCACAGGCCAGATTATTTCTGATTCGTTTATTCACGATGGTTGGCACCTGCGGTCTTCGGCACTTCGTCCAGAAACACTTCTTTCATGACCTCAACAAAATAAAAAATGGAGGAATAGCTTATTGTGGTTGTGTCCCAGCCACAGATGGTCCCTGCATTCGGTGCTATGCTGTGTGCCAAGTTTACATAAAGCAGATTTAAATGAAGATGCAGCTTAGCTTGGAGTCAGTCGCGAAGTGGGACTTGATTGCAACGCACATTTCTGTGAAGGTTTTTAAGTTAGCTGGTGACAGGCCTACTGGCTAACTGCCGATGTTGCTAAATTTAGTGTATCACAGCCAAACAGTAGCTAGCTATTTACTAACACATAACATGAAACTATCCTCCTGGAAGGAGGAATAAGGCAAGATTTAGTTAGTCTATTGTGCCGATCGTATCAGATAGTACACCACTTTCCAAAATCTCCTGTATCATACACAGACACAGTCCAGTCATCCTTTGTGTTTGTTTATAGCATTACCCGAATAAATGATAATCATACTTCATTGCCTCAAATTACCATTGTTTGATAAACAGCCTCGTTTATATAACTGTTGTATGAGAGCACTCGAGGTGGTGCGCTCAAGGTCATGCTGCTATACTGCATATTAGCTGGCGGCCTCATGCCTACGGTCAAATCGCGGGCATGTAAAACAGCACTCCCACTCGTGTGATATCGCTTAAACAGCATTACATTACAGGCATTTAGCAGACGCTCTTATCCAGAGCGACTTACACAACTTTTACATTGTATCCATTTATACAGCTGGATATATACTGAAGCAATTTCGGTTAAGTACCTTGCTCAAGGGTACAACGGCAGTGCCCTACCCGGGAATCGAACCTGCGACCTTTCGGTTACAAGCCCAGTTCCTTACCCACTGTGCCACACTCCGTCCGGGCATGTAAAGCAGGAGTAACAGTATGTATAAATATCCGGAGTTATGTTCAGATATCCATAATACAGATTGTAGGAGTTACATACTGATAGCTGGACTTATCATAAGGGGTCAACACCCTTATGATGGTAGAAGTGGCCTGTGGCACTATGTGTGTGTGTGTGTGTGTACGTGTGCAATTATGGTGTTTGCGTGTGCGTGTGCGTGTGTGTGCGTGCGTGCATGCATGCATGCGTGTTACAGGGAACTACAGTGGTCCCACTACTGACATCAGTGCTGCAGGATGAGGACGAGTGGGAGACGCCCCACAGCTTCAACCCCGGCCACTTCCTGGATGAGAAGGGCTGCTTCATCAAGAGAGACGCCTTCATGCCCTTCTCTGCAGGTACAACATGGTGCAGCACATGGCAAAGCAAAGCTCTCTGAACCAATGCAAGAATGCAGCAGATATGACACGTCAGCTTCCTGATCCACAGGTTGCTGTTTTCAGTCAGAGGAGAGGCACGCTTCAGTTTGTACTAAGAGTAGTCTGTACCTGTATTTAGTTACTGTGATTATCTCTCTCTCCTGTATCTGTATTTAGGGACTGTGATTATCTCTCTCTTTCCTGTAGCTGAATTTAGGTGCTGAGATTATCTCTCTCTCTCTCCTGTAGCTGTATTTAGGTGCTGTGATTATCTCTCTCTCCTGTAGCTGTATTTAGGTACTATGATTATCTCCCTCTCTCCTGTATTTAGGTACTATGATTATCTCCCTCTCTCCTGTATTTAGGTGCCGTGATTATCTCTCTCTCCTGTAGCTGTATTTCTATGCTGTGATTATATATCTCTCTCTCTCTCCTGTAGCTGTATTTATGTGCTGTGATTATCTCTCTCTCCTGTAGCTGTGTTTAGGTGCTGTGATTATCTCTCTCTCTCCTGTAGCTGTATTTATGTGCTGTGATTATCTCTTCCTCGCAGGGCGACGGGCCTGTCTGGGAGAGAGCCTGGCCAGGATGGAGCTCTTCCTCTTCTTCACCTTCCTCCTGCAGAGGTTCCGCTTCACACCACCACCAGGGGTGTCCAAGGACGAGCTGGACCTGACTCCATCCGTGGGGTTCACCCTCAACCCCTCCCCCCACCGGCTGTGTGCTGTGAGCCGGACCTAAACCCCACTCCAGCTGATGGGTGTGAACTTCACCTCTTTTGTTTTTCACCAAACCTTTCTTTGATCAGTAAATGTTTGTAAGCCTTGATATAAGTGCTGCTAGATTGAATAGGTTCAGCTGATTCAAATTCAAACCAAAGGAAACAAGGGCTCACTGCCCTCATTCTCTGCACACAAACCCTCATGTTCTTCTCAGCAAAAATCAAGCTGTTTTGAGTGACTATCAGACATGTAATAACTCTGCAAACTGTGTATTAACTTTTGGAAATAAACATTTAAAAAGGCAAACCTCCTGTCTGCATTGACTGTCCTTGTCTACCCCATGTTAAACTTCAGGAAAAAGCCCTATGTAGGATCTCTTGGACACTTTTTTTTTTTTTTACCTTTTTGTCTACAAATAGTTATTCCTGCTAAGTTTTCTTTTGCATCTACTGTTCTGTAGGCTCATGCTTCCTTCTCCCTTGAATAATCTTTGTATGTTTTCTTATTTATTTCATATATTTGTACTTAATTCTGATTGAATCACAACATTCATTTTGTGAAGCTTCAGGAAGTAGACTTGCCACTCCAGTGTTGCAGGTTCAATTCTCACCTGTGGTGATGCCGTCGTACCTTTTGCGCAAGGTACTTAACCTGAATTGCTCCAGCCAATATCTAGCTTTAAATAGAAATATATATTGTATGTAAGATCTTCAGATTTAATATAAGAGCATCTGCTAAATGTTTAAAATGTAAAAGTAAAGGATAACCCTAGTGAAAAATACCCACAAAGGCCAGTGAAGGGAGGATTACTGTCTGCAGTGCAAACTTGTGCTGTGTTTCAGTAATATTCCCACTGGCCAATGTGATTCCAATAAGTTTTTACTTTGTACCTAGCGAACTAGCTGTCCGCACTTCTGTAGTGGGGCCCAGATAGCTCAGTCAGTACTGAGTGTCAGACTTTAAATTTGTGGTTCCAGAGTTCAAGTCCCTGTTTGGGAAGGGTGTTTGACATACATCAAATGGTGTAAATAGCATGAGTTTCAAATCATGAAGCTTCATGTGTACATTTCGATGAAATGTCTCAGATTAGGAATGATTTAGGGTGGCAGTGGTCCCAGATGCACCTGTGAATGGCACCCATCAAGAAGGACATTACCTGGAGAAACATGCAGTGAAGGCTTCAGGGGTATGTACTGCTTATTTTTTCACCTTGCTTCCTTGCCTTGCACCTAGCACCACCCATTGAAGGATGTAAGGAAAGGAAATGTGTCTGAGGTATTTGGAACATCCTTGCTCTTTCAGGCATCAGTTTGAAGCCACGTCAATATCAGACATGGAAGATGGGGAGAGGTGGATCCACAGGTAGATTATTACGTCACACGTCCCGAAAAAATACTTCCGCACTTTTGTTTCCTTGCTCAGTAATTCTTTGGGAGTCTCCTAGCTCCTGACTCCTTGATGGAGCATTTTTACAGGTTGGAATATCCTCAAAGATGTATTCCAAACACTTATTTAACAAAATAAGGGGTTGGAATACACCCCAGGTGTGGTCATGTGATGAAGTCTTCAGGTGCAGTCACACAGGGTGAAGTCTTCAGGTGTGGTCACACAGGGTGAAGTCTTCAGGTGCAGTCACACAGGGTGAAGCGTTCAGGTGTGGTCACACAGGGTGAAGCGTTCAGGTGTGGTCACACAAGTTGAAGGCTTCAGGTGTGGTATGAACTGCACTTGGAGAACTGGTAGAACAACTCTGGTAGAAAATGGTTTGTTTTTGTTTCTTTTCAATTTGAGAGGCGTGTGTTATTCTCTGTCTGAAAGATGTTTGTTCTACACAGTGTAAAAATTGCGACGACTCTCTGTAGTTTTCCAAAGGGTTGAGCTGTACACATTCCATTGGTATAAATATAACAATATAAGTTGGTGCAACTAGTTATTAAGTGTAAGGGGACAATTACTTTTTTCACATAGTGATGATATGGGCCTTTGGTTACGTTTTTCATTAAATAAATGAAATAGTATAGTACAAAAATAGTTGTTTACTCAATTTCACTTCGTCTAATATCAGTGAATCAGGAAGGGGGAAAATACATAAACATTAAAAGAAAATATTAAGCATAACTGGAGCTATGGGAAGCAAGTCACAGATAAAAATGTAAAGCTGAAATATGTAGCAAGAATGTTAATGACTTGAAGAGATCAGGTAATAGCACGGAGTAGACACAAGGTCCAAAAGATCAGAGCAAGATCCACATAGCTTTTTTCTTGAAGTTTAATTGTAGATGAAGACAGTCAATGCAGACAGGAGGTTTTGCTTTTTAAAAGTTTATTTCCAAATGTTTATACAGTTTTCAGAGTTCATTTCTTACATCGGTGAAAGTCAATTATTGAGCATATTATTTAAGATATCTTAACCCGTTTAAAACAGTAAATTAGAAGAATTTAATCACTAGAAAACAGTAACAAGTTATATTTTTTATTACCAATCAGCAGAAATGATAATTTCTCATTGTCTGCATTTTGTTGAGAGTAACTTGAGGGTTTGTGTGCAGTGAATAAGGGTGCTGATTCCTTGTACCCTTTGGTTTGAATCTGAATCAGCTGATTGTGTTAAATATTAACATTTTGCATGATTTGTGTTTTCAGTCTGCATGGGGACCTTAAATTTTATGGAAAACATCAGTATCTTGTATTTGAAGGGTTACTACAAATGTCATTCCAGTTCACTTCTAAATAAAAATGCCAAACGACCTAAAGTTTATATCCATTTCAACGAACGATCACTTTCTGAGTGGGAACATTGTTTATTAGCCTCACTTACTATTTGTGCTGCTGTCCAGGTCAGATGGATCAGTCAGTCAAAAGAAAACTTTTTAAAAAGTCACATATACTTTTTGATAATATATGTATCAAAAGATTGTACAGATATTTGAGTCTCAAAACTGGAGTCAAGGTTCATTGAGGTTCAATCCATCATGGCCATTTCAATTCAGTCAATTAAGGACACTAAACTAAAATGGATCGAATGGATTGTTAAATGCCCATGATGATTTTCTGTGAGGCATGTCACAAATTGGCCCATTAGGACCATTAAAAAAAATACTCTGGGCCTCATGAGTGAGTAGTTGAGGAAGCCTGGAATAAAGAGAAATGCCCCATCTTCTCAGCTGTGGAGGGGAGACATATAGCCCTGTTAGTCTCATATTGAGACATATTACCTCAGGACGCCTGGCCCCTCCCCCTCTTCGCACTTGCGCTTCCCAGTCACGCCTCCCGTCTGTCTTGGCTCCACGATGGTGGAATGACCTTCCCGTGGAGGTCCGAACAGCTGAGACCCTGACCACCTTCAAACGACGACTGAAGACTCACCTGTTCAGGCTACACCTCTCCCCATCCCTCCCAACCTCCCTGTAGTCTCTAATTGACTATGTAATCTGAGGGTTGTAGCTAGGTAAGCTGTTTATCTTAGTTGACTTAGTTGAGTAGGCACTAGTGCAATAACTATTGCTTGTTTTATTTGCATAGACTGCTTTGTTGCTGTTTTTTGTTGTGTTAATCAGATTAACCTACAGGGTCCAAGTTAAACTACACGGTCGTTCCCTGCACTTGGAACTGTACTTCCGTCTAGGGTTTTCAACACGTTTGTTCCTGGTTTTGGTTATACACTTTGGTGTACGTCGCTCTGGATAAGAGCGTCTGCCAAATGCCTGTAATGTAATGTAACATATAAACATTCACAGTAAGTCATGATCAAATAAAGGTTTGGTGAAGAACAAAAGAGCTGTTGTTCACACCCATCAGCTGGAGTGGGGTTTAGGTCCGGCTCACAGCGCACAGCAGGTGGGGGGAAGGGCTGAGGGTGAACCCCATGGTCGGCGTCAGGTCCAGCTCATCCTCGGACACCCCCGGTGGTGCTGTGAAGCGGAACCTCTGCAGGAGGAAGGTGAAGAAGAGGAAGAGCTCCATCCTGGCCAGACTCTCTCCCAGACAGGCCCGTCGCCCTGCGAGGAAGAGATAATCACATCAGCTAAATACAGCTACAGGAGAGAGAGAGATAATCACAGCATCTAAATACAGCTACAGGAGAGAGAGAGAGATAATCACAGCACCTAAATACAGCCACAGGAGAGAGATAATCACAGCACCTAAATAGAGCTACAGGAGAGAGAGAGATAATCACAGTAACTAAATACAGCTACAGGAGAGAGAGAGAGATAATCACAGCACCTAAATACAGCCACAGGAGAGAGATAATCACAGCACCTAAATAGAGCTACAGGAGAGAGAGAGATAATCACAGTAACTAAATACAACTACAGGAGAGAGAGAGAGAGAGAGAGAGAGAATCAAAGCACATAAATACAGCTACAGGAGAGAGAGATAATCACAGCACCTAAATAGAGCTACAGGAGAGAGAGAGAAAATCACAGCACATAAATACAGCCACAGGAGAGAGAGAGATAATCACAGCACATAAATACAGCTACAGGAGAGAGACAATCACAGCACATAAATACAGCTACAGGAGAGAGGGAGAGAGAGAGATAATCACAGCACATAAATACAGCTACAGGAGAGAGATAATCACAGCACATAAATGCAGCAGACTTTTTAAAAAGGGGGACCTGACTGAAAAAGTTTGGGAACCACTGAGATACAAAACATTGTTACTGAAAGCCTTTCATACAACGAGAGAGTAATAATAAAGACATTTTAAATAATACTGAAATCATCCCAGTGTCTTTATGCAATTGCAGGTGACTGATAATCCCAGTGGTTTTACACAAGTGAAATGGAGATCTCGGTACCTTTTCTAATCACAGATGTGATATAGTTAATCCCAGAGTCTACTGTATATTTTACTCAAAAGAGGTAATACCAGAACCTTAAAAAACAATTTTTCACAGGGCATAGGCATACAGGGGAGAGAATATCTCAAGGGTAGAAAGACAATTGATTTGAATAATCCTAGTGTCTTCATGCAACTGCAGATGACTGATAACCCCAGTGGTTTTATTTACCTGAAAGGGAGAAGAGAATCTCAGTACCAGAACTGACAGAGATAATGACAATGTGATCTATATTGTTCTACAGGCGAACAGGAGGCCCTGAACGTTTTTATACAAGTAATAATCAGTGCCTTTATAAAACGGCAATACAGAAATAACAGTCCCTTTCTGCAACAACAGGGCGGAGAGACGGTAACAGTCCCAGTGCTTTTTCACACCAGAAGGAGAGCGTACAGACCGCAAGCTTTCATTCAGGTTCTGTGTACCTCTGCTGACCCCTGGAAAAACTGGAAAGTCTACAGATTACTCATATCTGTCATATCATACGTGTCATATCTGCTGCATTCTTGCATTGGTTCAGAGAGCTTTGCTTTGCCATGAGCTGCACCGTGCTGTACCTGCAGAGAAGGGCATGAAGGCGTCTCTCTTGATGAAGCAGCCCTTCTCATCCAGGAAGTGGCCGGGGTTGAAGCTGTGGGGGGTCTCCCATTCTTCCTCATCCTGCAGCACCGACGTCAGGAGTGGGATCACTGTAGTTCCCTGTAACACACACACACACACACACACACCATAATCACACATACACACACACAGCTACACTACATTTCCAAAAGTATGTGGACACTCCTTCTAATGTGTGGTTTTGGCTATTTCAGCCACACCCATTGCTAATGGGGTGCACAAAATCAAGCATACAGCCATGCAATCTCCATTGATAAACATTGGCAATAGAATGGGTTGTACTGAAGAGCTCAGTGGCTTTCAATGTGGCACTGTCATAGGATGCCACTTTTCCAACAAGTCAGTTTGTCAAATTTCTGCCCTGCTAAGTCAACTGTAAGCTCTTATTGTGAAGTAGAAATGTTTAGGAGCAACAGCTCAGCCGTGAAGTGTTGCCACACAAGTTCACAGAACAGGACCAGCAAGTGCTGAAGCGTGTAGCGCGTAAAAATAATCTGTCCTCCATTGCAACACTCACTACGCAAGAGTTCCAAACAACCTCTGGAAGCAACATCAGCACAAAAACTGTTTGTCAAGAGCTTCATGAAGGCTTGTGTATGGCTTCATGAGCAGCCATACTCAAGCCTAAGATCACCATGTGCAATCACAATCAACGGCTGGAGAGGTGCAAAGCACACCGCCATTGGGCTCTGGAGCAGTGGACACGTGTTCTCTGGAGTGATGAATCACGCTTCACTATCTGGGTCTGGCAGAATGTATAGTGCCAACTGTACTGGCCTGAATAATGCCAACTGTAAAGTTTGGTGGAGGAGAAATATTGGTTTGGGGCTGTTTTTCATGGTATGGGTTAGGCTGCCTTAATTCCAGTGAAGATTAACTTCTTTTTTTTTTGGGGGGGGGGGGGGGGGGGCGGGCGCATTTTCAGCTTTATTTGGATAGAACAGTGTAGAGAGACAGGAAGAATTAGGAGGAGAGAAAGGGAGAGACATGCGACAAAGGTCGGCGGTCAGATTCGAACCGCCGACGTCGCGGCTTGCGTTGAGCATGAGGATAGCACTCAACGGACTGCGCCACTAGAGGCCCCAGCAAAGATAAATCTTAATTCTACAGCATACATTGGCATTCTAGAGAATTGTGCACTTCCAATTTTGTTGCAACAGTTTCTGACAGACCCTTTCCTGTTTCAGCATGACAGTACCCCTGTGCTCAGAGAGGGGTCCATACAGAAATGGTTTGTTGAGTTTGGTGTGAAAGAACTTGACTGGCCTGCACAGTGCCCTGACCTCTAGCCCATCAAACACCTTTGGGATGCAATGGAATGCCTACAGTGAGCCAGGCCTTACGCCCAACATAAGTGCCCAGCCTCACTACTGCTGTTGTGGCTGAACGGAGGAAAATCCCCACAGCCATGCTCCAAAATCTACTGGAAGGCCTTCCCAGAAGAGTGGAGGCTGTTATAACAGCAAAGGAATGTCCAACTCCATATCAATACCTATGGTTTTGGATTGAGATGTTCAACAAATACATATGGGTGTGATGTTCAAGTGTCCTCATACACTACATTTCCCAAAGTATCTGTACATATTCCTGCTATCTGTATATAACTCCTGCTAACTGTGTATTTACTCACTCCTATTCACAGCAATAGCATTATTTTCATCTTTTCAACTCTGTGTTATAATATAGCACAACAGTATAATATTGCAAAGGACGGAGTGTAGCACAGTGGGTAAGGAACTGGACTTGTAACCGAAAGGTCGCAGGTTCGATTCCTGGGAAGGACACTGCCGTTGTACCCTTGAGCAAGGTACTTAACCGAAATTGCTTCAGTATATATCCAGCTGTATAAATGGATACAATGTAAAAAATGCTATGTAAAAAAGTTGTGTAAGTCGCTCTGGATAAGAGCGTCTGCTAAATGCCTGTAATGTAATGTATATATTTTTTTTCACTCTTTACCAACAATAACACAAAAAGATGAGTTTTACTTAAAAAAAAATCTTAGACACGACTTTCCTCAAAATAGCCTGCAATAAGTAATAAATTATTGGAAGTCTATCCAAATATTTTGCAAATTAGGGGGCAGGGAGGCGGAGGGGTAATTACATTGACTGAAATCTTATCTACCTTAAGTTTCTTTTTAAACCATGGGTAGACTAATACCATTAGCCTGTAGTGCAAGTAAAATGGGCACTAAAGTGGCAAGAAATATAGCAAAAAAGAAGGCCATAGGCATAGATGTGCGGGGCCAAGTAAACAAATATTGCGGCAAGGTCATTCCCCGCAAGAAACTGTGTTTCATTTAAATGAAAGGAGGTTACGCAATGCCTTCATCAGACCACACTTGCGAGAAAGAGTTCTTGAGAAAGAACAAAGAAGGGCAACTAAAATGGCTTCAAAATTCTCAACTGTGGCACTAGCATTGTACTGGTAGATATATGCAGTAGAGGCAGAGACCCTCAGGGTGTTCAAGTCTACGTCGGACACTGATGAATGCTGTCTAGCCCAGGGATGTCCAGTCTTATCGAAAAAGGGTCGATGCGGGTGCAGGTTTTTGCTTTAGCCCAGCACTACCACACCTGATTCAAGGAATTAATATAATAAATCTATTAAGAAATTAATATATGGTCTATAATTAACATAATCAACATAAATGTACATAATGGAACCTTGCAACCTTTCTTTAAACCAGAAGGAAGAGGAAGAGAAGAAAGGAAAGTAGAGAACTGAGGTGCAAGAAAAAAGAGAGGAGAGAGGGACAGATGGAAGAATTAGGATCAGGAGAGGTGATAGAACCTTCTTGATGACGTATCCCTGGAAGGTGACATCACAGCTGGTGGTGTGGGGAATGCTCATGGGTACAATGTTAGCCAGTCTCTGGATCTCGTGGATCACGGCGTCTGTGTAGGGCAGGTTCTTCCGGTCCTCCACCCGGGGTTCCCGGTCCCCAATGACCCGGCTCAACTCCTCCTGAACCTGGTCTGCACCCCGAGAGAGAGAGAGAGTGATAGAGAGAGAGAAAAAGAGGTATACATTTTTTCAACAACAATCCGGGCACAACACTGATACTGTAATGACTGTGTGTGTGTGTGTGTGTGTGTGTGTGTGTGTGTATTTCTGCACCCTGTATGTGGGGGTACTTGGCCATCAGCAGCAGACCCCATCTCAGGGTGGTTCCAGTGGTATCCGTCCCTGCTGAAAACAGGTTGCTGACAGTACAGTTCAGGTTGTTGCTGTGGAAGTAGGAACCCAGCTGGTCTGACTCCTGATAGGGAACAGGTGCAGAACATGAACAATGAAATAAATAATGCATTAGTT
The DNA here is from genome assembly GCA_039654925.1 of Anguilla pacifica. Lineage (NCBI taxonomy): Eukaryota > Metazoa > Chordata > Actinopteri > Anguilliformes > Anguillidae > Anguilla > Anguilla pacifica. Next base: position 75,956,908 of record CM077285.1, on the reverse strand, counting down.
GAACAAGCAATTTATGAAATATGTTAAATATTTGTTTGTCACTTCTCAGAATGCATAGCAGGCTTTTGCAAACACAGAAAAACTTGAACTGGCCAACATTACTCTGAAAAACTATTCAATAAATATATTGAAAAAAGGCTACCCTCAAAATTTAAATTCAGACACCGTCATAACATTTCGTTTCAGTTTTTAAACAATTATTTCTGCACTTACACATCAGGCATTTGGCAGACATTCTTATCCAGAGCGACTTACACAACTTAGTCCTTACATACAGCCTCAGAGTTACAAGCCCAGTTCTCTTACCACTATGCTACACAGTCATTTTACTTCCCGCTATGAAATGCAGCCTAACATCCGAGATTGTTTTACCTGCAAGGCTCCTCGCTTGTGGAACTCCCTTCTCATCCCTTTACCAGAGATGCCGAAACTATGGCTATTTTTAAAACCCTATTTCACGTAGAACGGTCACCCAATGGAAGTAAACAAATGCAGTGTATCGCCTCTTCTGGTTTCACATAGCTTCAATTCAAATGGTGCCATCAACACCAATATGCTCCTTCTTTAAAGAACTGCAGAGCTCGTCATGGATATATTCCTGACACACCCGCGTGTGCGCGCACACACACACACACACACACACACACACACACACAAACGCTTATATAAAGAATATATTTTAAGTTACCGCTGCAACAGTAGATTTTGACTTTTCTCAATCTCAAATTCTGAATGCGATAACTGTGGAAATCTCTCTGGATAAGAGTCTCTGCTGAGTGAATCTACTGTAATACGATGAAGGCTTGTGGTTAAAAACAACGCAGAGTATGGTTCAGTTGAGTCCCGGTCCGGTTCTCCCTCTCCATACCTCCTGCTGCCGAACCAGGAAGGAGTCCACAAATCCCCTGAGGTCCTGGGAGTTGAGTGTGTTCTTTAGTCCCTTCACCAACCCCATAATCTCATCAATGTTCCTTCCGAAGTTCTTCAAAATCTGGGTCCGATTTACCAGCCACCAGCCACAGCACCAGCGCAGCCAGGGGAACATGTTGTACAACTGCAGTAACCAGCCCAAAATTCAAAACAGCTCAGGAACAGAAACACAAAACACTTTAACCATTTTTAAAGAACTCTCATCCACCCTCTGTTTCCCTAATTTGAGAAATCGCCAATTGCATCCCTGGAGTCACCTCTCTGTCACCTGCCGTCCATATGAGGGCAGACCTGGGTCATATACTAGTTAAAAGAATAAACAATGTGCAACACAAAATTCCAGCTTTTAAAACAGACCTCCAGTTGCAACAGAGAATTCCAGAATTATTCAGCATTCATCCTGAAATCATGTTTAACTCCTGGATAATAACAGAACTAAACACAGATGAGCAGTTAGTAAAAGGTTCTTAAAGGTTCAGAACCCTGGCTAGAGCTTATAATGTCTTGCCAGCACAGCCTAACAATGACTAGCTGAAGCCTCTCTTAACTATGACACTAGGTTGACCCGACATTACTTTACTTCCTGCTCAGGAAGAATTACGGAGCTTAAAATTTATAACTTCATACATAATTGTGCTAAACAGTACTTGCTCAACAGTACCAGTTACCCGTATTTCAGCTGAACCAAGAAGTCGAATATTTTCATTTGCCCTGTCGACCATTTTTTGAAAGGCGGGGTCAGCGTAGTCAAAGCGGCAGCCATACATGATGGCGCTGATTATGTTGGAGACAGAGTAATTGACTGGCTGGGTGGTGTTGAACGGCTTGCCTGAAGACCAAAAAAGAATAAATAAAACCATTTTTTTCTACCCCCCTTTTTTATGGGATAAAAAACATTCCTCCAAATTAACTCCACAACCTCTCCAACAAACTCAAAAATAATTGCACACAGGTACGCTCTTGGACAGTGGATTCTAGACTCTGTCACTGTCTTCATGCTGCTTCTTGTTACAACTAATACCGGCATCAGTTAAGACTGAAAACATGCATTTAAAGTTGCACTGTATATTTCCCTTAATTTTAAACACTGCAGACTTTGCTTGTAATCATTTGCTTTGACTCTGAACACTTTATTTTCCACAAATGGTTTAGTTTTATAGACCAGGTGTTCACTCTTTTAACGATTATTCATACAAGTCATTCACATGGTCATTCACCCCAATCCTACGCATCGCTAGACTATAGGCTACCTTAAAATTTTCAAACGTGATAAATACTGTAGCGCTGACCACAAAAAATAGCTAGATGTGACGTGTTGCAACTAAGACATTCGCTGGATAAAAACGTTGTTTATCCGCATATTTAACCTCAGCTACTGGTTTTGTTAATCAACGGTTATAACCTGTTGCTATGGTTACTCTAACGCCGGGCACCCACTGCACGCGTAGCGACCGCGAGCGCACTACGCGCGTAACTGAAGCGTAGTTGAAATACTGTTATTACAACGGCAGCGGGCGGCGTCCTCTACACCAGATGCGAACGCGTCGCGAACCGGCTGCGAAGCTTGTGCGACACAAGCGAACTGAAGCGTAGTTTTTTCGCTTCTGTTCTATTTTTCTGCTTGTCGCGCGTCATGATGACCTGTTTATACACAGAAATATGCCCTAAAATGCTAAGTATACATGCTCTGATTTATATTTCATCCTTATATTAGGCTACTGGGGGTGTGTCCCTAGTTCCCTCCCAGATATTTTATAAGCAGCTAAAAAAATTCAAGCCTTTTCGTTTTTGTATTGTCCTTGCAGGAAAAAAAAACAAAAAACCACAACAACAACAACAAAAACTGGAACCTGGGGAAAAGGCAAACTTAGATTCGCTGTCTTATTTTGCGGAGGGGGTGGGGTAAATTTGAAAATACACCACAGAAAGACGTAGCCTATTGAGTGATGTAGAAGTGAATGCACCGAGCAGTGGTTTGTTAGCTCGAGTGTTGGAAGGTAGTTTTTAACCAATCATTGCTCAGCCTATTTGACTTCTCCGATGTCTTCGTTCGCCGTGCTTTCAAAAAGGGCTTGTTAGCCTAATAAAAATCAGATAATCCACAGATCTTTAAAAAATCAGATTATTTAGTGGTCTTGCCGATTAAAATGCACCTATTTTATAAATGAAGTTGTAAGCAAGCCTTCATTGCACTTGTACTTCAAAGCTTCCGGTGTTCATGGCGTTGTGGTGTTCATATCCCTTCAAGGTTAAACTGTTACGCTATCTTTTTGATGATTAGCTGATTTTACTAAATCTGATCCTATAAATGTTTTGACGTGAATGACAAGACGACACGGGAATTCCCAATGGTTGATTACGGATTATTTATTATTATTATGATCAGCCAGATCCCTCTGTTCTGCTACCTCAGGATGCCTGGCACCTCCCCCTCTTCACACCTGCACTTCCAGAACACGTCTCCTGTCTGTTCTGGCCCCACGATGGTGGAATGACCTCCCCGTGGAGGTCAGAACAGCTGAGACACTGACCCATTTCAAGCGACGACTGAAGACTCACCTCTTCAGGCTGCACCTCTCCCCATCCCCCCCTACCGCCCTGTAAATGACTGTAAGCTTAGGGTTGTAACTAGGCAGCTGTTTCGTAGGTGACTTAGGTGCATTAACTGTCTTAACTACTGCTTGTATTTTTTCCATACTGCGTTGTTGCCGTTCTCGTTGTGTTAGTGTTGGGTGCGATGGGTGCCCGGCGTAAGATGGCCAGCGGCCGCGCAGCGCGATATCCTTCTAACTAATGTTCTAGAGAGAGCTGCTCGCTGGGTGAACGCAGGATAAGCACAGACTGTAGGAGGTTAACAGAATATTTAAAAAATAAATGTGTCTCACCCTTAAAATTCTCAAACACCTCAATGAGGTATCGCGATTCCTCGATGATCTTCTCCTCACTCCCCCTCTTGCCCATTCCAAAGTCGCGCAGGTTGGTGAGGGAGAAGCGTCTCATCTCCTTCCAGGAGTTTCCGTTGGAGAACAGCACACCTGGGAGAGGGCAGAACGCCACAGGGGGAATAAACGGAAAGATCTGAATTTAATTCATATTTTTTGTATCTTGTGCTAAACAAAAAAAATAACAACCGCAGTTTTGGAATCTGTCCATCTGTAATCATTTGTGCAAACAAATGCAATTGTAGAAGACAGGTCAGCACCTAGAACACTGTTTCTTCCAGCTTTTAGCGATGCTGTGAAAATCAGCACTGAAGTGGTCGGGTGGCAGATCGTTCCCCAACTACTAATTTTAACAGCTGATCCTCCACTGGAATGCCTTTCCTTGACTGTCCAATAGCGCACTGCTGTAGTGCTGATTCTGCAGCAGCAGGCTGCTAGTGGGCATTTCAGGGCTATTCAAGTGTGTCTGAAAGCATCCGACCAGAGACAGACTATTGGCCCTCTGATCGACAAACAGACAGGACTGGACTGGATTACATACCGTGCTCTTGCAGAGTGTCTATAAATATGGGTGCAATTTCCCGGTCTCCAAACTCTTCAGCGTAGTTGACCAGCGCCTGTTTGACCGTCTTGTAGCCTGCCAGGACAACCACCTTCTTGGGGCCCAAGTATATGGTGAACACAGATCCATATTTCTTGGACAGCTGGAGAGACAGAAAATAAATTAACAGGATTTGAGCAGCACTTCCTCTGTGACAGTACCTAAGCCACCGTCAAATGTTGCTGTCAATAGTATTGTTTGTCCAATTATTCATAAATGACATGAATATTCACAACATGACTGAAAATTACAGTAATAACTATTATTGATTCTCATGAACTACAAACCCATTTCAAAACTGACTTTTATTTTAAACATTTTGAAGGAACATCAATAATCAGGACTGTGCTTCAAAAAGTATTAAATGATCTCTTGTTAAATACTAAGGTGAATGCTCTATACTTGTCCTTTTAGGTTAGAGTGCTGCCGTTGATACCATTATCCATTCTACTATAATTATTAGACTCAACAGCTGATCATAGCTCTGAACTAGTTCTCTTCTTACCTATTTAACAGACAATTCCTGTTTAACAGCATTGTGTGTGCATTCTTGAACTATTTCCTTCCCCTTTCAGAGGTGTAACATCCTCTGCAGCAATTTCTACTCGTGCTCCTCAAAGACTTCCAGTTCCAGTTTTGTTTATGCTTCATTTGCGTGAAATTATCTCCAAACTTAATGTACCTTTTCACTTTTATGCCAATGACACCCGGCTACATCTCCCCATTGTATCGAGCACAATGATCTGAATTGGCTACTTGACAGAATTTATATTGCATGTCAAAAACTGGAGATCTTAATTTCTCCAGCTTAATTCTGGCCTGGGTCCACGACACACTCTGTTCTTGTTCAGCCATATCATAACAAAGTCTACTTCAGGAAACTCTGGGATTATCTTTTACCCAAGTCTCTATGTTAATCAACACACAAAAATGTTTGTCCAGTCTTGCTTTCTCCAAGAAAAATACCTAAAATCATGTCAAATTTATGCTTTGGAGACACTGCAGTTCACTGTTTTGGCCTTTGTTTTGAACTCTTTAAAAAAAACAAACAAACAAAAAAAAAACTCTTTAGGTATATTATGACGCACTAAATGCCTGTAATGTAATGGATTATAGTATCTCCTAAATGCCTAAACACAAATATATGCAACTGGAATATACAAATATTATGTGATTATCTGAAATAGATTTACATGGTCATTTAAATGGTCATTTATATGTATTTGTGTAAGTTTGCGGAAGCCATACATACTCTTTTAGCAGTAGAAAGAATAGTTTTAAGGAGTGTAATAATATATCTAACTGTAAAGAATTGTTTTTATTTGTTTTTATTTTTTGTTGTTTGCTTTTTACATTAGAAAGAGCATGCAGTATCATGGTGAGACGAACCTAGACCTAAATCTCAGACAATGAAGAAAGAGAAGAGAAAACAAGTACGTGAATAAGGAGGAAAATAAAATTGGCAGAACAAACTGATCCACAGATATGTGTCCCTGGTTATCACAGGTCAGTGCATCCATTCAAAATTAAGCTGTTTCTAAAACAGGTTTAACGCAGTTTAATGGCAGTAGATTAAATGTCATCGACATGCCACAGCTTTTTGTCAGTAAGCAACTTAATCTCTCCGACACTTTTCTGAAAACAAGGCTCACAATAACAGCTTGCTTCCAGACCCAGACCGAGTAGTTATTTCTTTACCCTTCTTAGACGCCTGGGGCTTGGGGATTACTGAGATAGTTTGTACTGAGCGGTGCAACTGCACTGAGTAAATCCCGGAACCCTCCCAAATCTGGAACGTGGACTGAAGTAAAGAGAGCTGTTTAAAATTTCTGCAGATTTCAGACAATTTTGAAAGTTTTGTTTTAGTATATGTGTTTTCTTATGACATCTTTTGATTGACGTTATTTTTTTATTTTTTCATTATTATTATATTTTTTTTCTCATCATTCTTAGAGGTAGTAATTGTAATAGTGTAATATTCATAATAATAATCATTATAAATCTCTTTTTTTTTTTGTCCTTACCTCACAGAGAGACAGGTGAAGCTGTTTGAGGTCCAGGAGAAGCAGGTTCCCGAGGAGGGGCAGGGGTCTGGGCCCCGGTGGGTCTTTTCCCTGCCCAGGGGTGGAAGACAGCAGGTAGAGCAGAAACAGCACCAGCACCACCCCTAGAAGGGTCAAAAGTGGGGGCATCTGGGGTAAAAGCCCCTCCAACATAGCTCCTTCTGAACTGATCAGCCCCAAGCACAAAATAGATGGACAGGGAGGGAGAGAGCGAATTTGAGAGGGAGAGGGAGAAAGAGACAAAACAGACAAAATTGCAGTGGTAGCAGAGGTAGTATTTTCTCTAATTTGTCAGAGAACGAGGGAGAAAGAAAGAGTGAAAGGGAGATTTTAATAGCAGCAATAGCAGAGCTTTGCGTTTTCTCCTATTTTTGAGAGATGAGTGGAGGGAGAGAAATAGAATCGACAGCGTCAACACTCCAAAGCAACAACGCCTCTCTCAACAACAAGGATCCTCCTCGTCCTTCGGGGAACTTCAGAGTCTCAGCCGAGGGAAAAAAAACACAACTCCCTTGTTTCACAGGCCAGTGGGCAGGGCCAAAGCTGATAAATCACAAGCTGTCTCCCGAACTGCAACCGAACAGATCATAATTAGTGGTTATCCGTTTACCTTAAAAACTGGTGGTTGGTTGGGCTAAGGTAGTCGAATGTCACCTAGCGAATCCACAAATCTACAAAACAAGTTTTCACGCCAACATAAACGGTAAACTTCAGGCACAAATGCTGTCAGTTATGAATCCTGTGGCGAACATTATCTTGCAAAACACTGTCATGCATCACGCGCTCGCAACTTCCTATTCCAATTAGTGCATTTGGCACTGAGCAGACGCAATTAAATAAATTTTGTGAGATCATTTCAGCGGATAATTTCCCAAGCAAGAAGTGTAATTAGGCAACAGGTATTAGGTCATATTTCACAGCGTGTCAGCATTCCATTATTGAGTAATTCCTAAATTTACATTGTTTAAATAGTAAATTCCCTAAGGTGTTCAATTTCAACAGTGAAAACCTGCCGTATGAATTACATTTATTTAGCAGACGCTTTTATCCAAAGCGACGTACAAAAGTGTATATCGTGGTCATTGGAACAACTACAAAACACAGGTTCAATAAGGTACAATACTCATTTCGTACAGCTATTTGTAGTCAAGAACACAGTTCAGTTCACGCACTGAACATTATTCTGACCTAACTTATTCCAAATCAAACTTGGGGGAAGAACAAGCTACAATATTAGGACAAAAATACAAATTACAAAAAGTTTGCTAATCCAAATAACCTTTTTTGCATATGCTGCATCTCGTATATTCTGCTGCCACTTTTAAATTTGGTGGGGTAGTAATTGGCTCAACACTTTCACTCGATTTCAACTTCGTTTTAAATAAATCATGATTTAATCAGTTAAAGTACTACGCTACCCACAATCCTACTGCGAGTTCCACCAATCAGAGACGTCGCCGTTACCACAGAGATGAGAATCACTCTGAAGTCGACTGATTACGGTTGGTGTTCAGTCAGTAGCCTACAAGCTGGAAACACGCGAATAAGTAGTCGACGTCAACGTCTACGTGGTTGTCCAGCAGGCTACAAGACGGTCAAACAGGCGCTAGTCAAATACGCTAAAGAGTTTGGAGACCGGGAAATTTCACCCATATTTATAAACACTCTGCAAGAGCACGGTATGTAATCCAGTCCAATCCTGTCCATCTGTTGGTTTGGCCATCTACATGTACTCCGAAAAACGTAACAATTTAGGGCACTTATCTATTTGGATGTAGCCACAGTCTTTGGGGTTTTTCCCCACAGTGATCAAATGGCCAATAGTCTGTCTCTGGTGGGATGCTTTCAGACCCAGCTGAATAGCCCTGAAATGAAAGAGGGGGCTCCAAAGGTATGGAGGAATATTTTGGACAAAATTAAATAAAATAAATAGATCACGAAATAAATACATCATGGAATGTGCGCATAAATAAGTAAATGCAGCACGAAATGTACCTATGTATTTATTTTTTATTGTGACTGCAGTTGGTCCAGGATTGACAGAAACAGAAGGCAAGCTGACCGCGACAGGGCTGGATCCTTCATCTACTCTGGGTTCCCTCTCCCCACTCCAAAAGTCACCGTGCAGAGAGGTGTGGATGGCCATAAACCTCCCTCCTGTGTCCTGGGCACCCATCAGAGATTCCCATCAGGAAAGCAGGGGAGTCCACAGAGGGTTGGGCTGTGTCCTTTGTCTGACTGGAGTGAGAGGCCAGAGTTGACTTTGCCTCCTCGGGTGTGCAGTTCTGTGGGTGGCTGGCATGAGATCCCATGGAATTGTCCCTGGTGGGGGGTTGTGCCCACCTAGGGTGTGCAGAACTCTCGTGGCTAGGTGTTGTTCTCCAGGATACAAACCAGAGCCTGGGCCTTCCTTTTTTTAATTTTTTTTTATAAATAAACTTTATTTCAATTATACAAGTCATTACAAACAATTACATAAACAAGAAAAATACATTAGTCAAAGCATCTTCTATATTAAAAGTCCAGAGTTTCCCAAAGATTTGCATTGCCGTGCTTGATGTCAATTGTCCTTCGACGTTTCAGTTCTGTTAAAATGTTCTTGTATACAGATTCACTTGACACGTAGATATGATCAATTGTCATTTTACTTCGCGTTTTCCATATGTGCTGATTCACCAGACATATTATTAACCAGTATAAATCTTTAAGTTTATCATCAATGTTATATATTATTCCATAAAATACAGTTTCTGGTGTAATTGAAACCAATAGATTTAATTTGTTCCCATATTTTTTCAGATCGACTACATTCAATCAACAGATGCTCCAAAGTTTCATCTGCATCACAATCAGGCATTGGGCAGGATTTCGTTGTAACGAAGCAACTCCATTTTACAACAGCTCTCACTGGCAATCTCCTCACTGATATTAGCCAGGCTATATCTCTCATACTTTCAGAAATGTTTTTGCTCCATATTCGTGCGACCATTCTTTCACATTCTAAATTATTTAGATATCTGTACTTTATAACTCCACCATACAGTTCATTAATTATTAAATTATATATGACCTTATTCTCTGAATGGCACCAGTCAATATTTAAATGTTTAAACTTGTCTACAAAATCACCATACATAAGTTTAAAATAAGGTTGTCCGGTTCTCGCTTTTCCTTTCTTTTTTTTCCAGTTAGTAATGTTACCGATCCAGCTAATTTGTCTGTTTATTCCACCTGCCACAATCTTACACATTGCTATTTTTAATTTGATACTTACGTCTATCGCTCCCAAACCTCCTAATTTTTTGGGTTTAAATAACAATTCTCTCCGAGTAACGTCTCTATTCGTTCCCCATATTAATTTACAACACTCTTTACTTATCTTCATTATATATTTTTCTGTTGGTGGAAACACTGAACTTAAAACATAATTTGACAGAATTAACAAATTACATATACCTATTCTAGACCTAAAACTTGTGTTTCTACCAGACCACTTTAGAACTTCATCATTGACTTCTTTTTTTCTTTTTTTTTTTGCCAATTTGATTCACAACGATCAGTATTACTAATATAGATACCTAATACCTTAATTTCTTCTTTTACATTTATGTGTATAGGGAACTGTTTACTTAAATTACCACTCCAGACAGCTTCTGATTTCTGATGGTTTAAAACTGCTCCGGATATTTATTCGTAAATTTTAAAATGCTCATATATAATGTCCAATTCTGTTTGTGCTTTTACAAACACTGTAATATCATCAGCATATGCTGAAATAACTCATTCCCAACCTTTACCCCTTCTAATCCTCGTACGATGGTTCCCAGTCCCCATATTAATGAAGTGCCGGCACTGGACAGTACAAGACAAACGCTCATGAAGTCGCATTGGTTGAAATGGTAGTTCTGCGTATTTGATATAGATTTAGTGGCTCTTAAGAGCCTTTGGGAGAAGAGCCTTTGGGAGAAGGATCCTCGTGAAAGCGACACAAATTACTTGGCCTTCACTGCTTTTTCGGTCTTCTTGGGGAGCAGAACAGCTTGGATGTTGGGCAGTACTCCGCCCTGGGCGATAGTAACGCCTCCGAGCAGTTTATTTAGCTCTTCGTCATTACGCACTGCCAGCTGTAGATGTCTGGGAATGATACTCCAGCACGGCAGCCAAGTATACTGGAGCGCCGGCACCAACCCGCTCGGCATAGTTTCCTTTACGTAGCAATCGGTGAACGCGACCTACTGGAAACTGCAGTCCCGCCCTCGATGAACGAGTCTTCGCTTTCGCTCTCGCTTTACCGCCAGTCTTGCCCCGACCGCTCATCTTCCTTGTTTTGTGAGAAGTAAAAAAAGTAAAACAATATCCGAACCAGTGTCACTCTTATAGCAACACTCTATTCTCCCATTGGCTGCAGCGTTAGTGGGATTTCGTCCAATAAAATAGGAGGACAGTTTTCACCTGGCACTCACAGCATAGAACTGTCTCAGTGGTTCTAAAAATCGCTCAGTTGAAACTTCAGGCATTGAGTTATCGCTAATCCAAAAAGCAATCACACATATCAACATATGAAACGAACATAAAAACCTCGCATTATTTCTATATACATCATTGTCTACGGTACTTTTTATGAGCAGTATGTATTTTTACTCCTTTATTCAGAAAGCATCCGTTGAACAGCAGCATTACTGGAAATGATAGTCCGGTTAATAACTATTGTATACCACATTTAACACGATTTCACTGCCAAGATGTATATGATGGGCCAGAAAATGTTCATATCTATACTGGATGTGGATTTCACACGTGAATACCACAGTTTATTTTCACATGAAAACCCTTAGGCTACATTAGGTTAAATGATCTAATTACGAAAAACAATTAGTAAAAGCCAACGATCACTGGGAAATGGCAGTTGCTTCAATTATGAGATGCAGCGTATTTAAATGGGTTCTTAGCTAAATTTATGCATGCAATATGTACAGTGGTATGTATATATTATACAAAGGTTCGGGTGCCTCTCGTATTGCACATTGTGCTGAATCCCCAAGAGAAAACAGCAGCACAACCTCTGCAGGTCCGAACAACCCGGAAGCACGGTTTTTCAAAGCTCCGTTGGATTCACTGGAGGTTCGGTTACATTGTTAGATGGACCTGTATTACGGCCACTGTCAAATGACGGCCGCACTTTCATAACATCTTGGACGAAAGCACGTACGCACGCACACATCAATAATGGACTAAGGAAACGACCATTGTGGTATACGCAGACTTCTCCGCCGATACGGATTCAAAAACAAGGCCCAGCTCCAGATTAGATTACAACCCGAAAGTTCAATTCAATTTAAATCAAATTTTTGCCTCCCGTGAGAGTGTGGGTGGCTCTGAAAAGAGCCTTTGGGGTAAGATTCGTTGCACGTCAGTTTACTTTGAGCTGGTATACTTTGTGACGGCCTTGGTGCCCTCAGACACTGCGTGTTTGGCCAACTCTCCTGGCAACAGGAGGCGCACAGCGGTCTGAATCTCCCTTGAAGTGATGGTAGAACGCTTGTTGTAGTGAGCCAGACGGGAAGACTCACCAGCAATACGCTCGAAAATATCATTAACGAAGGAGTTCATAATACCCATTGCTTTGGAAGAAATACCAGTATCAGGATGCACTTGCTTCAAGACCTTGTACACGTAGATGGCATAGCTCTCCTTCCTTGACTTTCTGCGCTTCTTTCCTCCTTTCCCAGCGGTCTTAGTGACAGCTTTCTTAGAACCCTTCTTGGGCGCGGATTTTGCTGGCTCAGGCATTCTTGCAAATTCAGAAACGAAGTGATACCGACTAATCCGTTCTCCTTCCATATAAACGGTCCGTATGCAAATGTTCAGACCCGGTTTAAGATGACGTCAGACCAATTCTCATTGGAGGCCGCTAGTACAGCAACTGTTGTTGGCTGATTTTTCAAATTCTATTGGCTGAATTTCGCGGGCTTCAAAACCATTGAGCAAATTTTAGACAAGGGATTTTTTTTTACGTCTCCCGCATTTTTCTCGTAATCGCACAGAGACGCAAGAATTCCTTGAGTAAATCCGTGGCAATCGGATAGGCTACATTCTATTATAAATATATTATATCTCCATTTAAACACATATCATTTGCCTCAAACGTTGTCTGAAGAAATAAAAGATTCTGAGCCCACCCACATTCCTATTTAAACAACATTTTTTAATTACATACTTGACATTGTTTCAAAAATGAGATGACTGTTGCAATTGAAGAATAATTCTATTTTTTTTTCCAAGGTGGATCTAAGTATCATAGTATCTTCTGTCTCATTGGGTGTACATTGGGTATTTAGAGGTTCTTCCTCCATGTCTGTAGCTTCACAATGGTATCTATGAGGCATAACAAGATACAGGCTGTTTATTATAAACAAGTCCAGTTTATCTTATCCTCTTATTTGGAAGTGAAACCAAATGTTAAAATGGAAACGTATTTGCCAAAATTAAAAATAAAAATAATTCCTTTTCAGCTTGGGGAATTGAACTACTGTACTTCAATGAGAGCACCGGATATGAGAGAGGAGGGCAATGTCGTTGACCAAGTTTGCGTCCTCGCGTGGAGAGACTGGTCCACCTCATGCCTCTTATCAATCCCTCAGTTGTTTTCCTCATGGCCCAGTCAATTGCGTTGTTTAACATTGCAGACATGACAGAACCCTGTCTGGCTCCTGATTTCACCTGGAAGGCAATGTTTGACTGTACAACTGTGCATGAGTAGGGGAGATTGGGAAAAAGCAGTTTTCGTATTTGACTCAATTCTGAACATATTACAAGAGATACATGAATTATTTTTTATTGTGTAATGGATGGATGGATTACATGTTTTTTCTTGGCCAACATATGTTGGTGAAAATATATCACAAGATTGTAGATCTCTGATTCCCACCTAATGTCTGTTTGATCTAAACAGCTATAACAGTCAAAGTCACATGTCAGCACGTCGCCTGATGTGATATTTGAGTTAAATGTACAAAGATCCAGTCTGAGTTTAACTGACAACAGGCTAACAACCCCACACAGTTTAACCTCACAGTGAGGCTGTCTGCTCTTTTGCCTGGCTAGCAATCCCAGCAAGCTAGTACGCAACATCAGAACTATGCAATCTGTTGGTCACTAAATTCACGATTACGTACATTTGTGCACTTTTATCCTGAAATATGTTATTCAAACTCGATGCCTATCTACCCAAAAAGTCTGTGTTACATTTTTACCCCGCGTTTGGTTAAGCCCCCTCTCTTCCCTGCTACTAGGAAACGACCATTCTAACCTTTAATGTGAGAAGAATGACTAGATTCAGAGAAGGGGTGAAGGAGGACAGTAATTCTGTGTGTTTGAGTTTTGAAGGGGAATTGTCAGAAGGAGTATACCTTGATTATGTGTGTTACAGGGTGAGGCCGTATGAAAGAGCTCCTCTCAGATGTTTCTGCTGCCAAGAATCTGGACATGTTGCTGCAGTATGTAGAGGACTCAGAAGACGTGGGAGGTGTGGGAAGGACAATTGCAATGTGAAGGTGTGTAAAATTGTGAGAGAGCAAGCAAAGTGCCTGCACTGCGAGGGAAATCACGATACGGGGTTAGCACAGTGTCCAAAAAGAATTAAGAAAAGGAAAGTGAATAAGATTAGCTTCACCTGGTGCTTATCTGCCCTAATGAAGGTGATGCAAGCACATAATTGTCACCCGGTATTTATAGCTCCAGCGGAGGCAGCCTCGTCGTCAGTTTGTCATGTTCATAAACCCTATCCCCTTGTGCGCGCTGCCTCGCCCCAAATGGTCTATTCACCACAGGCGCAATTTATCTAACATGATCTACCCACCCTTATCCACACCTCAGGAATTCACCGTCACAGGTGGACTATGGAACTGCCAGTCAGCTGTCAAGAAAGCTGACTTCATTACTGCCTTTGCCAAGACGAAGTCTCTTGACTTCCTGGCTCTCACGGAAACCTGGATCACTCCCGAAAACACCGCCACCCCAGCTGCACTGTCTGCGGGATACTCCTTCTCGCACACCCCCAGGGCCTCTGGCCGAGGCGGGGGTACCGGTTTGCTCATTTCCTTGTCCTGGAAGTTCTGTGCCCTCCCCAGTCCTAACCCTACTTCCTCCTCTTTTGAATTTCACGCAATTACTGTAACTCATCCCTCAAAATTTCACATTATTGTTCTATACCGTCCTCCAGGTCCACTCGGCTCTTTCCTGGATGAGCTGGACACTCTCCTGAGCTCCCTCCCTGAGGATGGCACTCCTGCTATTCTTCTGGGAAACTTCAACCTCCCACCAGAGACCTCCCAACTGTCCAGGGTTGCCTCACTCCTCCAGTCTTTTGGCCTATCCCTGTCCTCTTCCCCCCCCACACACAAGGCTGGTAACCAACTAGACCTTGTATTCACCAGAAGCTGCTCCATTCCCCAACTTACAGTGACTCCCCTCCATGTCTCGGACCACTTCTTTCTCTCTTTCCCCCTCTCCTATCTACACCCCCTCAACTCATCCAACAGCTCACCCACAGTAACTTTCAGGAGAAATCTCTCTACTCTGTCACAATCCTCCCTCATCTCCACTGCTCTTTCTACACTTCCCCCTCCTGCGTCTTTCTCTAACCTGCCAGTTGATCTTGCCACCTCCATCTTCAACTCCTGCCTCTCCCAGTCCCTCGACTCACTTTGTCCCCTTGTCTCCAAACCAGCACGCTCCACACCCCCCTGCCCATGGCTGACTGAGTCACTACGCTCCAGCAGAACATCACTGCGGGCTGCAGAGAGGAAGTGGAGGAAATCCCGATCCTCTGATGACCTGACCGCATATCATACCCTGCTGGCGGCTTTCACATCTGCCCTCACCTCAGCGAAGGCCTCATTTTTCCAATCCAAGATCAGTGCATGTGTCTCTAATCCACGCAAACTATTCTCCACCTTCTCTTCACTCCTCACTCCTCCTCCACCCCCACCTCCTTCTTCCCTCTCCGCAGATGACTTTCTGGCCGCCTTTGAAGGAAAGGTGGCTACAATCCGGAACTCCTTCGCCCATCCAGTGAGCCCCCCAACCCCCCGGGACAAACCCACAGCCACACTGACCTCCTTCGAGATGCTGGAGGACTCTGATGTATTACAACTCATCACCTCTCACCATGCAACCACCTGTCCACTTGACCCCATCCCATCTAAAGTTCTCCAATCCATTTCCAGCGAGTTCCTTCCCTATCTGTCCTCTATTGTTAATTCCTCTCTCTCCTCTGGTCACGTTCCCTCTGATTTCAAGATGGCTCGTGTTACCCCGTTTCTAAAAAAACCCACCTCAGACCCCTCCGATGTAACAAATTATCGACCTGTATCGCTTCTACCCTTTCTGTCCAAAACCCTTGAACGAGCAGTTCTTAAACAACTAACCTCTTTTCTCCATCAGAACAACCTGCTAGACCCTCACCAGTCTGGCTTCCGATCCGGGCACTCAACAGAGACTGCGCTCCTAGCTGTGACGGAGGCACTTGCCACTGCAAGAGCCTTGCGCCTCTCCTCTGTCCTGATCCTTCTTGACCTGTCTGCAGCTTTCGACACGGTCAACCATAAAATACTCCTCTCCACCTTGGCTGGGATGGGAATCGCCGGGACTGCCCTGTCTTGGTTCGCTTCCTATCTTGCAGATAGGACCTACCAGGTCACCTGGAAGGGGTCTGCCTCTGCTTCTCATCCACTTCTTACGGGAGTGCCACAGGAATCTGTACTGGGTCCTCTACTGTTCTCCTTATACACCAGATCTCTTGGTTCAGTAATTAATTCACATGGCTTCTCCTATCATTGTTATGCAGATGACACACAACTCTTCTTTTCTTTCCTCCCCTCGGCCACACAGGTCAATGATAAGATCTCTTCCTGCCTGGCTGACATCTCCACCTGGACGGCCAGCCACCATCTGACGCTCAACCTCAACAAAACTGAGCTGCTCTTCTTCCCGTGCAAGACCTCCTTACTTCGTGAGCTCTCAATCACGGTTGATGGCACCACAGTGACTGCCTCTCACTCTGCCAAGAGCTTGGGGGTGGTCCTGGATGACCAACTGGACCTCAAGGAGCACATCAAGGCAACATCACGGTCCTGCAGATTCCTTCTGTACAACATCAGAAGGATTCGACCATACCTGACAACGCACTCCACCCAGCTGCTCGTCCAGGCTACGGTGACCTCTCGCCTTGATTACTGCAACTCTCTCCTTGCAAGCCTGCCAGCTTTTGCCATACAGCCACTTCAGATGATTCAGAATGCCGCTGCCCGACTCATCTACAACCTTCCCAAATTCTCCCACGTCACTCCTCTGCTGCGATCACTCCACTGGCTACCTGTCGCCGCCAGGATCCGGTTCAAAACCCTGACACTTGCCTACACTGCTGCCAACAGGACAGCCCCCATCTACTTACAGGACATGATTCGCTTCTATGTGCCTGCTCGACCACTCCGCTCTGCGGCAGCAGGGCGCCTAGTAACCCCTCCCACCCGCCCAAAGGGATCACAGAGCTTCTCCACCCTAGCTCCCCAGTGGTGGAACGAACTTCCCGTCCCCCTCCGAACCTCCCCCTCACTACCCATCTTCCGCCGTGGCCTGAAGACTCATCTCTTCAGACTATACCTAGATTAACCACCACCTTGCTGTTTATTTCACTCTTTAATTAAACCCCCCCCCCCCCCCCCCTTTTCATGTCACTTGTTACATGTTGCCCCATCCCAGCACCTTTTGGTAATTTGTATTTGTCCTAATACTGTAGCTTATTCTTCTGCCTAATTGGCTTTGCAGAGGTTAGGTTAGAATAGTGTTCACTGTGTGAACTGTGTTCTTGGCTAGAAATAGCTGTACAAAATAAGTATTATACCTTTCTGAACTTGTGTTCAGCAGTTGCCTATGACCATGATATGCACTTTTTGTACGTCGCTTTGGATAAAAGCGTCTGCGAAATAAATGTAATGTAATGTAATTGTAATGTAAAAGATGAGGGAAGAAAAGGGATTGTCATACGCCAAAGCTGCTAAGAGAATGGAGAGACACGACGAGGTGGTGGCAATGCAAAAAGACCCGGAGCAGGAAAGGAGTGGAGCTGATCAGAATATCTGCATGGAAAAGGAAAGTTCTTTGACATTCATTGCAATGGTCATAAATTGCGCTGCTGAAATACAGGGGAAGTCAGAAAGAATCAAGATGGTGCTGGACGCTGCCAGGAGATAGTTGAACATTGTACACATATCTGGAGATGATCTAGATGTTACACTGCGGGAAAGATTTGCATCAACTCAGGAAATTGGGTCTGGGTTATAGAATGGGAAATGTAGTGCCTTTTGCGCAAGGTACTTAACCTGAATTGCTCCAGCCAATATCTAGCTTTAAATAGAAATATATATTGTATGTAAGATCTTCAGATATCTCCAAATAAGAGCATCTGCTAAATGTTTAAAATGTAAAAGTAAAGGATAACCCTAGTGAAAAATACCCACAAAGGCCAGTGAAGGGAGGATTACTGTCTGCAGTGCAAACTTGTGCTGTGTTTCAGTAATATTCCCACTGGCCAATGTGATTGCAATAAGTTTTTACTTTGTACCTAGCGAACTAGCTGTCCGCACATCTGTAGTGGGGCCCAGATAGCTCAGTCAGTACTGAGTGTCAGACTTTAAATTTGTGGTTCTAGAGTTGAAGTCCCTGTTTGGGAAGGGTGTTTGACATACATCAAATGGTGTAAATAGCATGTGTTTCAAATCATGAAGCTTCATGTGTACATTTCGATGAAATGTCTCAGATTAGGAATGATTTAGGGTGGCAGTGGTCCCAGATACACCTGTGAATGGTACCCATCAAGAAGGACATTACCTGGAGAAACATGCAGTGAAGGCTTCAGGGGTATGTACTGCTTATTTTTTCACCTTGCTTCCTTGCCTTGCACCTAGCACCACCCATTGAAGGATGTAAGGAAAGGAAATGTGTCTGAGGCAATTGGAACATCCTTGCTCTTTCAGGCATCAGTTTGAAGCCACGTCAATATCAGACATGGAAGATGGGGAGATGTGGATCCACAGGTAGATTATTACATGTCACACGTCCCGAAAAAATACTTCCGCAAAAGGACGCACTTTTGTTTCCTTGCTCAGTAATTCTTTGGGAGTCTCCTAGCTCCTGACTCCTTGATGGAGCATTTAACAGGTTGGAATATCCTCAAAGATGTATTCCAAACACTTATTTAAAAAAATAAGGGGTTGGAATACACCCCAGGTGTGGTCATGTGATGAAGTCTTCAGGTGCAGTCACACAGGGTGAAGTCTTCAGGTGTGGTCACACAGGGTGAAGTCTTCAGGTGCAGTCACACAGGGTGAAGCGTTCAGGTGTGGTCACACAGGGTGAAGCGTTCAGGTGTGGGCAAACGAGGTTAAGTCTCCAGGTGTGGTCACACAAGTTGAAGGCTTCAGGTGTGGTATGAACTGTACTTGGAGAACTGGTAGAACAACTCTGGTAGAAAATGGTTTGCCAAAAAGTTATGCTTAATTTTTTTAAAAAGAAAATATTAAGCATAACTGGAGCTATGGGAAGCAAGTCACAGATAAAAATGTAAAGCTGAAGTATGTAGCAAGAATGTTAATGACTTGAAGAGATCAGGTAATAGCACGGAGTAGACACAAGGTCCAAAAGATCAGAGCAAGATCCACAGAGCTTTTTTCTTGAAGTTTAATGGGAGGTAGATGAAGACAGTCAATGCAGACAGGAGGTTTTGCTTTTTAAAAGTTTATTTCCAAATGTTTATACAGTTTTCACAGTTCATTTCTTACATCGGTGATAGTCAATTATTGAGCATATTATTTAAAATATCTTAACCTGTTTAAAACAGTAAATTAGAAGAATTTAATCACTAGAAAACAGTAACAAGTTATATTTTTTATTACCAATCAGCAGAAAGGATAATTTCTCATTGTCTGCATTTTGTTGAGAGTAACATGAGGGTTTGTGTGCAGTGAATAAGGGTGCTGATTCCTTGTACCCTTTGGTTTGAATCTGAATCAGCTGATTGTGTTAAATATTAACATTTTGCATGATTTGTGTTTTCAGTCTGCATGGGGACCTTAAATGTTATGGAAAACATCAGTATCTTGTATTTGAAGGGTTACTACAAATGTCATTCCAGTTCACTTCTAAATAAAAATGCCAAACGACCTAAAGTTTATATCCATTTCAACGAAGGATCACTTTCTGAGTGGGAACATTGTTTATTAGCCTCACTTACTATTTGTGCTGCTGTCCAGGTCAGATGGATCAGTCAGTCAGTCAAAAAAAAAAACTTTTTAAAAAGTCACGTATACTTTTTGATAATATATGTATCAAAAAATTGTACAGATATTTGAGTCTCAAAACTGGAGTCAAGGTTCATTGAGGTTCAATCCATCATGGCCATTTCAACTCAGTCAATTAAGGACACTAAACTAAAATGGATCGAATGGATTGTTCAATGCCCATGATGATTTTCTGTGAGGCATGTCACAAATTGGCCCATTAGGACCATTAAAAAAAATACTCTGGGCCTCATGAGTGAGTAGTTGAGGAAGCCTGGAATAAAGAGAAATGCCCCATCTTCTCAGCTGTGGAGGGGAGACATATAGCCCTGTTAGTCTCATATTGAGACATATTACCTCAGGACGCCTGGCCCCTCCCCCTCTTCGCACTTGCGCTTCCCAGTCACGTCTCCCGTCTGTCTTGGCTCCACGATGGTGGAATGACCTTCCCGTGGAGGTCCGAACAGCTGAGACCCTGACCACCTTCAAACGACGACTGAAGACTCACCTGTTCAGGCTACACCTCTCCCCATCCCTCCCTACCTCCCTGTAGTCTCTAATTGACTATGTAATCTGAGGGTTGTAGCTAGGTAAGCTGTTTATCTTAGTTGACTTAGCTGAGTAGGCACTAGTGCAATAACTATTGCTTATTTTATTTGCATAGACTGCTTTGTTGCTGTTTTTTGTTGTGTTAATCAGATTAACCTACAGGGTCCAAGTTAAACTACACAGTCGTTCCCTGCACTTGGAACTGTTCTTCCGTCTAGGGTTTTCCACACGTTTGTTCCTGGGTTTGGTTATACACTTTGTTGTATGTCGCTCTGGATAAGAGCGTCTGCCAAATGCCTGTAATGTAATGTAACATATAATCATTCACAGTAAGTCATGATCAAATAAAGGTTTGGTGAAGAACAAAAGAGGTGAAGTTCACACCCATCAGCTGGAGTGGGGTTTAGGTCCGGCTCACAGCGCACAGCAGGTGGGGGGAAGGACTGAGGGTGAACCCCACGGTCGGCGTCAGATCCAGCTCGTCCTCGGACACCCCCGGTGGTGGTGTGAAGCGGAACCTCTGCAGGAGGAAGGTGAAGAAGAGGAAGAGTTCCATCCTGGCCAGACTCTCTCCCAGACAGGCCCGTCGCCCTGCGAGGAAGAGATAATCACATCACATAAATACAGGTACAGGAGAGAGAGAGATGATCACAGCACCTAAATACAGCTACAGGAGAGAGATAATCACAGCACATAAGTACAGCTACAGGAGAGAGAGAGAGATAATCACAGCACCTAAATACAGCTACAGGAGAGAGAGAGAGATAATCACAGCACCTAAATACAGCTACAGGAGAGAGAGAGATAATCACAGCACCTAAATACAGCTACAGGAAAGAGAGAGATAATCACAGCACCTAAATACAGCTACAGGAGAGAGAGATAATCACAGCACCTAAATACAGCCACAGGAGAGAGAGATAATCTCAGCACTTAAATACAGCCACAGGAGAGAGATAACCACAGCACCTAAATACAGCTACAGGAGAGAGAGATAATCACAGCACCTAAATACAGCTACAGGAGAGAGATAACCACAGCAGCTAAATACAGCTACAGGAGAGAGAGATAATCACAGCACCTAAATACAGCTACAGGAGAGAGAGATAATCACAGCACCTAAATACAGCTACAGGAGAGAGAGATAATCTCAACACCTAAATACAGCCACAGGAGAGAGATAATCACAGCACATAAATGCAGCAGACTTTTTAAAAAGGGGAACCTGACTGAAAAAGTTTGGGAACCACTGAGATTCAAAGCATTGTTACTGAAAGCCTTTAATACAACAAAAGAGTAATAATAAAGACATTTTAAATAATACTGAAATCATCCCAGTGTCTCTATGCAATTGCAGGTGACTGATAATCCCAGTGGTTTTACACAAGTGAAATGGAGATCTTGGCACCTTTTTTCTAATCACAGACGCGATATAGTTAATCCCAGAATCTACTGTATATTTTACTCAAAAGAGGTAATACCAGAACCTTAAAAAACAATTTTTCACAGGGCATAGATATAGGGGAGAGAATATCTCAAGGGTAGAAAGACAATTGATTTGAATAATCCCAGTGTCTTCATGTAACTGCAGATGACTGATAATCCCAGTGGTTTTATTTACCTAAAAGGGGGAAGAGAATCTCAGTACCAGAACTGACAGAGATAATGATAATGTGATCTATATTGTTCTACAGGCGAACAGGAGTCCCTGAACCTTTTTATACAAGTAATAATCAGTGCCTTTATAAAACGGCAATACAGAAATAACAGTCCCTTTCTGCAACAACAGGGCGGAGAGACAGTAACAGTCCCAGTGCTTTTTCACACCAGAAGGAGAGCGTGCAGACCACAAGCTTTCATTCAGGTTCTGTGTACCTCTGCTGACCCCTGGAAAAACCGGAAAGTCTACAGATTACTCTTAATACAAACTCCTCTGACTGAAAGCAGCAACCTGTGGATCAGGAAGCTTACATGTCATATCTGCTGCAGGCTTGCATTGGTTCAGAGAGCTTTGCTTTGCCATGTGCTGCACCGTGCTGTACCTGCAGAGAAGGGCATGAAGGCGTCTCTCTTGATGAAGCAGCCCTTCTCATCCAGGAAGTGGCCGGGGTTGAAGCTGTGGGGGGTCTCCCATTCTTCCTCATCCTGCAGCACCGACGTCAGGAGTGGGATCACTGTAGTTCCCTGTAACACACACACACACACACACACACCATAATCACACATACACACACACAGCTACACTACATTTCCAAAAGTATGTGGACACTCCTTCTAATGTGTGGTTTTGGCTATTTCAGCCACGCCCATTGCTAATGGGGTGCACGAAATCAAGCATACAGCCATGCAATCTCCATTGATAAACATTGGCAATAGAATGGGTTGTACTGAAGAGCTCAGTGGCTTTCAATGTGGCACTGTCATAGGATGCCTCTTTTCCAACAAGTCAGTTTGTCAAATTTCTGCCCTGCTAAGTCAACTGTAAGCTCTTATTGTGAAATAGAAATGTTTAGGAGCAACAGCTCAGCCGTGAAGTGTTGCCACACAAGTTCACAGAACAGGACCGGCGAGTGCTGAAGCGTGTAGCGTGTAAAAATAATCTGTCCTCCATTCCAACACTCACCACGCAAGAGTTCCAAACAACCTCTGGAAGCAACATCAGCACAAAAACTGTTTGTCAAGAGCTTCATGAAAAGGGCTTCCATGGCTGAGCAGCCATACACAAGCCTAAGATCACCATGTGCAATCACAATCAACGGCTGGAGAGGTGCAAAGCATACCGCCATTGAGGTCTGGAGCAGTGGACACGCGTTCTCTGGAGTGATGAATCACGCTTCACTATCTGGGTCTGGCAGAATGCATAGTGCCAACTGTACTGGCCCGAATAATGCCAACTGTAAAGTTTGGTGGAGAAGAAATATTGGTTTGGGGCTGTTTTTCATGGTATGGGTTAGGCCGCCTTAATTCCAGTGAAGATTTTATTTTTTTGGGGGGGTGGGCGCATTTTCTGCTTTATTTGGATAGAACGGTGTAGAGAGACAGGAAGAATTAGGAGGAGAGAGAGGGAGAGACATGCGACAAAAGTCAGCGGTCAGATTCAAACCACCGACGTCACGGCTTGCGTTGAGCATGAGGATAGCGCTCAACGGACTGCGCCACTAGAGGCCCCAGCAAAGATAAATCTTAATGCTACAGCATACATTGGCATTCTAGAGAATTGTGCACTTCCAATTTTGTTGCAACAGTTTCTGACAGACCCTTTCCTGTTTCAGCATGACAGTACCCCTGTGCTCAGAGAGGGGTCCATACAGAAATGGTTTGTTGAGTTTGGTGTGAAAGAACTTGACTGGCCTGCACAGTGCCCTGACCTCTAGCCCATCAAACACCTTTGGGATGCAATGGAATGCCTACAGAGAGCCAGGCCTTACGCCCAACATAAGTGCCCAGCCTCACTACTGCTGTTGTGGCTGAACGGAAGCAAATCCCCACAGCCATGCTCCAAAATCTACTGGAAAGCCTTCCCAGAAGGGTGGAGGCTGTTATAAAAGCAAAGGAATGTCCAACTCCATATCAATACCTATGGTTTTGGAATGAGATGTTCAACAAATACATATGGGTGTGATGTTCAAGTGTCCTCATACACTACATTTCCCAAAGTATCTGTACATATTCCTGCTATCTGTATATAACTACTGCTAACTGTGTATTTACTCACTCCTATTCACAGCAATAGCATTATTTTCATCTTTTCAGCTCTGTGTTATAGCACAACAGTATAATATTGCAAAGTATAATTTTTTTTCACTCTTTACTAACAATAACACAAAACGATGAGTTTTACTTCAAAAAATCTTTTAGTCACGACTTTCCTCAAAATAGCCTGCAATAAGTAATAAATTATTGGAAGTCTATCCAAATATTTTGCAAATTAGGGGGCAGGGAGGCAGAGGGGTAATTACATTGACTGAAATATTATCTACCTTAAGTTTCTTTTTAAACCATGGGTAGACTAATACCATTAGCCTGTAGTGCAAGTAAATGGGCACTAAAGTGGCAAGAAATATAGCAAAAAAGAAGGCCATAGGCATAGATGTGCGGGGCCAAGTAAACAAATATTGCGGCAAGGTCATTCCCTGCAAGAAACTGTGTTTCATTTAAATAAAAGGAGGTTACGCAATGCCTTCATCAGACCACACTTGCGAGAAAGAGTTCTTGAGAAAGAACAAAGAAGGGCAACTAAAATGGCTTCAAAATTCTCAACTGTGGCACTAGCATTGTACTGGTAGATATATGCAGTGGAGGCAGAGACCCTCAGGGTGTTCAAGCCTACGTTGGACACTGATGAATGCTGTCTAGCCCAGGGATGTCCAGTCTTATCGAAAAAGGGTCGATGCGGGTGCAGGTTTTTGCTTTAGCCCAGCACTACCACACCTGATTCAAGGAATTAATATAATAAATCTATTAAGAAATTAATATATGGTCTATAATTAAGATAACCAACATAAATGTACATAATGGAACCTTGCAACCTTTCTTTAAACCAGAAGGAAGAGGAAGAGAAGAAAGGAAAGTAGAGAACGGAGGTGCAAGAAAAAAGAGAGGAGAGAGGGACAGATGGAAGAATTAGGATCAGGAGAGGTGATAGAACCTTCTTGATGAAGTGTCCCTGGAAGGTGACGTCACAGCTGGTGGTGTGGGGAATGCTCATGGGTACAATGTTAGCCAGTCTCTGGATCTCGTGGATCACGGCGTCTGTGTAGGGCAGGTTCCTCCGGTCCTCCACCCGGGGTTCCCGGTCCCCAATGACCCGGCTCAACTCCTCCTGAACCTGGTCTGCACCCCGAGAGAGAGAGAGATAGAGAGAGAGGGGGGGGGGGGGGGACGGAGAGAGGGGGGGAGAGAGAGAGGGGGGGGGAGAGAGAGAGAGAGAGAGGTATACATTTTTTCAACAACAATCCGGGCACAACACTGATACTGTAATGACTGTGTGTCTGTGTGTGTGTGTGATTGAGTGTGTGTGTGTGTGTGTGTGTATTTCCCCACCTTGTATGTGGGGGTATTTGGCCATCAGCAGCAGACCCCATCTCAGGGTGGTTCCAGTGGTATCTGTCCCTGCTCCGAACAGATTGCTGACAGTATAGTGCAGGTTGTTGTTGTGGAAGTAGGAACCCAGCTGGTCTGACTCCTGATAGGGAACAGGTGCAGAACATGAACAATTAAATAAATAATGCATTAGTTGAACAAGCAATTTATGAAATATGTTAAATATTTGTTTGTCACTTCTCAGAATGCCTAGCAGGCTTTTGCAAGCACAGAAAAACTTGAACTGGCCAACATTACTCTGAAAAACTATTCAATAAATATATTGAAAAAAGGCTACCCTCAAATTTAAATTCAGACACCGTCATAACATTTCGTTTCAGTTTTTAAACAATTATTTCTGCACTTACACATCAGGCATTTGGCAGACATTCTTATCCAGAGCGACTTACACAACTTAGTCCTTACATACATCCTCAGAGTTACAAGCCCTGTTCTCTTACCACTATGCTACACAGTCATTTTACTTCCTGCCATGAAATGCAGCCTAACATCCGAGATTGTTTTACCTGCTAGGCTCCTCGCTTGTGGAACTCCCTTCTCATCCCTTTACCAGAGATGCCGAAACTATGGCTATTTTTAAAACCCTATTTCACGTAGAACGGTCACCCAATGGAAGTAAACAAATGCAGTGTATCGCCTCTTCTGGTTTCACATAGCTTCAATTGTGAAAATGGTGCCATCAACACCAATATGCTCCGTCTTTAAAGAACTGCAGAGCTCGTCATGGATATATTCCTGACACACCCGCGTGCGCGCGCGCACACACACACAAACGCTGATATAAAGAATATATTTTAAGTTACCGCTGCAACAGTAGATTTTGACTTTTCTCAATCTCAAATTCTGAATGCGATAACTGTGGAAATCGCTCTGGATAAGAGTCTCTGCTGAGTGAATCTACTGTAATGCGATGAAGGCTTGTGGTTAAGAACGACGCAGAGTATGGTCCAGTTGAGTCCCGGTCCGGTTCTCCCTCTCCATACCTCCTGCTGCCGAACCAGGAAGGAGTCCACAAATCCCCTGAGGTCCTGGGAGTTGAGTGTGTTCTTTAGTCCCTTCACCAACCCCATAATCTCATCAATGTTCTTTTCGAAGTTCTTCAAAATCTGGGTCCGATTTACCAGCCACCAGCCACAGCACCAGCGCAGCCAGGGGAACATGTTGTACAACTGCAGTAACCAGCCCAAAATTCAAAACAACTCAGGAACAGAAACACAAAACACTTTAACCATTTTTAAAGAACTCTCATCCACCCTCTGTTTCCCTAATTTGAGAAATCGCCAATTGCATCCCTGGAGTCACCTCTCTGTCACCTGCCGTCCATATGAGGGCAGACCTGGGTCATATACTAGTTAAAAGAATAAACAATGTGCAACACAAAATTCCAGCTTTTAAAACAGACCTCCAGTTGCAACAGAGAATTCCAGAATTATTCAGCCTTCATCCTGAAATCATGTTTAACTCCTGGATAATAACAGAACTAAACACAGATGAGCAGCTAGTAAAAGGTTCTTAAAGGTTCAGAACCCTGGCTAGAGCTTATAATGTCTTGCCAGCGCAGCCTAACAATGACTAGCTAAAGCCTCTCTTAACTATGACACTAGGTTGACCTGACATTACTTTACTTCTTGCTCAGGAAGAGTTACGGAGCTTAAAATTTATAACTTCATACAGAATTGTGCTAAACAGTACTTGCTCAACAGTACCAGTTACCCGTATTTCAGCTGAACCAAGAAGTCGAATATTTTCATTTGCCCTGTCCACCATTTTTTGAAAGGCGGGGTCAGCGTAGTCAAAGCGGCAGCCATACATGATGGCGCTGATTATGTTGGAGACGGAGTAATTGACTGGCTGAGTGGTGTTGAATGGCTTGCCTAAAGACCAAAAAAGAATAAATAAAACCATTTTTTCCTACCCCCCTTTTTTATGGGATAAAAACATTCCTCCAAATTAACTCCACAACCTCTCCAACAAACTCAAAAATAATTGCACACAGGTAAGCTCTTGGACAGTGGATTCTAAGGTGGTTAACAGAATATTAAAAAATAAATGTCTCTCACCCTTAAAATTCTCAAACACCTCGATGAGGTATCGCGATTCCTCGATGGTCTTCTCCTCACTCCCCCTCTTGCCCATTCCGAAGTCACGCAGGTTGGTGAGGGAGAAGCGTCTCATCTCCTTCCAGGAGTTTCCGTTGGAGAACAGCACACCTGGGAGAGGGCAGAACGCCACAGGGGGAATAAACGGAAATATCTGAATTTAATTCATATTTTTTGTATCTTGTGCTAAACAAAAAAAATAACAACCGCAGTTTTGGAATCTGTCCATCTGTAATCATTTGTGCAAACAAATGCAATTGTAGAAGACAGGTCAGCACCTAGAACACTGTTTCTTCCAGCTTTTAGTGATGCTGTGAAAATCAGCACTGAAGTGTTCGGGTGTCAGACCGTTCCCCAACTACTAATTTTAACAGCTGATCCTCTACTGGAATGCCTTTCCTTGACTGTCCAAGAGCGCATTGCTGTAGTGCTGATTCTGCAGCAGCAGGCTGCTAGTGGGCATTTCAGGGCTATTCAAGTGTGTCCGAAAGCATCCGACCAGAGACAGACTATTGGCCCTCTGATCGACAAACAGACAGGACGGGACTGGACTGCATACCATGCCCTTTAAAAGCATCTGTAAACATGGGTGCAATTTCCCGGTCTCCAAACTCTTCAGCGTAGTTGACCAGCGCCTGTTTGACCGTCTTGTAGCCTGCCAGGACGACCACCTTCTTGGGGCCCAAGTATATGGTGAACACAGATCCATATTTCTTGGACAGCTGGAGAGACAGAAAATAAATTAACAGGATTTGAGCAGCACTTCCTCTGTGACAGTACCTAAGCCACCGTCAATTGTTGCTGTCAATAGTATTGTTTGTCCAATTATTCATAAATGACAAACATGAATACAATTACAGTAATAACTATTATTGATTCTCATGAACTACAAACCCATTTCAAAACTGACTTTTATTTTACAAATTTTACATTTTGGGAAGGAACATCAATAATCAGGACTGTGCTTCAAAAAGTATTAAATGATCTCTTGCTAAATACTAAGGTGAATGCTCTATACTTGTTCTTTTAGGTTAGAGTGCTGCCATTGATACCATTATCCATTCTACTATAATTATGAGACTCAACAGCTGATCATAGCTCTGAACTAGTTCTCTTCTTACCTATTTAACAGACAATTCCTATTTAACAGCATTGTGTGTGCACTCTTGAACTATTTCCTTCCCCTTTCAGAGGTGTAACATCCTCTGCAGCAATTTCTACTTGTGCTCCTCAAAGACTTCCAGTTCCAGTTTTGTTTATGCTTCATTTGGGTGAAATTATCTACAAACTTAATGTACCTTTTCACTTTTATGCCAATGACACCCGGCTACATCTCCCCATTGTATCGAGCACAATGATCTGAATTGGCTACTTGACAGAATTTATATTGCATGTCAAAAACTGGAGATCTTAATTTCTCCAGCTTAATTCTGGCCTGGGTCCACGACACACTCTGTTCTTGTTCAGCCATATCATAACAAAGTCTACTTCAGGAAACTCTGGGATTATCTTTTACCCAATTCTCTATGTTAATCAACACACAAAAATGTTTGTCCAGTCTTGCTTTCTCCAAGAAAAATAGCTAAAATCATGTCAAATTTATGCTTTGGAGACACTGCAGTTCACTGTTTTGGCCTTCGTTTTGAACTCTTTAAAAAAACAAAACAAACAAAAAAAAAACTCTTTAGGTATATTTTGACGCACTAAATGCCTGTAATGTAATGGATTATAGTATCTCCTAAATGCCTAAACACAAATATATGCAACTGGAATATACAAATATTATGTGATTATCTGAAATAGATTTACATGGGCATTTAAATGGTCATTTATATGTATTTGTGTAAGTTTGCGGAAGCCATACATACTCTTTTAGCAGTAGAAAGAATAGTTTTAAGGAGTGTAATAATATATCTAACTGTAAAGAATTGTTTTTATTTGTTTTTATTTTTTGTTGTTTGCTTTATACATTAGGAAGAGCATGCAGTATCATGGTGAGACGAAACTAGATCTAAATCTCAGACAATGAGGAAAGAGAAGGGAAAACAAGTACGTGAATAAGGAGAAAAATAAAATTG
This sequence comes from Anguilla pacifica, assembly GCA_039654925.1. NCBI lineage: Eukaryota > Metazoa > Chordata > Actinopteri > Anguilliformes > Anguillidae > Anguilla > Anguilla pacifica. The sequence continues at coordinate 75,927,206 of CM077285.1, read as the reverse complement.
GCAGAACAAACTGATCCACAGATATGTGTCCCTGGTTATCACAGGTCAGTGCATCCATTCAAAATTAAGCTGTTTCTAAAACAGGTTTAACACAGTTTAATGGCAGTAGATTAAATGTCATCGACATGCCACAGCTTTTTGTCAGTAAGCAACTTAATCTCTCCGACACTTTTCTGAAAACAAGGCTCACAATAACAGCTTGCTTCCAGACCCGGACCGAGTAGTTATTTCTTTACCCTTCTTAGACACCTGGGGCTTGGGGATTACTGAGCTAGTTTGTACTGAGCGGTGCAACTGCACTGAGTAAAACCCAGAACCCTCCCAAATCTGGAACGTGGACTGAAGTAAAGAGAGCTGTTTAAAATTTCTGCAGATTTCAGAGAATTTTGAAAGTTTTATTTTAGTATATGTGTTTTCTTATTACATCTTTTTATTGACGTTATTTTTTATTTTTTCATTATTATTATAATATTTTTTTCTCATCATTCTTAGAGGTAGTAATTGTAATAGTGTAATATTCATAATAATAATCATTATAAATCTCTTTTTTTTTTTGTCCTTACCTCACAGAGAGACAGGTGAAGCTGTTTGAGGTCCAGGAGAAGCAGGTTCCCAAGGAGTGGCAGGGGTCTGGGTCCCGGTGGGTCTTTTCCCTGCCCAGGGGTGGAAGACAGCAGGTAGAGCAGAAACAGCACCAGCACCACCCCTAGAAGGGTCAAAAGTGGGGGCATCTGGGGTAAAAGCCCCTCCAACATAGCTCCTTCTGAACTGATCAGCCCCAAGCACAAAATAGATGGACAGGGAGGGAGAGAGCGAATGTGAGAGGGAGAGGGAGAAAGAGACAAAACAGACAAAATTGCAGTGGTAGCAGAGGTAGTATTTTCTCTAATTTGTCAGAGAACGAGGGAGAAAGAAAGAGTGAAAGGGGGATTTTAATAGCAGCAATAGCAGAGCTTTGCGTTTTCTCCTATTTTTGAGAGATGGGTGGAGGGAGAGAAATAGAATCGACAGCGTCAACACTCCAAAGCAACAACGCCTCTCTCAACAACAAGGATCCTCCTCGTCCTTCGGGGAACTTCAGAGTCTCAGCCGAGGGGAAAAAACACAACTCCCTTGTTTCACAGGCCAGTGGGCAGGGCCAAAGCTGATAAATCACAAGCTGTCTCCCGAACTGCAACCGAACAGATCATAATTAGTGGTTATCCGTTTACCTTAAAAACTGGTGGTGGGTTGGGCTAAGGCAGTCGAATGTCACCAAGCTAATCCACAAATCTACAAAACAAGTTTTCACGCCAACATAAACAGTAAACTTCAGGCACAAATGCTGTCAGTTATGAATCCTGTGGGGAACATTATCTTGCGAAACACTGTCATGCATCACACTCCCGCAACTTCCTATTATAAATAGTGCATTTGGCATTGAGCAGACGCAATGAAATAAATTTTGTTAGATCATTTCAGCGGATAATTTCCCAAGCAAGAAGTGTAATTAGGCAACGGGTATTAGGTCATATTTCACAGCGTGGCAGCATTACTTGATTGAGTAATTTTAATTCCTAAATTTACATTGTTTAAATAGTAAATTCCCTAAGGTGTTCAATTTCAACAGTGAAAACCTGCCATATGAATTACATTACATTTATTTAGCAGACGCTTTTATCCAAAGCAGTGTACAAAAGTGTATATCGTGGTCATTGTAACAACTACAAAGTATTGTTATTGAAAAAGAATGTGATATACGGCATACTGTCAAAAACCTGTGTCAAAAGATGTATGCAGATATTGAAATTGACAATGATCTGTCTCAACTCTTTTTAAATTCAATTAATGATGGTCATTGTCTTAATTCTGATGACTTGGAATGTCCTATTCTGCAAGAAGAAGTTGAGCTGGCTATTTCACAGTTAAATCTAAAAAAAGCACCAGGTAAGGATGGTTTGCCAGCAGAATTTTATGTGAAATGTAAGAAGGAAATCTCTGGTTTTTTAACCCAGGTCTTTAATGAAGGCATTTTAAAAGAGTATATGTATGATTCCTTTTATGAAGGTATAATCACTTTAATTTTCAAAAAAGGTGATGAATGTGATATTAACAACTGGAGAAAATTAACTTTAATGAACTTGGACTATAAGATATTTGCTAAGGTGCTGGTAAATAGGATACAGAATAGCTTGGATCTGCTTATAGAAAGAGAACAGACCTGTTTTGTAAAAGGAAGGTTAATGTTTGATAATTTATGTATGCTAAGGGAATGCATTTCTAATGTGGAAAAAGAAGATGGTTTTTATAAAAGCTTTTGATTATGTCTCAAGGGAATATTTATTTGAAGTTCTGAAAAAATATGGATTTCCTTTATTAAAATGATTAGGTGTCTTTATGCAAAATCCTTAGTCCAAGTGAATGTAAATGGTCAACTGACAGAATGTTTTGAAGTTCATAGAGGGGTGAAGCAAGGATGTCCACTAAGTGCTGCTCTATATGTGATTTCAATCAGCCTTTTGGTTAAAATAATTCAAAACGATAAGAGATTAGAAGTGGTAAAGGTTGGGAATGAGAGAGTTATCATTTCAGCATATGCTGATGATATTACAGTGTTTGTAAAATCACAAACAGAATTGGATATTATATATGAGCATTTTAAAATTTACGAAAAAATATCCGGAGCAGTTTTAAACCATCATAAATCAGAAGCTGTCTGGATTGGTAATTTAAGTAAACAGTTCCCTATACACATAAATGTAAAATAAGAAATTAAGAAATACCGATTGTTGTGAATCAAATTGGCAAAAAAAAAAAAAGAAAAAGAAGTCAAAGATGAAGTTCTAAAGTGGTCTGGTAGAAACACAAGCTTTAGGTCTAGAATAAGTGTATGTAATTTGTTAATCCTGTCAAAAATTATGTTTTTAAGTTCAGTGCTTCCACCAACAGAAAAATGTATAACGAAGATAAGTAAAGAGTGTTGTAAATTAATATGGGGAATGAATAGAGAGAATTGTTATTTAAACCCAGAAAATTAGGAGGTTTGGGAGCAATAGACGTAAGTATCAAATTAAAAATAGCAATGTGTAAGATTGTGGCAGGTGGAATAAATAGACAAATTAGCTGGATCGGTAACATTACTAATTGGAAAAAAAAGAAAGGAAAAGCGAGAACCAGACAACCTTATTTTAAACTTATGTATGGTGATTTTGTAAACAAGTTTAAACATTTAAATATTGACTGATGTCATTCTGAGAATAAGGTCATATATAATTTAATAATTAATGAACTGTATGGTGGAGTTATAAAGTACAGATATCTAAATAATTTAGAATTATGAAAGAATGGTCGCACGAATATGGAGCAAAAACATTTCTGAAAGTATGAGAGATATAGCCTGGCTAATATAAGTGAGGAGATTGCCAGTGAGAGCTGTTCTAAAATGGAGTTGCTTTGTTACAACGAAATCCTGCCCAATGCCTGATTGTGATGCAGATGAAACTTTGGAGCATCTGTTGATTGAATGCAGTCAATCTGAAAAAATATGGGAACAAATTAAATCTATTGGTGTTAATATTTCAATTACACCAGAAACTGTATTTTATGGAATAATATATAACATTGATGATGAACTTAAAGATTTATACTGGTTAATAATATGTCTGGTGAATCAGCACATATGGAAAACGCAAAGTAAAATGACAATTGATCATATCTACGTGTCAAGCGAATCTGTATGCAAGAACATTTTAACAGAACTGAAACGTCGAAGGACAATTGACATCAAGGACGGCAATGCAAATCTTTGGGAAACTCTGAACTTTTAATATAGAAGATGCCTTACCTAATGTATTTAGGTTCTTGTTTATGTAATTGTTTGTAATGACTTGTATAATTGAAATAAAGTTTATTTATTAAAAATAAAAGTAACAACTACAAAACACAGGTTCAATAAGGTACAATACTCATTTCGTACAGCTATTTGTAGTCAAGAACACAGTTCAGTTCACGCACTGAGCATTATTCTGACCTAACTTATTCCAAGTCAAACTTGGGGGAAGAACAAGCTACAATATTAGGACAAAAATACAAATTACAAAAAGTTTGCTAATCCAAATAAGTATACCTTTTTTGCATATGCTGCATCTCGTATATTCTGCTGCCATTTTTAAATTTGGTGGGGTAGTAATTGGTTCAACACTTTCACTCGATTTCAACTTCGTTTTAAATAAATCGTGTTTTAATCAGTCAAAGTACTACGCTACCCACAATCCTACAGCGAGTTCCACCAATCAGAGACGTCGCCGTTACCACAGAGATGAGAATCACTCTGAAGTCGACTGAGTACGGCTGGAGTTCAATCAGTACAAGCTGGAAACAGGCGAAGAAGTAGTCGACGTCAACGTCAACTTCTACGTGGTTGTCCAGCAGGCTACAAGACGGTCAAACAGGCGCTGGTCTAATACGCTAAAGAGTTTGGAGACTGGGAAATTTCACCCATATTTATAGACACTCTGCAAGAGCACGGTATGTAATCCAGTCCAATCCTGTCCATCTGTTGGTTTGGCCATCTACATGTACTCCGAAAAACGTAACAACTTAGAACACTTATCTATTTGGATGTAGCCACAGTCTTTGAGGTTTTTCCCCGCAGTGATCAAATGGCCAATAGTCTGTCTCTGGTGGGATGCTTTCAGACCCAGCTGAATAGCCCTGAAATGAAAGAGGGGGCTCCAAAGGTATGGAGGAATATTTTGGACAAAATTAAATAAAATAAATAGATCACGAAATAAATACATCATGGAATGTGCGCATAAATAATTAAATGCAGCACGAAATGTACCTATGTATTTATTTTTTATTGTGACTGCAGTTGGTCCAGGATTGACAGAAACAGAAGGCAAGCTGACCACGACAGGGCTGGATCCTTCATCTACTCTGGGTTCCCTCTCCCCACTCCAAAAGTCACCGTGCAGAGAGGTGTGGATGGCCATAAACCTCCCTCCTGTGTCCTGGGCACCCATCAGAGATTCCCATCAGGAAAGCAGGGGAGTCCACAGAGGGTTGGGCCGTGTCCTTTGTCTGACTGGAGTGAGAGGCCAGAGTTGACTTTGCCTCCTCGGGTGTGCAGTTCTGTGGGGGGCTGGCATGAGATCCCATGGAACTGTCCCTGGTGGGGGGTTGTGCCCACCTAGTGTGCAGATTTCTCCTGGCTAGGTGTTGTTCTCCAGGGTACAAACCAGAGCCTGGGCCTTTTCCCCCCACCCACTAAACCAAACCAAACCAAACAGTAGACACCATTACAAGGTCAATAGAAGTTAAAAGGATAAGCTTGACAATAACGAGGAAATGCTGCTTTTAATAGAAAATATGGGCGGCTCTTAAAAGAGCCTTTGGATAGATGCAAAACGCATTTCTGAAATGCAGGTTTACCCACCAAAGCCGTACAGAGTACGACCCTGACGCTTCAGAGCGTAAACCACATCCATAGCGGTGACGGTCTTTCTCTTGGCGTGCTCGGTGTAGGTGACGGCATCGCGAATGACATTCTCCAGAAACACTTTAAGCACTCCTCGAGTCTCTTCGTAGATGAGACCAGAAATACGCTTAACTCCTCCACGGCGAGCCAAACGACGAATAGCTGGCTTAGTGATACCTTGGATGTTGTCACGGAGAACTTTGCGATGACGCTTAGCGCCCCCTTTTCCAAGACCTTTCCCGCCTTTTCCCCGACCACTCATTTTCTTCACACAAAACGATATAACTTCTGTAGGAGAAATTATGATCTCCAGCTGCATAACAGCGCGTATCTATGTGCGCAAAGACGACCTGATTGAAGCCACATCAACAAGGCGGTGACTCTAGCTAAAGCCCGCCTCTCGCACTTCAAGACCTGCGAGTATTGGAGCATAAAGACTTACTGCACACCGAACTAGTAGTTTGAATGAAAAAGACCTGGAGGCTATATCGTCTGCTTCTAGGATTATTAGAACTAGAGTGCATACAAATTAATATCACAAAGCTAGGACAGAACACTAGCATCTCAGTAGCCATTCTAGTAGTCTGGGTGGACCAAGATTAGGTTATTCTACATTTGGAGTGGTCAAGCGAGGCAGGCCGTCCCGCCAAGGCGTAACTGTAACAGTGTTGTGAATTTATTATTAAACAGTATTTTAAGCGATTAAATGACAAATTCTTGACAAATGAAATGTTCCAAAACAAATGAAGATTTTTTATAGAAACCAGTAATTTTAAAAAATCCAACTGATTTCCCCCCCAAGTGCTTTATTTTCACATGCATAACAAAGACAATGATTGGAGGAAATTTAATGTTACAAAATTCACATTATCACTAAAATAAATTACAAATTCAAGGGTGTCCATTGGGGCTTTTTTCAGTACCACTTCAAATGAAGAATGACCGAAATGAACAGAATATTCCTACTGATTTACTGGCTGCCACAAATGCGTGTATTTCAGACCACAGAAATACGAAACTGGGTGGAAGTCAACAATGTCCATAACAAGAATGTTGTAGTCGGTTGCTAAAATAACTAGATATTCCTTTCGCTCAAAGGGAAAAGGTTGATTGCGCCGTCAAGTTTATTCCTGGCATATTGCAATCGGGTTGAACTGTCGTTTCATTTCTGACGAGGGACTGGAGAGTTTCTTTTAATTCAGTCAGTTGGGTACATAAAGCGAATCCACGCAACAAAAAATACAATTTTCGAGACACCTACACGCTCACTGATAGGAGAGAATAACCAGTCATTCCATGAACTGCACTGGAGCGTGAAATATTCTCTCCTAAACACAAATCACAGGCACACAGACTTCGTGGTTTGGATTGCGTGCTGGCAAACTGTTTTAAGCGCGCTCTCTCCGGATGCAGCGGTCCAGTTGGATATCCTTGGGCACGGTGGTCACTTTTCCCGTGAATTACGCAGATTGGTGTCCTCAAATAGACCAACCAGAAACCTCGCTAGCCTCCTGCAGAGCCATTACCAGTTACCAAGGCAGTTGTAATTAGTTTAAAAACAGTATCACATTTTCAGTTTTGTAATATGGTTTTCCGGCCACACGTGCGGTTGCAATAACCGGCGTACGATGGTTCCCAGTCCCCACATGACTGAAGTACCGGCACTGGACAGTACAACAAGACAAACTATCATGAAATCGAATTGGCTGAAATGGTAGTTTTGCGTATTTGATACGGATTTAGTGGCTCTCAAAAGAGCCTTTGGGAGAATGGTCCTCGTGAAAGCGACACAAATTACTTGGCCTTCACTGCTTTTTCGGTTTTCTTGGGGAGCAGAACAGCTTGGATGTTGGGCAGTACTCCGCCCTGGGCGATAGTAACGCCTCCGAGCAGTTTGTTCAGCTCTTCGTCATTACGCACTGCCAGCTGCAGATGTCTGGGAATGATGCGAGTTTTCTTGTTGTCGCGGGCCGCATTACCAGCCAACTCCAAAATCTCAGCAGTCAGATACTCCAGCACGGCAGCCAAGTATACTGGAGCACCAGCACCAACACGCTCAGCATAGTTTCCTTTACGTAGCAATCGGTGAACGCGACCTACTGGAAACTGCAGTCCCGCCCTCGATGAACGAGTCTTCGCTTTCGCTCTCGCTTTACCGCCAGTCTTGCCCCGACCGCTCATTTTCCTTGTCTTGTGAGAAGTAAAAGGTAAAACCATATCCGAACCAGTGTCACTCTTATAGCAACACTATTCTCCCATTGGCTGCAGCGTTAGTGGGATTTCGTCCAATAAAATAGGAGGACAATTTTCACCTGGCACTCACAGCATAGAACTGTCTCAGTGGTTCTAAAAATCGCTCAGTTGAAACTTCAGGCATTAAGTTACCGCTAATCCAAAAAGCAATCACACATATCAACATATGAAACGAACATAAAAACCTCGCATTATTTCTATATACATCATTGTCTACGGTACTTTTTATGAGCAGTATGTATTTTTACTCCTTTATTCAGAAAGCATCCGTTGAACAGCAGCATTACTGGAAATGATAGTCCGGTTAGTAACTATTGGATACCACATTTAACACGATTTCACTGCCAAGATGTATATGATGGGCCAAAAAATGTTCATATCTATACTGGATGTGGATTTCACACGTGAATACCACAGTTTATTTTCACATGAAAACCCTTAGGCTACATTAGGTTAAATGATCTAATTACGAAAAACAATTAGTAAAAGCCAACGATCACTAGGAAATGGCAGTTGCTTCAATTATGAGATGCAGCGTATTTAAATGGGTTCTTAGCTAAATTTATGCATGTAATATGTACAGTGGTATGTATATATATATATATATACACACACACACACACACACACACACACACACACACACACACACACACACACACACATTAGAATATATATTATACAAAGGTTCGGGTGCCTCTCGTAGTGCACATTGTGCTGAATCCCCAAGAGAAAACAGCAGCACAACCTCTGCAGGTCCGAACAACCCGGAAGCACGGTTTTTCGAAGCTCCGTTGGATTCACTCGAGGTTCGGTTACATTGTTAGATGGACCTGTATTACGGCCACTGTCAAATGACGGCCGCACTTTCATAACATCTTGGACGAAAGCACGTACGCAAGCACACATCAATAATAGACTAAGGAAACGACCATTGTGGTATACACAGACATCTCCGCCGATACGGATTCAAAAACAAGACCCAGCTCCAGATTAGATTACAACCCGAAAGTTCAATTCAATTCAATTCAAATCAAATTATTTTTGCCTCCCGTGAAAGTGTGGGTGGCTCTGAAAAGAGCCTTTGGGTTAAGATTCGTTGCACGTCAGTTTACTTTGAGCTGGTATACTTTGTGACGGCCTTGGTGCCCTCAGACACTGCGTGTTTGGCCAACTCCCCTGGCAACAGTAGGCGCACAGCGGTCTGAATCTCCCTTGAAGTGATGGTAGAACGCTTGTTGTAGTGAGCCAGACGGGAAGACTCACCAGCAATACGCTCGAAAATATCATTAACGAAGGAGTTCATGATACCCATTGCTTTCGAAGAAATACCAGTATCAGGATGCACTTGCTTCAAGACCTTGTACACGTAGATGGCATAGCTCTCCTTCCTTGACTTTCTGCGCTTCTTTCCTCCTTTCCCAGCGGTCTTAGTGACAGCTTTCTTAGAGCCCTTCTTGGGCGCGGATTTTGCTGGCTCAGGCATTCTTGCAAATTCAAAAACGAAGTGATACCGACTAATCCGTTCTCCTTCCATATAAACGGTCCGTATGCAAATGTTCAGACCCGGTTTGAGATGACGTCAGACCAATTCTCATTGGAGGCCGCTAGTACAGCAACTGTTGTGGGCTGATTTTTCAAATTCTATTGGCTGAATTTCGCGGGCTTCAAAACCATTGAGCAAATTTTAGACAAAGGATTTTTTTTACGTCTCCCGCATTTTTCTCGTAATCGCACAGAGACGCAAGAATTTCTTGAGTAAATCCGTGGCAATCGGATAGGCTACATTCTATTATAAATCTATTATATCTCCATTTAAACACATATCATTTGCCTCAAACGTTGTCTGAAGAAATAAAAGATTCTGAGCCCACCCACATTCCTATTAAAACAACATTTTTTAATTACATACTTGACATTGTTTCAAAAATGAGATGACTGTTGCATTTGAAGAATAATTCTATTTTTTTCCCAAGGTGGATCTAAGTATCATAGTATCTTCTGTCTCATTGGGTGTACATTGGGTATTTAGAGGTTCTTCCTCCATGTCTGTAGCTTCACAATGGTATCTATGAGGCATAACAAGATACAGGCTGTTTATCATAAACAAGTCCAGTTTATCTTATCCTCTTATTTGGAAGTGAAACCAAATGTTAAAACGGAAATGTATTTGCCAAAATTAAAAATAAAAACAATTCCTTTTCAGCTTGGTTAATTGAACTACTGTACTTCAATGAGAGCACCGGATATGAGAGAGGAGGGCAATGTCGTTGACCAAGTTTGCGTCCTCGCGTGGAGAGACTGGTCCACCTCATGCCTCTTATCAATCCCTCAGTTGTTTTCCTCATGGCCCAGTCAATTGCGTTGTTAAACGTTGCAGACATGACAGAACCCTGTCTGGCTCCTGATTTCACCTGGAAGGCAATGTTTGACTGTGCCACTGTGCATGAGTAGGGGAGATTGGGAAAAAGCGGTTTTCCTATTTGACTCAATTCTGAACATATTACAAGAGATACATGAATTATTTTTTATTGTGTAATGGATGGATGGATTACATGTTTTTTCTTGGCCAACATATGTTGGTGAAAATATATCACAAGACTGTAGATCTCTGATTCCCATCTAATGTCTGTTTGATCTAAACAGCTATAACAGTCAAAGTCACGTCAGCACGTTGCCTAATGTTAAATGTGAGTTAAATGTACAAAGATCCAGTCTGAGTTTAACTGACAACAGGCTAACAACCCCACACAGTTTAACCTCACAGTGAGGCTGTCTGCTCTTTTGCCTGGCTAGCAATCCCAGCAAGCTAGTACGCAACATCAGAACTATGCAATCTGTTGGTCACTAAATTCACGATTACGTACATTTGTGCACTTTTATCCTGAAATATGTTATTCAAACTCGATGCCTATCTACCCAAAAGGTCTGTGTTACATTTTTACCCCGCGTTTGGTTAAGCCCCCTCTCTTCCCTGCTACTAGGAAATGACCATTCTAATCTTTATTGTGAGAAGAATGACTAGATTCCGAGAAGGGGTGAAGGAGGACAGTAATTCTGTGTGTTTGAGTTTTGAAGGGGAATTGTCAGAAGGAGTATACCTTGATTATGTGTGTTACAGGGTGAGGCCGTATGAAAGAGCTCCTCTCAGATGTTTCTGCTGCCAAGAATCTGGACATGTTGCTGCAGTATGTAGAGGACTCAGAAGACGTGGGAGGTGTGGGAAGGACAATTGCAATGTGAAGGTGTGTAAAATTGAGAGAGAGCAAGCAAAGTGCCTGCACTGCGAGGGAAATCACGATACGGGGTTAGCACAGTGTCCAAAAAGAATTAAGAAAAGGAAAGTGAATAAGATGAGGGAAGAAAAGGGATTGTCATACGCCAAAACTGCTAAGAGAATGGAGAGACACGACGAGGTGGTGGCAATGCAAAAAGACCCGGAGCAGGAAAGGAGTGGAGCTGATCAGAATATCTGCATGGAAAATAAAAGATCTTTGGCATTCATTGCAATGGTCATAAATTGCGCTGCTGAAACACAGGGGAAGTCAGAAAGAATCAAGATGGTGCTGGACGTTGCCAGGAGATAGTTGATCATTGTACACATATCTGGAGATGATCTAGATGTTACACTGCGGGAAGGATTTGCATCAACTCAGGCAATTGGGTCTGGGTTATAGAATGGGAAATGTAGTGCCTTTTGCGCAAGGTACTTAACCTGAATTGCTCCAGCCAATATCTAGCTTTAAATAGAAATATATATTGTATGTAAGATCTTCAGATTTCTCCAAATAAGGGCATCTGCTAAATGTTTAAAATGTACAAGTAAAGGATAACCCTAGTGAAAAATACCCACAAAGGCCAGTGAAGGGAGGATTACTGTCTGCAGTGCAAACTTGTGCTGTGTTTCAGTAATATTCCCACTGGCCAATGTGATTGCAATAAGTTTTTACTTTGTACCTAGCAAACTAGCTGTCCGCACTTCTGTAGTGGGGCCCAGATAGCTCAGTCAGTACTGAGTGTCAGACTTTAAATTTGTGGTTACAGAGTTCAAGTCCCTGTTTGGGAAGGGTGTTTGACATACATCAAATGGTGTAAATAGCATGTGTTTCAAATCATAAAGCTTCATGTGTACATTTCGATGAAATGTCTCGGATTAGGAATGATTTAGGGTGACAGTGGTCCCAGATAGACAGATGCACCTGTGAATGGCACCCATAAAGAAGGACATTACCTGGAGAAACATGCAGTGAAGGCTTCAGGGGTATGTACTGCTTATTTTTTCACCTTGCTTCCTTGCCTTGCACCTAGCACCACCCATTGAAGGATGTAAGGAAAGGAAATGTGTCTGAGGTAATTGGAACATCCTTTCTCTTTCAGGCATCAGTTTGAAGCCACGTCAATATCAGACATGGAAGATGGGGAGAGGTGGATCCACAGGTAGATTATTACATGTCACACGTCCTGAAAAAATACTTCCGCAAAAGGACGCACTTTTGTTTCCTTGCTCAGTAATTCTTTGGGAGTCTCCTAGCTCCTGACTCCTTGATGGAGCATTTAACAGGTTGGAATATTCTCAAAGATGTATTCCAAACACTTATTAAAAAAATAAGGGGTTGGAATACACCCCAGGTGTGGTCATGTGATGAAGTCTTCAGGTGCAGTCACACAGGGTGAAGTCTTCAGGTGTGGTCACACAGGGTGAAGCGTTCAGGTGTGGTCACACAGGGTGAAGTCTTTAGGTGTGGTCACACAGGGTGAAGCGTTCAGGTGTGGTCACACAGGGTGAAGCGTTCAGGTGTGGGCAAACAAGGTTAAGTCTCCAGGTGTGGTCACACAAGTTGAAGGCTTCAGGTGTGGTATGAACTGCACTTGGAGAACTGGTAGAACAACTCTGGTAGAAAATAGTTTGCCAAAAAGTTATGCTTAATTTTTTTAAAAAGAAAATATTAAGCATAACTGGAGCTATGGGAAGCAAGTCACAGATAAAAATGTAAAGCTGAAATATGTAGCAAGAATGTTAATGACTTGAAGAGATCAGGTAATAGCACGGAGTAGACACAAGGTCCAAAAGATCAGAGCAAGATCCACAGAGCTTTTTTCTTGAAGTTTAATGGTAGATGAAGACAGTCAATGCAGACAGGAGGTTTTGCTTTTTAAAAGTTTATTTCCAAATGTTTATACAGTTTTCAGAGTTCATGTCTTACATCGGTGATAGTCAATTATTGAGCATATTATTTAAAATATCTTAACCCATTTAAAACAGTAAATTAGAAGAATTTAATCACTAGAAAACAGTAACAAGTTATATTTTTTATTACCAATCAGCAGAAATGATAATTTCTCATTGTCTGCATTTTGTTGAGAGTAACTTGAGGGTTTGTGTGCAGTGAATAAGGGTGCTGATTCCTTGTACCCTTTGGTTTGAATCTGAATCAGCTGATTGTGTTAATATTAACATTTTGCATGATTTGTGTTTTCAGTCTGCATGGGGACCTTAAATTTTATGGAAAACATCAGTATCTTGTATTTGAAGGGTTACTACAAATGTCATTCCAGTTCACTTCTAAATAAAAATGCCAAACGACCTAAAGTTTATATCCATTTCAACGAAGGATCACTTTCTGAGTGGGAACAATGTTTATTAGCCCCACTGACTATTTGTGCTGCTGTCCAGGTCAGATGGATCAGTCAGTCAGTCAAAAAAAAAAAACTTTTTAAAAAGTCACGTATACTTTTTGATAATATATGTATCAAGAAATTGTACAGATATTTGAGTCTCAAAACTGGAGTCAAGGTTCATTGAGGTTCAATCCATCATGGCCATTTCAATTCAGTCGATTAAGGACACTAAACTAAAATGGATCGAATGGATTGTTAAATGCCCATGATGATTTTCTGTGAGGCATGTCACAAATTGGCCCATTAGGACCATTAAAAAAAATACTCTGGGCCTCATGAGTGAGTAGTTGAGGAAGCCTGGAATAAAGAGAAATGCCCCATCTTCTCAGCTGTGGAGGGGAGACATATAGCCCTGTTAGTCTCATATTGAGACATATTACCTCAGGACGCCTGGCCCCTCCCCCTCTTCGCACTTGCGCTTCCCAGTCACGTCTCCCGTCTGTCTTGGCTCCACGACGGTGGAATGACCTTCCCGTGGAGGTCCGATCAGCTGAGACCCTGACCACCTTCAAACGACGACTGAAGACTCACCTGTTCAGGCTACACCTCTCCCTATCCCTCCCTACCTCCCTGTAGTCTCTAATTGACTATGTAATCTGAGGGTTGTAGCTAGGTAAGCTGTTTATCTTAGTTGACTTAGTTGAGTAGGCACTAGTGCAATAACTATTGCTTGTTTTATTTGCATAGACTGCTTTGTTGCTGTTTTTTGTTGTGTTAATCAGATTAACCTACAGGGTCCAAGTTAAACTACACCGTCGTCCCCTGCACTTGGAACTGTACTTCCCTCTAGGGTTTTCAACACGTTTGTTCCTGGTTTTGGTTATACACTTTGTTGTATGTCGCTCTGGATAAGAGCGTCTGCCAAATGCCTGTAATGTAATGTAACATATAAACATTCACAGTAAGTTATGATCAAAGAAAGGTTTGGTGAAGAACAAAAGAGGTGAAGTTCACACCCATCAGGCGGAGTGGGGTTTAGGTCCGGCTCACAGCGCACAGCAGGTGGGGGGAAGGGCTCAGGGTGAACCCCACGGTCGGCGTCAGGTCCAGCTCCTCCTCGGACACCCCCGGTGGTGGTGTGAAGCGGAACCTCTGCAGGAGGAAGGTGAAGAAGAGGAAGAGTTCCATCCTGGCCATATTATTTAAAATATCTTAACCCATTTAAAACAGTAAATTAGAAGAATTTAATCACTAGAAAACAGTAACAAGTTATATTTTTTATTACCAATCAGCAGAAATGATAATTTCTCATTGTCTGCATTTTGTTGAGAGTAACTTGAGGGTTTGTGTGCAGTGAATAAGGGTGCTGATTCCTTGTACCCTTTGGTTTGAATCTGAATCAGCTGATTGTGTTAATATTAACATTTTGCATGATTTGTGTTTTCAGTCTGCATGGGGACCTTAAATTTTATGGAAAACATCAGTATCTTGTATTTGAAGGGTTACTACAAATGTCATTCCAGTTCACTTCTAAATAAAAATGCCAAACGACCTAAAGTTTATATCCATTTCAACGAAGGATCACTTTCTGAGTGGGAACAATGTTTATTAGCCCCACTGACTATTTGTGCTGCTGTCCAGGTCAGATGGATCAGTCAGTCAGTCAAAAAAAAAAACTTTTTAAAAAGTCACGTATACTTTTTGATAATATATGTATCAAGAAATTGTACAGATATTTGAGTCTCAAAACTGGAGTCAAGGTTCATTGAGGTTCAATCCATCATGGCCATTTCAATTCAGTCGATTAAGGACACTAAACTAAAATGGATCGAATGGATTGTTAAATGCCCATGATGATTTTCTGTGAGGCATGTCACAAATTGGCCCATTAGGACCATTAAAAAAAATACTCTGGGCCTCATGAGTGAGTAGTTGAGGAAGCCTGGAATAAAGAGAAATGCCCCATCTTCTCAGCTGTGGAGGGGAGACATATAGCCCTGTTAGTCTCATATTGAGACATATTACCTCAGGACGCCTGGCCCCTCCCCCTCTTCGCACTTGCGCTTCCCAGTCACGTCTCCCGTCTGTCTTGGCTCCACGACGGTGGAATGACCTTCCCGTGGAGGTCCGATCAGCTGAGACCCTGACCACCTTCAAACGACGACTGAAGACTCACCTGTTCAGGCTACACCTCTCCCTATCCCTCCCTACCTCCCTGTAGTCTCTAATTGACTATGTAATCTGAGGGTTGTAGCTAGGTAAGCTGTTTATCTTAGTTGACTTAGTTGAGTAGGCACTAGTGCAATAACTATTGCTTGTTTTATTTGCATAGACTGCTTTGTTGCTGTTTTTTGTTGTGTTAATCAGATTAACCTACAGGGTCCAAGTTAAACTACACCGTCGTCCCCTGCACTTGGAACTGTACTTCCCTCTAGGGTTTTCAACACGTTTGTTCCTGGTTTTGGTTATACACTTTGTTGTATGTCGCTCTGGATAAGAGCGTCTGCCAAATGCCTGTAATGTAATGTAACATATAAACATTCACAGTAAGTTATGATCAAAGAAAGGTTTGGTGAAGAACAAAAGAGGTGAAGTTCACACCCATCAGGCGGAGTGGGGTTTAGGTCCGGCTCACAGCGCACAGCAGGTGGGGGGAAGGGCTCAGGGTGAACCCCACGGTCGGCGTCAGGTCCAGCTCCTCCTCGGACACCCCCGGTGGTGGTGTGAAGCGGAACCTCTGCAGGAGGAAGGTGAAGAAGAGGAAGAGTTCCATCCTGGCCAGACTCTCTCCCAGACAGGCCCGTCGCCCTGCGAGGAAGAGATAATCACAGCACCTAAATAGAGCTACAGAAGAGAGAGAGATAACCACAGCACCTAAATACAGCTACAGGAGAGAGAGAGAGAGATAACCACAGCACATAAATGCAGCAGACTTTTTAAAAAGGGGAACCTGACTGAAAAAGTTTGGGAACCACTGAGATTCAAAGCAATGTTACTGAAAGCCTTTAATACAACAAGAGAGTAATAATAAAGACATTTTAAATAATACTGAAATCATCCCAGTGTCTTTATGCAATTGCAGGTGACTGATAATCCCAGTGGTTTTACACAAGTGAAATGGAGATCTCGGCACCTTTTTCTAATCACAGATGCGATATAGTTAATCCCAGAATCTACTGTATATTTTACTCAAGGTAATACCAGAACCTTAAAAAACAATTTTTCACAGGGCATAGATATAGGGGAGAGAATATCTCAAGGGTAGAAAGACAATTGATTTGAATAATCCCAGTGTCTTCATGTAACTGCAGATGACTGATAATCCCAGTGGTTTTATTTACCTAAAATGGGGAAGAGAATCTCAGTACCAGAACTGACAGAGATAATGATAATGTGATCTATATTGTTCTACAGGCGAACAGGAGTCCCTGAACCTTTTTATACAAGTAATAATCAGTGCCTTTATAAAACGGCAATACAGAAATAACAGCCCCTTTCTGCAATAACAGGGCGGAGAGACGGTAACAGTCCCCAGTGCTTTTTCACACCAGAAGGAGAGCGTACAGACCACAAGCTTTCATTCAGGTTCTGTGTACCTCTGCTGACCCCTGGAAAAACTGGAAAGTCTACAGACTACTCATATCTGTCATATCATACGTGTCATATCTGCTGCATTCTTGCATTGGTTCAGAGAGCTTTGCTTTGCCATGTGCTGCACCGTGCTGCACCTGCAGAGAAGGGCATGAAGGCGTCTCTCTTGATGAAGCAGCCCTTCTCATCCAGGAAGTGGCCGGGGTTGAAGCTGTGGGGGGTCTCCCACTCTTCCTCATCCTGCAGCACCGACGTCAGGAGTGGGATCACTGTAGTTCCCTGTAACACGCACACACACCATAATCACACATACACACACACAGCTACACTACATTTCCAAAAGTATGTGGACACTCCTTCTAATGTGTGGTTTTGGCTATTTCAGCCACGCCCATTGCTAATGGGGTGCACGAAATCAAGCATACAGCCATGCGATCTCCATTGATAAACATTGGCAATAGAATGGGTTGTACTGAAGAGCTCAGTGGCTTTCAATTTGGCACTGTCATAGGATGCCTCTTTTCCAACAAGTCAGTTTGTCAAATTTCTGCCCTGCTAAGTCAACTGTAAGCTCTTATTGTGAAGTAGAAATGTTTAGGAGCAACAGCTCAGCCGTGAAGTGTTGCCACACAAGTTCACAGAACAGGACCGGCGAGTGCTGAAGCGTGTAGCGCGTAAAAATAATCCGTCCTCCATTCCAACACTCACCATGCAAGAGTTCCAAACAACCTCTGGAAGCAACATCAGCACAAAAACTGTTTGTCAAGAGCTTCATGAAAAGGGCTTCCATGGCTGAGCAGCCATACACAAGCCAAAGATCACCATGTGCAATCACAACCAACGGCTGGAGAGGTGCAAAGCACACCGCCATTGGACTCTGGAGCAGTGGACACGTGTTCTCTGGAGTGATGAATCACACTTCACTATCTGGGTCTGACAGAATGTATAGTGCCAACTGTACTGGCCCGAATAATGCCAACTGTAAAGTTTGGTGGAGGAGAAATATTGGTTTGGGGCTGTTTTTCATGGTATGGGTTAGGCCGCCTTAATTCCAGTGAAGATTTTATTTTTTTGGGGGGGGTGGGCACATTTTCTGCTTTATTTGGATAGAACGGTGTAGAGAGACAGGAAGAATTAGGAGGAGAGAGAGGGAGAGACATGCGACAAAAGTCAGCGGTCAGATTCGAACCACCGATGTCGCGGCTTGCGTTGAGCATGAGGATAGCGCTCAACGGACTGCGCCACTAGAGGCCCCAGCAAAGATAAATCTTAATGCTACAGCATACATTGGCATTCCAGAGAATTGTGCACTTCCAATTTTGTTTCTGACAGACCCTTTCCTGTTTCAGCATGACAGTACCCCTGTGCTCAGAGAGGGGGCCATACAGAAATGGTTTGTTGAGTTTGGTGTGAATGAACTTGACTGGCCTGCACAGTGCCCTGACCTCTAGCCCATCAAACACCTTTGGGATGCAATGGATTGCCTACAGCGAGCCAGGCCTTACGCCCAACATAAGTGCCCAGCCTCACTACTGCTGTTGTGGCTGAACGGAGGAAAATCCCCACAGCCATGCTCCAAAATCTACTGGAAAGCCTTCCCAGAAGGGTGGAGGCTGTTATAACAGCAAAGGAATGTCCAACTCCATATCAATACCTATGGTTTTGGAATGAGATGTTCAACAAATACATATGGGTGTGATGTTCAAGTGTCCTCATACACTACATTTCCCAAAGTATCTGTACATATTCCTGCTATCTGTATATAACTCCTGCTAACTGTGTATTTACTCACTCCTGTTCACAGCAATAGCATTATTTTCATCTTTTCAACTCTGTGTTATAGCACAACAGTATAATATTGCAAAGTATAATTTTTTTTCACTCTTTACCAACAATAACACAAAAAGATGAGTTTGACTTCAAAAAAAATTTTAGACACAACTTTCCTCAAAATAGCTTGCAATAAGTAATAAATTATTGGAAGTCTATCCAAATATTTTGCAAATTAGGGGGCAGGGAGGCGGAGGGGTAATTACATTGACTGAAATCTTATCTACCTTAAGTTTCTTTTTAAACCATGGGTAGACTAATACCATTAGCCTGTAGTGCAAGTAAAATGGGCACTAAAGTGGCAAGAAATATAGCAAAAAAGAAGGCCATAGGCATAGATGTGCGGGGCCAAGTAAACAAATATTGCGGCAAGGTCATTCCCCGCAAGAAACTGTGTTTCATTTAAATAAAAGGAGGTTACGCAATGCCTTCATCAGACCACACTTGCGAGAAAGAGTTCTTGAGAAAGAACAAAGAAGGGCAACTAAAATGGCTTCAAAATTCTCAACTGTGGCACTAGCATTGTACTGGTAGATATATTCAGTAGAGGCAGAGACCCTCAGGGTGTTCAAGCCTACGTCGGACACTGATGAATGCTGTCTAGCCCAGGGATGTCCAGTCTTATCGAAAAAGGGTCGATGCGGGTGCAGGTTTTTGCTTTAGCCCAGCACTACCACACCTGATTCAAGGAATAATTATAATAAATATATTAAGAAATTAATATATGCTCTATAATTAACATAATCAACATAAATGTTCATAATGGAACCTTGCAACCTTTCTTTAAACCAGAAGGAAGAGGAAGAGAAGAAAGGAAAGTAGAGAACTGAGGTGCAAGAAAAAAGAGAGGAGAGAGGGACAGATGGAAGAATTAGGATCAGGAGAGGTGATAGAACCTTCTTGATGACGTATCCCTGGAAGGTGACATCACAGCTGGTGGTGTGGGGAATGCTCATGGGTACAATGTTAGCCAGTCTCTGGATCTCGTGGATCACGGCATCTGTGTAGGGCAGGTTCCTCCGGTCCTCCACCCGGGGTTCCCGGTCCCCAATGACCTGGCTCAACTCCTCCTGAACCTGGTCTGCACCCCGAGAGAGAGAGAGAGAGAGAGAGAGAGAGAGAGAGAGGTATACATTTTTTCAACAACAATCCAGGCACAACACTGATACTGTAATGACTGTGTGTCTGTGTGTGTGTGTGTGTGTATTTCCCCACCCTGTATGTGGGGATATTTGGCCATCAGCAGCAGACCCCATCTCAGGGTGGTTCCAGTGGTATCTGTCCCTGCTCCGAACAGATTGCTGACAGTATAGTGCAGGTTGTTGTTGTGGAAGTAGGAACCCAGCTGGTCTGACTCCTGATAGGGAACAGGTGCAGAACATGAACAATTAAATAAATAATGCATTAGTTGAACAAGCAATTTATGAAATATGTTAAATATTTGTTTGTCACTTCTCAGAATGCATAGCAGGCTTTTGCAAACACAGAAAAACTTGAACTGGCCAACATTACTCTGAAAAACTATTCAATAAATATATTGAAAAAAGGCTACCCTCAAATTTAAATTCAGACACCGTCATAACATTTCGTTTCAGTTTTTAAACAGTCATTTCTGCACTTACACATCAGGCATTTGGCAGACATTCTTATCCAGAGCGACTTACACAACTTAGTCCTTACATACAGCCTCAGAGTTACAAGCCCAGTTCTCTTACCACTATGCTACAAAGTCATTTTCCATCCCACCATGAAATGCAGCCTAACATCCGAGATTGTTTTACCTGCTAGGCTCCTCGCTTGTGGAACTCCCTTCTCATCCCTTTATCAGAGATGCCGAAACCATGGCTATTTTTAAAACCCTATTTCACGTAGAACGGTCACCCAATGGAAGTAAACAAATGCAGTGTATCGCCTCTTCTGGTTTCACATAGCTTCAATTGTGAAAATGGTGCCATCAACACCAATGTGCTCCGTCTTTAAAGAACTGCAGAGCTCGTCATGGATATATTCCTGACACACCCGCGTGCGCGCGTGCACACACACACACACACACAAACGCTTATATAAAGAATATATTTTAAGTTACCGCTGCAACAGTAGATTTTGACTTTTCTCAATCACAAATTCTGAATGTGATAACTGTGGAAATCGCTCTGGATAAGAGTCTCTGCTGAGTGAATCTACTGTAATGTGATGAAGGCTTGTGGTTAAGAACGACGCAGAGTATGGTCCAGTTGAGTCCCAGTCCGGTTCTCCCTCTCCATACCTCCTGCTGCCGAACCAGGAAGGAGTCCACAAATCCCCTGAGGTCCTGGGAGTTGAGTGTGTTCTTTAGTCCCTTCACCAACCCCATAATCTCATCAATGTTCTTTTCGAAGTTCTTCAAAATCTGGGTCCGATTTACCAGCCACCAGCCACAGCACCAGCGCAGCCAGGGGAACATGTTGTACAACTGCAGTAACCAGCCCAAAATTCAAAACAACTCAGGAACAGAAACACAAAACACTTTAACCATTTTTAAAGAACTTTCATCCACCCTCTGTTTCCCTAATTTGAGAAATCATCAATTGCATCCCTGGAGTCACCTCTCTGTCACCTGCCGTCCATATGAGGGCAGACCTGGGTCATATACTAGTTAAAAGAATAAACAATGTGCAACACAAAATTCCAGCTTTTAAAACAGACTTCCAGTTGTAACAGAGAATTCCAGAATTATTCAGCATTCATCCTGAAATCATGTTTAACTCCTGGATAATAACAGAACTAAACACAGATGAGCAGCCAGTAAAAGGTTCTTAAAGGTTCAGAACCCTGGCTAGAGCTTATAATGTCTTGCCAGCGCAGCCTAACAATGACTAGCTGAAGCCTCTCTTAACTATGACACTAGGTTGACCCGACATTACTTTACTTCCTGCTCAGGAAGAGTTACGGAGCTTAAAATTTCTAACTTCATACAGAATTGTGCTGAACAGTACTTGCTCAACAGTACCAGTTACCCGTATTTCAGCTGAACCAAGAAGTCGAATATTTTCATTTGCCCTGTCGACCATTTTTTGAAAGGCGGGGTCAGCGTAGTCAAAGCGGCAGCCATACATGATGGCGCTGATTATGTTGGAGACGGAGTAATTGATTGGCTGAGTGGTGTTGAACGGCTTGCCTAAAGACCAAAAAAGAATAAATAAAACCATTTTTTTCTACCCCGCGTTTTTATGGGATAAAAACATTCCTCCAAATTAACTCCACAACCTCTCCAACAAACTCAAAAATAATTGCACACAGGTAAGCTCTTGGACAGTGGATTCTAAGGTGGTTAACAGAATATTAAAAAATAAATGTCTCTCACCCTTAAAATTCTCAAACACCTCGATGAGGTATCGCGATTCCTCGATGGTCTTCTCCTCACTCCCCCTCTTGCCCATTCCGAAGTCGCGCAGGTTGGTGAGGGAGAAGCGTCTCATCTCCTTCCAGGAGTTTCCGTTGGAGAACAGCACACCTGGGAGAGGGCAGAACGCCACAGGGGGAATAAACGGAAAGATCTGAATTTAATACATATTTTTTGTATCTTGTGCTAAACAAAAAAAAATGACAACCGCAGTTTTGGAATCTGTCCGTCTGTAATCATTTGTGCAAACAAATGCAATTGTAGAAGACAGGTCAGCACCTAGAACACTGTTTCTTCCAGCTTTTAGCGATGCTGTGAAAATCAGCACTGAAGTGGTTGGGTGGCAGACCGTTCCCCAACTACTAATTTTAACAGCTGATCCTCCACTGGAATGCCTTTCCTTGACTGTCCAATAGCACACTGCTGTAGTGCTGGTTCTGCAACAGCAGGCTGCTAGTGGGCATTTCAGGGCTATTCAAGTGTGTCCGAAAGCATCCGACCAGAGACAGACTATTGGCCCTCTGATCGACAAACAGACAGGACGGGACTGGACTGGACTGCATACCATGCCCTTTAAAAGCATCTGTAAACATGGGTGCAATTTCCCGGTCTCCAAACTCTTCAGCGTAGTTGACCAGCGCCTGTTTGACCGTCTTGTAGCCTGCCAGGACGACCACCTTCTTGGGGCCCAAGTATATGGTGAACACAGATCCATATTTCTTGGACAGCTGGAGAGACAGAAAATAAATTAACAGGATTTGAGCAGCACTTCCTCTGTGACAGTACCTAAGCCACCGTCAAATGTTGCTGTCAATAGTATTGTTTGTCCAATTATTCATAAATGACATGAATATTCACAACATGACTGAAAATTACAGTAATAACTATTATTGATTCTCATGAACTACAAACCCATTTCAAAACTGACTTTTATTTTAAACATTTTGGGAAGGAACATCAATAATCAGGACTGTGCTTCAAAAAGTATTAAATGATCTCTTGCTAAATACTAAGGTGAATGCTCTATACTTGTTCTTTTAGGTTAGAGTGCTGCCATTGATACCATTATACATTCTACTATAATTATGAGACTCAACAGCTGATCATAGCTCTGAACTAGTTCTCTTCTTACCTATTTAACAGACAATTCCTATTTAACAGCATTGTGTGTGCACTCTTGAACTATTTCCTTCCCCTTTCAGAGGTGTAACATCCTCTGCAGCAATTTCTACTTGTGCTCCTCAAAGACTTCCAGTTCCAGTTTTGTTTATGCTTCATTTGGGTGAAATTATCTCCAAACTTAATGTACCTTTTCACTTTTATGCCAATGACACCCAGCTACATCTCCCCATTGTATCGAGCACAATGATCTGAACTGGCTATTTGACAGAATTTATATTGCATGTTAAAAACTGGAGACAAAGGAATCTTAATTTCTCCAGCTTAATTCTGGCCTGGGTCCACGGCACACTCTGTTCTTGTTCAGTCATATCATAACAAAGTCTACTTCAGGAAACTGTGGGATTATCTTTTACCCAAGTCTCTATGTTAATCAACACACAAAAATGTTTGTCCAGTCTTGCTTTCTCCAAGAAAAATAGCTAAAATCATGTCAAATTTATGCTTTGGAGACACTGCAGTTCACTGTTTTGGCCTTCGTTTTGAACTCTTTAAAAAAACAAACAAACAAAAAAAAAACTCTTTAGGTATATTTTGACGCACTAAATGTCTGTAATGTAATGGATTATAGTATCTCCTAAATGCCTAAACACAAATATATGCAACTGGAATATACAAATATTATGTGATTATCTGAAATAGATTTACATGGTCATTTAAATGGTCATTTATATGTATTTGTGTAAGTTTGCGGAAGCCATACATACTCTTTTAGCAGTAGAAAGAATAGTTTTAAGGAGTGTAATAATATACCTAACTGTAAAGAATTGTTTTTATTTGTTTTTATTTTTTGTTGTTTGCTTTTTACATTAGAAAGAGCATGCAGTATCATGGTGAGACGAAACTAGATCTAAATCTCAGACAATGAGGAAAGAGAAGGGAAAGCAAGTACATGAATAAGGAGAAAAATAAAATTGGCAGAACAAACTGATCCACAGATATGTGTCCCTGGTTATCACAGGTCAGTGCATCCATTCAAAATTAAGCTGTTTCTAAAACAGGTTTAACACAGTTTAATGGCAGTAGATTAAATGTCATTGACATGCCACAGCTTTTTGTCAGTAAGCAACTTAATCTCTCCGACACTTTTCTGAAAACAAGGCTCACAATAACAGCTTGCTTCCAGACCCGGACCGAGTAGTTATTTCTTTACCCTTCTTAGACACCTGGGGCTTGGGGATTACTGAGCTAGTTTGTACTGAGCGGTGCAACTGCACTGAGTAAAACCCGGAACCCTCCCAAATCTGGAACGTGGACTGAAGTAAAGAGAGCTGTTTAAAATTTCTGCAGATTTCAGACAATTTTGAAAGTTTTGTTTTAGTATATGTGTTTTCTTATGACATCTTTTTATTGACGTTATTTTTTATTTTTTATTATTTCATTATTATTATAATATTTTTTTCTCATCATTCTTAGAGGTAGTAATTGTAATAGTGTAATATTCATAATAATAATCATTATAAACCTCTTTTTTTTGTCCTTACCTTACAAAGAGACAGGTGGAGCTGTTTGAGGTCCAGGAGAAGCAGGTTCCCAAGGAGTGGCAGGGGTCTGGGCCCCGGTGGGTCTTTTCCCTGCCCAGGGGTGGAAGACAGCAGGTAGAGCAGAAACAGCACCAGCACCACCCCTAGAAGGGTCAAAAGTGGGGGCATCTGGGGTAAAAGCCCCTCCAACATAGCTCCTTCTGAACTGATCAGCCCCAAGCACAAAATAGATGGACAGGGAGGGAGAGAGCGAATGTGAGAGGGAGAGGGAGAAAGAGACAAAACAGATAAAATTGCAGTGGTAGCAGAGGTAGTATTTTCTCTAATTTGTCAGAGAACGAGGGAGAAAGAAAGAGTGAAAGGGAGATTTTAATAGCAGCAATAGCAGAGCTTTGCGTTTTCTCCTATTTTTGAGAGATGAGTGGAGGGAGAGAAATAGAATCGACAGCGTCAACACTCCAGAGCAACAACGCCCCTCTCAACAACAAGGATCCTCCTCGTCCTTCGGGGAACTTCAGAGTCTCAGCCGAGGGAAAAAAACACAACTCCCTTGTTTCACAGGCCAGTGGGCAGGGCCAAAGCTGATAAATCACAAGCTGTCTCCCGAACTGCAACCGAACAGATCATAATTAGTGGTTATCCGTTTACCTTAAAAACTGGTGGTTGGTTGGGCTAAGGTAGTCGAATGTCACCTAGCGAATCCACAAATCTACAAAACAAGTTTTCACGCCAACATAAACGGTAAACTTCAGGCACAAATGCTGTCAGTTATGAATCCTGTGGCGAACATTATCTTGCAAAACACTGTCATGCATCACGCGCTCGCAACTTCCTATTCCAATTAGTGCATTTGGCACTGAGCAGACGCAATTAAATAAATTTTGTTAGATCATTTCAGCGGATAATTTCCCAAGCAAGAAGTGTAATTAGGCAACAGGTATTAGGTCATATTTCACAGGGTGTCAGCATTCCATTATTGAGTAATTCCTAAATTTACATTGTTTAAATAGTAAATTCCCTACGGTGTTCAATTTCAACAGTGAAAACCTGCCGTATGAATTACATTTATTTAGCAGACGCTTTTATCCAAAGCGACGTACAAAAGTGTATATCGTGGTCATTGGAACAACTACAAAACACAGGTTCAATAAGGTACAATACTCATTTCGTACAGCTATTTGTAGTGAAGAACACAGTTCAGTTCACGCACTGAACATTATTCTGACCTAACTTATTCCAAATCAAACTTGGGGGAAGAAAAAGCTACAATATTAGGACAAAAATACAAATTACAAAAAGTTTGCTAATCCAAATAAGTATACCTTTTTTGCATATGCTGCATCTCGTATATTCTGCTGCCACTTTTAAATTTGGTGGGGTAGTAATTGGCTCAACACTTTCACTCGATTTCAACTTCGTTTTAAATAAATCATGATTTAATCAGTTAAAGTACTACGCTACCCACAATCCTACTGCGAGTTCCACCAATCAGAGACGTCGCCGTTACCACAGAGATGAGAATCACTCTGAAGTCGACAGATTACAGATGAAGTTCAGTAAGTAGCCTACAGGCTGGAAACACGCGAAGAAGTAGTCGACGTCAACGTCTACGCGGTTGTCCAGCAGGCTACAAGACGGTCAAACAGGCGCTAGTCAAATACGCTAAAGAGTTTGGAGACCGGGAAATTTCACCCATATTTATAAACACTCTGCAAGAGCACGGTATGTAATCCAGTCCAATCCTGTCCATCTGTTGGTTTGGCCATCTAAATGTACTCCGAAAAACGTAACAATTTAGAGCACTTATCTATTTGGATGTAGCCACAGTCTTTGGGGTTTTTCCCCACAGTGATCAAATGGCCAATAGTCTGTCTCTGGTGGGATGCTTTCAGACCCAGCTGAATAGCCCTGAAATGAAAGAGAGGGCTCCAAAGGTATGGAGGAATATTTCGGACAAAATTAAATAAATAAAATAAATACATCATGAAATGTGTGCATAAATAATTAAATGCAGCACGAAATGTACGTATGTATTTATTTATTATTGGATAATTACTGGATCCTCCATCTACTCTGGGTTCCCTCTCCCCACTCCAAAAGTCACTGTGCAGAGAGGTGTGGATGGCCATAAATCCCCCTCCTGTGTCCTGGGAGCCATTGGAGGAGGCTCCCATTTTGCCTGCGCACCCATCAGAGATTCCCAGGGTTTAGCCAGGAAAGCAGGGGAGTCCACAGAGGGTTGGGCCGTGTCCTTTGTCTGACTGGAGTGAGAGGCCAGAGTTGACTTTGCCTCCTCGGGTGTGCAGTTCTGTGGGGGGCTGGCATGAGATCCCATGGAACTGTCCCTGGTGGGGGGTTGTGCCCACCTAGGGTGTGCAGAACTCTCCTGGCTAGGTGTTGTTCTCCAGGATACAAACCAGAGCCTGGGCCTTCCTTTTTTTTAATTTTTTTTTATAAATAAACTTTATTTCAATTATACAAGTCATTACAAACAATTACATAAACAAGAAAAATACATTAGTCAAAGCATCTTCTATATTAAAAGTCCAGAGTTTCCCAAAGATTTGCATTGCCGTGCTTCATGTCAATTGTCCTTCGACGTTTCAGTTCTGTTAAAATGTTCTTGTATACAGATTCACTTGACACGTAGATATGATCAATTGTCATTTTACTTTGCGTTTTCCATATGTGCTGATTCACCAGACATATTATTAACCAGTATAAATCTTTAAGTTTATCATCAATGTTATATATTATTCCATAAAATACAGTTTCTGGTGTAATTGAAATATTGACACCAATAGATTTAATTTGTTCCCATATTTTTTCAGATCGACTGCATTCAATCAGCAGATGCTCCAAAGTTTCATCTGCATCACAATCAGGCATTGGGCAGGATTTCGTTGTAACGAAGCAACTCCATTTTACAACAGCTCTCACTGGCAATCTCCTCACTGATATTAGCCAGGCTATATCTCTCATACTTTCAAAAATGTTTTTGCTCCATATTCATGCGATCATTCTTTCACATTCTAAATTATTTAGATATCTGTACTTTATAACTCCACCATACAGTTCATTAATTATTAAATTATATATGACCTTATTCTCTGAATGGCACCAGTCAATATTTAAATGTTTAAACTTGTCTACAAAATCACCATACATAAGTTTAAAATAAGGTTGTCCGGTTCTCGCTTTTCCTTTCTTTTTTTTCCAGTTAGTAATGTTACCGATCCAGCTAATTTGTCTGTTTATTCCACCTGCCACAATCTTACACATTGCTATTTTTAATTTGATACTTACGTCTATCGCTCCCAAACCTCCTAATTTTCTGGGTTTAAATAACAATTCTCTCCGAGTAACTTCTCTATTCGTTCCCCATATTAATTTACAACACTCTTTACTTATCTTCATTATATATTTTTCTGTTGGTGGAAACACTGAACTTAAAACATAATTTTTGACAGAATTAACAAATTACATATACCTATTCTAGACCTAAAACTTGTGTTTCTACCAGACCACTTTAGAATTTCATCTTTGACTTCTTTTTCTTTTCTTTTTTTTTGCCAATTTGATTCACAACGATCAGTATTACTAATTTAGATACCTAATACCTTAATTTCTTCTTTTACATTTATGTGTATAGGGAACTGTTTACTTAAATTACCAATCCAGACAGCTTCTGATTTCTGATGGTTTAAAACTGCTCCGGATATTTATTCGTAAATTTTAAAATGCTCATATATAATGTCCAATTCTGTTTGTGCTTTTACAAACACTGTAATATCATCAGCATATGCTGAAATAACTCATTCCCAACCTTTACCCCTTCTAATCCCCGTACGATGGTTCCCAGTCCCCATATTAATGAAGTGCCGGCACTGGACAGTACAAGACAAACGCTCATGAAGTCGCATTGGTTGAAATGGTAGTTCTGCGTATTTGATATAGATTTAGTGGCTCTTAAAAGAGCCTTTGGGAGAAGAGCCTTTGGGAGAATGATTCTCGTGAAAGCGACACAAATTACTTGGCCTTCACTGCTTTTTCGGTCTTCTTGGGGAGCAGAACAGCTTGGATGTTGGGCAGTACTCCGCCCTGGGCGATAGTAACGCCTCCGAGCAGTTTATTTAGCTCTTCGTCATTACGCACTGCCAGCTGCAGATGTCTGGGAATGATGCGAGTTTTCTTGTTGTCGCGGGCGGCATTACCAGCCAACTCCAAAATCTCAGCAGTCAGATACTCCAGCACGGCAGCTAAGTATACTGGAGCGCCAGCACCAACACGCTCCGCATAGTTTCCTTTACGTAGCAATCGGTGAACGCGACCTACTGGAAACTGCAGTCCCGCCCTCGATGAACGAGTCTTCGCTTTCGCTCTCGCTTTACCGCCAGTCTTGCTTTTTTTTTTTTTTTATAAATAAACTTTATTTCAATTATGCAAGTCATTACAAACAATTACATGAACAAGAAAAATACATTAGGTAAAGCATCTTGTATATTAAAAGTCCAGAGTTTCCCAAAGATTTGCATTGCCGTGCTTGATGTCAATTGTCCTTCGACGTTTCAGTTCTGTTAAAATGTTCTTGTATACAGATTCACTTGACACGTAGATATGATCAATTGTCATTTTACTTCGCGTTTTCCATATGTGCTGATTCACTAGACATATTATTAACCAGTATAAATCTTTAAGTTTATCATCAATGTTATATATTATTCCATAAAATACAGTTTCTGGTGTAATTGAAATATTAACACCAATAGATTTAATTTGTTCCCATATTTTTTCAGATCGACTGCATTCAATCAGCAGATGCTCCAAAGTTTCATCTGCATCACAATCAGGCATTGGGCAGGATTTCGTTGTAACGAAGCAACTCCATTTTACAACAGCTCTCACTGGCAATCTCCTCACTGATATTGCCCCTACCGCTCATTTTCCTTGTCTTGTGAAAAGTAAAAAGTAAAACCATATCCGAACCAGTGTCACTCTTATAGCAACACTCTATTCTCCCATTGGCTGCAGCGTTAGTGGGATTTCGTCCAATAAAATAGGAGGACAATTTTCACCTGGCACTCACAGCATAGAACTGTCTCAGTGGTTCTAAAAATCGCTCAGTTGAAACTTCAGGCATTAAGTTATCGCTAATCCAAAAAGCAATCACACATATCAACATATGAAACGAACATAAACACCTCGCATTATTTCTATATACATCATTGTCTACGGTACTTTTTATGAGCAGTATGTATTTTTACTCCGTTATTCAGAAAGCATCCGTTGAACAGCAGCATTACTGGAAATGATAGTCCGGTTAATAACTATTGTATACCACATTTAACACGATTTCACTGCCAAGATGTATATGATGGGCCAGAAAATGTTCATATCTATACTGGATGTGGATTTCACACGTGAATACCACAGTTTATTTTCACATGGAAACCCTTAGGCTACATTAGGTTAAATGATCTAATTACGAAAAACAATTAGTAAAAGCCAACGATCACTGGGAAATGGCAGTTGCCTCAATTATGAGATGCAGCGTATTTAAATGGGTTCTTAGCTAAATTTATGCATGTAATATGTACAGTGGTATGTATACATATATATATATATATACATATATATATATATATATATATACACACACACACACACACACACATACATATATATATATATATACACACATACATATATATATATATACACACACATACATATATATATATACACACATACATATATATATATATACACACACATACATATATATATATACACACATACATATATATATATATATACACACACATACATATATATATATACACACATACATATATATATATATACACACACACATACACACACACACACACACACACACATTAGAATATATATTATACAAAGGTTCGGGTGCCTCTCGTATTGCACATTGTGCTGAATCCCCAAGAGAAAACAGCAGCACAACCTCTGCAGGTCCGAACAACCCGGAAGCACGGTTTTTCGAAGCTCCGTTGGATTCACTCGAGGTTCGGTTACATTGTTAGATGGACCTGTATTACCGCCACTGTCAAATGACGGCCGCACTTTCATAACATCTTGGACGAAAGCACGTACGCACGCACACATCAATAATAGACTAAGGAAACGACCATTGTGGTATACACACATCTCCGCCGATACGGATTCAAAAACAAGACCCAGCTCCAGATTAGATTACAACCCGAAAGTTCAATTCAATTCAAATCAAATTATTTTTGCCTCCCGTGAAAGTGTGGGTGGCTCTGAAAAGAGCCTTTGGGTTAAGATTCGTTGCACGTCAGTTTACTTTGAGCTGGTATACTTTGTGACG
This sequence comes from Anguilla pacifica, assembly GCA_039654925.1. Classification (NCBI taxonomy): domain Eukaryota; kingdom Metazoa; phylum Chordata; class Actinopteri; order Anguilliformes; family Anguillidae; genus Anguilla; species Anguilla pacifica. The sequence goes on along the minus strand of CM077285.1, from coordinate 75,896,044 downwards.
GCCTTGGTGCCCTCAGACACTGCGTGTTTGGCCAACTCCCCTGGCAACAGTAGGCGCACAGCGGTCTGAATCTCCCTTGAAGTGATGGTAGAACGCTTGTTGTAGTGAGCCAGACGAGAAGACTCACCAGCAATACGCTCGAAAATATCATTAACGAAGGAGTTCATGATACCCATTGCTTTCGAAGAAATACCAGTATCAGGATGCACTTGCTTCAAGACCTTGTACACGTAGATGGCATAGCTCTCCTTCCTTGACTTTCTGCGCTTCTTTCCTCCTTTCCCAGCGGTCTTAGTGACAGCTTTCTTAGAGCCCTTCTTGGGCGCGGATTTTGCTGGCTCAGGCATTCTTGCAAATTCAAAAACGAAGTGATACCGACTAATCCGTTCTCCTTCCATATAAACGGTCCGTATGCAAATGTTCAGACCCGGTTTAAGATGACGTCAGACCAATTCTCATTGGAGGCCGCTAGTACAGCAACTGTTGTGGGCTGATTTTTCAAATTCTATTGGCTGAATTTCGCGGGCTTCAAAACCATTGAGCAAATTTTAGACAAAGGATTTTTTTTACGTCTCCCGCATTTTTCTCGTAATCGCACAGAGACGCAAGAATTTCTTGAGTAAATCCGTGGAAATCGGATAGGCTACATTCTATTATAAATCTATTATATCTCCATTTAAACACATATCATTTGCCTCAAACGTTGTCTGAAGAAATAAAAGATTCTGAGCCCACCCACATTCCTATTAAAACAACATTTTTTAATTACATACTTGACATTGTTTCAAAAATGAGATGACTGTTGCATTTGAAGAATAATTCTATTTTTTTTCCCAAGGTGGATCTAAGTATCATAGTATCTTCTGTCTCATTGGGTGTACATTGGGTATTTAGAGGTTCTTCCTCCATGTCTGTAGCTTCACAATGGTATCTATGAGGCATAACAAGATACAGGCTGTTTATCATAAACAAGTCCAGTTTATCTTATCCTCTTATTTGGAAGTGAAACCAAATGTTAAAATGGAAACGTATTTGCCAAAATTAAAAATAAAAATAATTCCTTTTCAGCTTGGGGAATTGAACTACTGTACTTCAATGAGAGCACCGGATATGAGAGAGGAGGGCAATGTCGTTGACCAAGTTTGCGTCCTCGCGTGGAGAGGCTGGTCCACCTCATGCCTCTTATCAAGCCCTCAGTTGTTTTCCTCATGGCCCAGTCAATTGCGTTGTTAAACATTGCAGACATGACAGAACCCTGTCTGGCTCATGATTTCACCTGGAAGGCAATGTTTGACTGTACAACAGTGCATGAGTAGGGGAGATTGGGAAAAAGCGGTTTTCGTATTTGACTCAATTCTGAACATATTACAAGAGATACATGCATTATTTTTAATGTGTAATGGATGGATGGATTACATGTTTTTTCTTGGCCAACATATGTTGGTGAAAATATATCACAGGACTGTAGATCTCTGATTCCCATCTAATATCTGTTTGATCTAAACAGCTATAACAGTCAAAGTCACGTCAGCACGTTGCCTAATGTTAAATGTGAGTTAAATGTACAAAGATCCAGTCTGAGTTTAACTGACAACAGGCTAACAACCCCGCACAGTTTAACCTCACAGTGAGGCTGTCTGCTCTTTTGCCTGGCTAGCAATCCCAGCAAGCTAGTACGCAACATCAGAACTACGCAATCTGTTGGTCACTAAATTCACGTTTACGTACATTTGTGCACTTTTATCCTGAAATATGTCATTCAAACTCGATGCCTATCTACCCAAAAAGTCTGTGTTACATTTTTACCCCGCGTTTGGTTAAGCCCCTATCTTCCCTGCTACTAGGAAACAACCATTCTAACCTTTAATGTGAGAAGAATGACTAGATTCCGAGAAGGGGTGAAGGAGGACAGTAGGCAGCCTCGTCGTCAGTTTGTCATGTTCATAAACCCTATCCCCTTGTGCGCGCTGCCTCGCCCCAAATGGTCTATTCACCGCAGGCGCAATTTATCTAACATGCTCTACCCACCCTTATCCACACCTCAGGAATTCACCGTCACAGGTGGACTATGGAACTGCCAGTCAGCTGTCAAGAAAGCTGACTTCATTACTGCCTTTGCCAAGACGAAGTCTCTTGACTTCCTGGCTCTCACGGAAACCTGGATCACTCCCGATAACACCGCCACCCCAGCTGCACTGTCTGCGGGATACTCCTTCTTGCACACCCCCAGGGCCTCTGGCCGAGGCGGGGGTACCGGTTTGCTCATTTCCTTGTCCTGGAAGTTCTGTGCCCTCCCCAGTCCTAACCCTACTTCCTCCTCTTTTGAATTTCACGCAATTACTGTAACTCATCCCTCAAAATTTCACATTATTGTTCTATACCGTCCTCCAGGTCCACTCGGCTCTTTCCTGGACGAGCTGGACACTCTCCTGAGCTCCCTCCCTGAGGATGGCACTCCTGCTATTCTTCTGGGAGACTTCAACCTCCCACCAGAGACCTCCCAACTGTCCAGGGTTGCCTCACTCCTCCAGTCTTTTGGCCTATCCCTGTCCTCTTCCCCCCCCACACACAAGGCTGGTAACCAACTAGACCTTGTATTCACCAGAAGCTGCTCCATTCCCCAACTTACAGTGACTCCCCTCCATGTCTCGGACCACTTCTTTCTCTCTTTCCCCCTCTCCTATCTACACCCCCTCAACTCATCCAACAGCTCACCCACAGTAACTTTCAGGAGAAATCTCTCTACTCTGTCACAATCCTCCCTCATCTCCACTGCTCTTTCTACACTTCCCCCTCCTGCGTCTTTCTCTAACCTGCCAGTTGATCTTGCCACCTCCACCTTCAACTCCTGCCTCTCCCAGTCCCTCGACTCACTTTGTCCCCTTGTCTCCAAACCAGCACGCTCCACACCCCCCTGCCCATGGCTGACTGAGTCACTACGCTCCAGCAGAACATCACTGCGGGCTGCAGAGAGGAAGTGGAGGAAATCCCGATCCTCTGATGACCTGACCGCATATCATACCCTGCTGGCGGCTTTCACATCTGCCCTCACCTCAGCGAAGGCCTCATTTTTCCAATCCAAGATCAGTGCATGTGTCTCTAATCCACGCAAACTATTCTCCACCTTCTCTTCCCTCCTCACTCCTCCTCCACCCCCACCTCCTTCTTCCCTCTCCGCAGATGACTTTCTGGCCGCCTTTGAAGGAAAGGTGGCTACAATCCGGAACTCCTTCGCCCATCCAGTTCTTTGACATTCATTGCAATGGTCATAAATTGCGCTGCTGAAATACAGGGGAAGTCAGAAAGAATCAAGATGGTGCTGGACGCTGCCAGGAGATAGTTGAACATTGTACACATATCTGGAGATGATCTAGATGTTACACTGCGGGAAGGATTTGCATCAACTCAGGAAATTGGGTCTGGGTTATAGAATGGGAAATGTAGTGCCTTTTGCACAAGGTACTTAACCTGAATTGCTCCAGCCAATATCTAGCTTTAAATAGAAATATATATTGTATGTAAGATCTTCAGATTTCTCCAAATAAGAGCATCTGCTAAATGTTTAAAATGTAAAAGTAAAGGATAACCCTAGTGAAAAATACCCACAAAGGCCAGTGAAGGGAGGATTACTGTCTGCAGTGCAAACTTGTGCTGTGTTTCAGTAATATTCCCACTGGCCAATGTGATTGCAATAAGTTTTTACTTTGTACCTAGCGAACTAGCTGTCCGCACATCTGTAGTGGGGCCCAGATAGCTCAGTCAGTACTGAGTGTCAGACTTTAAATTCGTGGTTCTAGAGTTGAAGTCCCTGTTTGGGAAGGGTGTTTGACATACATCAAATGGTGTAAATAGCATGTGTTTCAAATCATGAAGCTTCATGTGTACATTTCGATGAAATGTCTCAGATTAGGAATGATTTAGGGTGGCAGTGGTCCCAGATACACCTGTGAATGGCACCCATCAAGAAGGACATTACCTGGAGAAACATGCAGTGAAGGCTTCAGGGGTATGTACTGCTTATTTTTTCACCTTGCTTCCTTGCCTTGCACCTAGCACCACCCATTGAAGGATGTAAGGAAAGGAAATGTGTCTGAGGCAATTGGAACATCCTTGCTCTTTCAGGCATCGGTTTGAAGCCACGTCAATATCAGACATGGAAGATGGGGAGATGTGGATCCACAGGTAGATTATTACATGTCACACGTCCCGAAAAAATACTTCCGCAAAAGGACGCACTTTTGTTTCCTTGCTCAGTAATTCTTTGGGAGTCTCCTAGCTCCTGACTCCTTGATGGAGCATTTAACAGGTTGGAATATCCTCAAAGATGTATTCCAAACACTTATTTAAAAAAATAAGGGGTTGGAATACACCCCAGGTGTGGTCATGTGATGAAGTCTTCAGGTGCAGTCACACAGGGTGAAGTCTTCAGGTGTGGTCACACAGGGTGAAGTCTTCAGGTGCAGTCACACAGGGTGAAGCGTTCAGGTGTGGTCACACAGGGTGAAGCGTTCAGGTGTGGGCAAACGAGGTTAAGTCTCCAGGTGTGGTCACACAAGTTGAAGGCTTCAGGTGTGGTATGAACTGCACTTGGAGAACTGGTAGAACAACTCTGGTAGAAAATGGTTTGTTTTTGTTCCTTTTCAATTTGAGAGGCGTGTGTTATTCTCTGTCTGAAAGATGTTTGTTCTCCACAGTGTAAAAATTGCAACAACTCTTTGTAGTTTGCCAAAGGGTTGAGCTGAACACATTTCATTGGTATAAATATAGCAATAGAAGTTGGTGCAACTAGTTATTAAGTGTAAGGGGACAATTACTTTTTCACATAGTGATGTTATGGGACTTTGGTTACATTTTTCATTAAATAAATGAAATAGTATAGTACAAAAATAGTTGGTGTTTACTCTATTTCACTTCGTCTAATATCAGTGAATCAGGAAGGGGGAAAAAACATTAAAAGAAAATATTAAGCATAACTGGAGCTATGGGAAGCAAGTCACAGATAAAAATGTAAAGCTGAAATACGTAGCAAGAATGTTAATGACTTGAAGAGATCAGGTAATAGCACGGAGTAGACACAAGGTCCAAAAGATCAGAGCAAGATCCACAGAGCTTTTTTCTTGAAGTTTAATGGGAGGTAGATGAAGACAGTCAATGCAGACAGGAGGTTTTGCTTTTTAAAAGTTTATTTCCAAATGTTTATACAGTTTTCAGAGTTCATTTCTTACATCGGTGATAGTCAATTATTGAGCATATTATTTAAAATATCTTAACCCGTTTAAAACAGTAAATTAGAAGAATTTAATCACTAGAAAACAGTAACAAGTTATATTTTTTATTACCAATCAGCAGAAAGGATAATTTCTCATTGTCTGCATTTTGTTGAGAGTAACATGAGGGTTTGTGTGCAGTGAATAAGGGTGCTGATGGTTTGAATCTGAATCAGCTGATTGTGTTAAATATTAACATTTTGCATGATTTGTGTTTTTCAGTCTGCATGGGGACCTTAAATTTTATGGAAAACATCAGTATCTTGTATTTGAAGGGTTACTACAAATGTCATTCCAGTTCACTTCTAAATAAAAATGCCAAACGACCTAAAGTTTATATCCATTTCAACAAAGGATCACTTTCTGAGTGGGAACATTGTTTATTAGCCTCACTGACTATTTGAGCTGCTGTCTAGGTCAGATGGATCAGTCAGTCAAAAGAAAAACTTTTTAAAAAGTCACGTATACTTTTTGATAATATATGTATCAAAAATTGTACAGATATTTCAGTCTCAAAACTGGAGTCAAGGTTCATTGAGGTTCAATCCATCATGGCCATTTCAATTCAGTCAATTAAGGACACTAAACTAAAATGGATCGAATGGATTGTTAAATGCCCATGATGATTTTCTGTGAGGCATGTCACAAATTGGTCCATTAGGACCATTAAAAAAAATACTCTGGGCCTCATGAGTGAGTAGTTGAGGAAGCCTGGAATAAAGAGAAATGCCCCATCTCCTCAGCTGTGGAGGGGAGACATATAGCCCTGTTAGTCTCATATTGAGACATATTACCTCAGGACGCCTGGCCCCTCCCCCTCTTCGCACTTACGCTTCCCAGTCACATCTCCTGTCTGTCTTGGCTCCACGACGGTGGAATGACCTTCCCGTGGAGGTCCGAACAGCTGAGACCCTGACCACCTTCAAACGACGACTGAAGACTCACCTGTTCAGGCTACACCTCTCCCCATCCCTCCCTACCTCCCTGTAGTCTCTAATTGACTATGTAATCTGAGGGTTGTAGCTAGGTAAGCTATATATCTTAGTTGACTTAGTTGAGTAGGCACTAGTGCAATAACTATTGCTTGTTTTATTTGCATAGACTGCTTTGTTGCTGTTTATTGTTGTGTTAATCAGATTAACCTACAGGGTCCAAGTTAAACTACACGGTCGTCCCCTGCACTTGGAACTGTACTTCCGTCTAGGGTTTTCAACACGTTTGTTCCTGGTTTTGGTTATACACTTTGTTGTACGTCGCTCTGGATAAGAGCGTCTGCCAAATGCCTGTAATGTAATGTAACATATAAACATTCATAGTAAGTCATGATCAAAGAAAGGTTTAGTGAAGAACAAAAGAGCTGATGTTCACACCCATCAGCTGGAGTGGAGTTTAGGTCCGGCTCACAGCACACAGCAGGTGGGGGGAAGGGTTGAGGGTGAACCCCACGGTCGGCGTCAGGTCCAGCTCCTCCTCGGACACCCCCGGTGGTGGTGTGAAGCGGAACCTCTGCAGGAGGAAGGTGAAGAAGAGGAAGAGTTCCATCCTGGCCAGACTCTCTCCCAGACAGGCCCGTCGCCCTGCGAGGAAGAGATAATCACAGCACATAAATACAGCTACAGGAGAGAGAGAGATAATCACAGCACCTAAATACAGCTACATGAGAGAGAGAATCACAGCACATAAATACAGCTACAGGAGAGAGATAATCACAGCACCTAAATACAGCTACAGGAAAGAGAGATAATCACAGCACCTAAATACAGCTACAGGAGAGAGAGAATCACAGCACATAAATACAGCTACAGGAGAGAGATAATCACAGCACCTAAATACAGCTACAGGAGAGAGAGAGATAATCACAGCACCTAAATACAGCTACAGGAGAGAGAGATAATCACAGCACCTAAATACAGCTACAGGAGAGAGAGAGAGAATCACAGCACATAAATACAGCTACAGGAGAGAGAGAGAGCGATAATCACAGCACCTAAATACAGCTACGAGAGAGAGAGATAATCACAGCACATAAATACAGCTACAGGAGAGAGAGAGATAATCACAGCACCTAAATACAGCTACAGAAGAGAGACAATCACAGCACATAAATACAGCTACAGGAGAGAGAGAGAGCGATAATCACAGCACATAAATACAGCTACAGGAGGGAGAGAGAGCGATAATCACAGCACCTAAATACAGCTACGAGAGAGAGAGATAATCACAGCACATAAATACAGCTACAGGAGAGAGAGAGATAATCACAGCACCTAAATACAGCTACAGAAGAGAGACAATCACAGCACATAAATACAGCTACAGGAGAGAGAGAGAGCGATAATCACAGCACATAAATACAGCTACAGGAGGGAGATAATCACAGCACATAAATACAGCTACAGGAGAGAGAGAGAGCGATAATCACAGCACATAAATACAGCTACAGGAGAGAGATAATCACAGCACCTAAATACAGCTACAGGAGAGAGAGAGAGCGATAATCACAGCACCTAAATACAGCTACGAGAGAGAGAGATAATCACAGCACATAAATACAGCTACAGGAGAGAGAGAGATAATCACAGCACCTAAATACAGCTACAGAAGAGAGACAATCACAGCACATAAATACAGCTACAGGAGAGAGAGAGAGCGATAATCACAGCACATAAATACAGCTACAGGAGGGAGATAATCACAGCACCTAAATACAGCTACAGGAGAGAGAGAGAGCGATAATCACAGCATATAAATACAGCTACAGGAGGGAGATAATCACAGCACATAAATGCAGCAGACTTTTTAAAAAGGGGGACCTGACTGAAAACGTTTGGGAACCACTGAGATACGAAGCATTGTTACTGAAAGCCTTTAATACAACAAGAGAGTAATAATAAAGACATTTTAAATAATACTGAAATCATCCCAGTGTCTTTATGCAATTGCAGGTGACTGATAATCCCAGTGGTTTTACACAAGTGAAATGGAGACCTTGGTACCTTTTTCTAATCACAGATGCGATATAGTTAATCCCAGAATCTACTGTATATTTTACTCAAAAGAGGTAATACCAGAACCTTAAAAAACAATTTTTCACAGGGCATAGATACAGGGGAGAGAATATCTCAAGGGTAGCAAGACAATTGATTTGAATAATCCCAGTGTCCTCATGCAACTGCAGATGACTGATAATCCCAGTGGTTTTATTTACCTAAAAAGGGGAAGAGAATCTCAGTACCAGAACTGACAGAGATAATGATAATGTGATCTATATTGTTCTACAGGCGAACAGGAGTCCCTGAACCTTTTTATACAAGTAATAATCAGTGCCTTTATAAAACTGCAATACAGAAATAACAGCCCCTTTCTGCAACAACAGGGCGGAGAGACGGTAACAGTCCCCAGTGCTTTTTCACACCAGAAGGAGAGCGTACAGACTGCAAGCTTTCATTCAGGTTCTGTGTACCTCTGCTGACCCCTGGAAAAACCGGAAAGTCTACAGAATACCCTTAATACAAACTCATCTGACTGAAAACAGAAACCTGTGGATCAGGAAGCTTATGTGTCATATCTGCTGCATTCTTGCATTGGTTCAGAGAGCTTTGCTTTGCCATGTGCTGCACCGTGCTGTACCTGCAGAGAAGGGCATGAAGGCGTCTCTCTTGATGAAGCAGCCCTTCTCATCCAGGAAGTGGCCGGGGTTGAAGCTGTGGGGGGTCTCCCACTCTTCCTCATCCCACAAGACTGACGTCAGGAGTGGGATCACTGTAGTTCCCTGTAACACACACATACACCATAAGCACACATACACACACACACACAGCTACACTACATTTCCAAAAGTATGTGGACACTCCTTCTAATGTGTGGTTTTGGCCATTTCAGCCACACCCATTGCTAATGGGGTGCACAAAATCAAGCATACAGCCATGCAATCTCCATTGATAAACATTGGCAATAGAATGGGTTGTACTGAAGAGCTCAGTGGCTTTCGATGTGGCAATGTCATAAGATGCCACTTTTCCAACAAGTCAGTTTGTCAAATTTCTGCCCTGCTAAAAGCTGCCCCAGTCAACTGTAAGCTCTTATTGTGAAGTAGAAATGTTTAGGAGCAACAGCTCAGCCGTGAAGTGGTTGCCACACAAGTTCACAGAACAGGACCGGCGAGTGCTGAAGCGTGTAGCGCGTAAAAATAATCTGTCCTCCATTGCAACACTCACCACGCAAGAGTTCCAAACAACCTCTGGAAGCAACATCAGCACAAAAACTGTTTGTCAAGAGCTTCATGAAAAGGGTTTCCATGGCTGAGCAGCCATACACAAGCTTAAGATCACCATGTGCAATGACAATCAACGGCTGGAGGGGTGCAACGCACACCGCCATTGGACTCTGGAGCAGTGGAGACGCGTTCTCTGGAGCGATGAATCTCGCTTCACTATCTGGGTCTGGCAGAATGCATAGTAGTGCCAACTGTACTGGCCCGAATAATGCCAACTGTAAAGTTTGGTGGAGGAGAAATATTGGTTTGGGGCTGTTTTTCATGGTATGGGTTAGGCCACCTTAATTCCTACAGCGAACCAGGCCTTACACCCAACATAAGTGCCCAGCCTCTCTACTGCTGTTGTGGCTGAACGGAAGCAAATCCCCACAGCCATGCTCCAAAATCTACTGGAAAGCCTTCCCAGAAGAGTGGAGGCTGTTATAACAGCAAAGGAATGTCCAACTCCATATCAATACCTATGGTTTTGGAATGAGATGTTCAACAAATACATATGGGTGTGATGTTCAAGTGTCCTCATACACTACATTTCCCAAAGTATCTGTACATATTCCTGCTATCTGTATATAACTCCTGCTAACTGTGTATTTACTCACTCCTGTTCACAGCAATAGCATTATTTTCATCTTTTCAACTCTGTGTTATAATATAGCACAACAGTATAATATTGCAAAGTATATATTTTTTTTCACTCTTTACCAACAATAACACAAAAAGATGAGTTTTACTTCAAAAAAAATCTTAGACACGACTTTCCTCAAAATAGCCTGCAATAAGTAATAAATTATTGGAAGTCTATACAAATATTTTGCAAATTAGGGGGCAGGGAGGCGGAGGGGTAATTACATTGACTGAAATCTTATCTACCTTAAGTTTCTTTTTAAACCATGGGTAGACTATTACCATTAGCCTGTAGTGCAAGTAAAATGGGCACTAAAGTGGCAAGAAATATAGCAAAAAAGAAGGCCATAGGCATAGATGTGCGGGGACAAGTAAACAAATATTGCGGCAAGGTCATTCCCCGCAAAAAACTGTGTTTCATTTAAATAAAAGGAGGTTATGCAATGCCTTCATCAGACCACATTTGCGAGAAAGAGTTCTTGAGAAAGAACAAAGAACGGCAACTAAAATGGCTTCAAAATTCTCAACTGTGGCACTAGCATTGTACTGGTAGATATATGCAGTAGAGGCAGAGACCCTCAGGGTGTTCAAGCCTACGTTGGACACTGATGAATGCTGTCTAGCCCAGGGATGTCTAGTCTTATTGAAAAAGGGTCGATGCGGGTGCAGGTTTTTGCTTTAGCCCAGCACTACCACACCTGATTCAAGGAATTAATATAATAAATCTATTAAGAAATTAATATATGGTCTATAATTAACATAATCAACATAAATGTACATAATGGAACCTTGCAACCTTTCTTTAAACCAGAAGGAAGAGGAAGAGAAGAAAGGAAAGTAGAGAACTGAGGTGCAAGAAAAAAGAGAGGAGAGAGGGACAGATGGAAGAATTAGGATCAGGAGAGGTGATAGAACCTTCTTGATGACGTATCCCTGGAAGGTGACATCACAGCTGGTGGTGTGCGGAAGGCTCATGGGTACAATGTTAGCCAGTCTCTGGATCTCGTGGATCACGGCGTCTGTGTAGGGCAGGTTCCTCCGGTCCTCCACCCGGGGTTCCCGGTCCCCAATGACCCGGCTCAACTCCTCCTGAACCTGGTCTGCACCCGGAGAGAGAGAGAGAGAGAGAGAGAGAGAGGTATACATTTTTTCAACAACAATCCGGGCACAACACTGATAATGTAATGACTGTGTGTGTGTGTATTTCCGCACCCTGTATGTGGGGGTACTTGGCCATCAGCAGCAGACCCCATCTTAGGGTGGTTCCAGTGGTATCCGTCCCTGCTCCGAACAAGTTGCTGACAGTATATTTCAGGTTGTTGTTGTGGAAGTAGGAACCCAGCTGGTCTGACTCCTGATAGGGAACAGGTCCAGAACACCATAGAGACCATGAACAATAAAATAAAGAGTTGGTTGAACAAACAATTTATTAAAGATGTTGAAGATTTATTTCAGCAAATGATAAATGTGTTACTTGCTTGCCACTTCTCTGAAAGCCAATGCAGGAGTTTGCAAACACAGCAAAAACATTGAATGATTGAAAGAGTAGAACTGGCTTCCCATTCCATCCAGAGATTTATTAGCTCACTCTTCAACCGATTCCCAACAATTTTGCAAGGTGAAATATCATCTTAGCCAGCACACATCACGGTAGGTAGGCTAATTATGTGATCTTAATTTGGTAATATAGCTAGGAAGCTGCATAAACTAGGGTAGCTTGATGTTTTGCTTGCAAACAAACTAGATAGCAAACTGTTGTTAATTGAACAATTAAATAAACAATGCATTAGTTGAACAAGCAATTTATGAAATATGTTAAATATTTGTTTGTCACTTCTCAGAATGCCTAGCAGGCTTTTGCAAACACAGAAAAACTTGAACTGGCCAACATTACTACAACAAAACTATTCAATAAATATATTGAAAAAAGGCTACCCTCAAATTTAAATTCAGATACCGTCATAACATTTCGTTTCAGCTTTTAAACAGTCATTTCTGCACTTACACATCAGGCATTTGGCAGACATTCTTATCCAGAGCGACTTGCACAACTTAGTCTTTACATACATCCTCAGAGTTACAAGCCCAATTCTCTAACCACTATGCTACACAGTCATTTTACTTCCCGCCATGAAATGCAGCCTAACATCCGAGATTGTTTTACCTGCTAGGCTCCTCGCTTGTGGAACTCCCTTCTCTTCCCTTTATCAGAGATGCCGAAACTATGGCTATTTTTAAAAATCTATGTCACGTAGAACAGTCACCCAATGGAAGTAAACAAATGCAGTGTATCGCCTCTTCTGGTTTCACATAGCTTCAATTGTGAAAATGGTGCCATCAACACCAATGTGCTCCTTCTTTAAAGTGGATACTAATATCTTGGCGAAATCCATCTAACACATCAGGACTGAGAAATTGTCCCATTGGCGCCAATACCGAAGACCGTGACATCCCAAAGATATTGCTTGAGCCCTGCTGTATGGCTACCCTACTGTCGACAAAACACACGCAGAAAATTCCTACACATAGCTAGCCCCTCGGTTGGTAGCCGCTGCTACATACTGTATTGTCTTTGATAGCTGTTAGCTGGATGACTAATGTTATCTTTTTGCTAGAATCTTCACGCCGGTGATCTGTGCTGATTCCAGAATGGCAGTGCTGACTTCGGGACAGAATCGGTGTAGATCGAGCCCGGAGACGCTTGTTATCTGGGTTGTAGCCAGGGGTTAAATTGGGCGGCGTCCACCCACCTTTGGTAAATAAATGAATAATTTTGACCGGAAGTTTTACAAATAACTATGAGAAGTCCATTTTTCGTTTCTCCAGTCCAATGTGTTCCCTCTAGCCAGTTACTCGCTCAACCAATCAAAAATCCGAAGGAAAAAAACTCAGGAGGACTAGTTTATATGTTTATATAGACAGACACAGAAAGAAAAATATCGTTGATTGTCCTGATTGTTTGGAAGCGGACGCGGTAGGTAATTTCATTAACATGTAATTTCATCTATGCAACATTTTAAAGAGAGATGAATAAACAGCCCCCACGAACACCGGCTATTATTAACGGCAACTTTGATTGCTTGAGCAAAATCACGTTGCTGGTCAGCAGCTAATAGGATTGAATATTTCCCACATACGTAACGTTTTAGAAGCGGCAACAAGCTAAAAATTGGTGGGGCTCAAAACTTTCCTTTAAACTAATCATTGATCTCAGCATGTTTTCATTAGTAATTTTCCTATATTATCAAGCGTGCCAACGATCGGACTAATCCAGTAGCCTGACACACACCGTGACATACCGTGTTAGGGGGATTAAATCATAAATTCAATTTATCCGTTAAAAATCCGTTTTAATCACCAAGTAGTCTACACTCAACAAACAAGATACATCAGTCTGTTATCTACCGTGTTAGCTTACAGAATAACCAGCAAAACAAAACCTGCACTTCAATTTTGTTTACACTTTACGCATTGCAGATAGGCTATTTGCCATGAATACGAGTGCGGAGAAATAAAGTGCATGTATCCCCAAATAATGTTGATTACAAATGTGCACAATTTCGTACTGCAGATGAAAATAAATGTAGGCCATAAGGCCTAGGCTACTCGCTAAAACTGCCTATTTGGGGAGAGCTGGCTATGATAGTATTGAGTAGCCTATTCTGTGTATTGATAAGCTATTGAAGGAAAATCAGGGGAAGATTCCGCCACTTAGTGCTTAGTGATTAAAACGGATTTTTCTGAATCGCATTTGTCATTTAATCTCCCTAACACGGTGCGAAGAAGCTGTGTGTCCCTTTCCAATTGCTTCGTCAGATCGCTTGCATGCTTGTTAATCACTGAAAATTAATTAAAACAGTTTGAGATCAATGATTAGTTTAAAGGAAAGTTTTGCGTCTCACCAATTTTCAGCTCACCAGTCGCCGCTGATAAGAAATATGGATAAACGAGGAAGAAAGGGAGGACAAAAGAGGAGGATGACCGATTATTTTCGTGGGTAAAAAAAATTCTCAGCATTAATGACACTCAATAAACTTGAAATATTTTATGTAAAAGCTTGCATCAATAGTATTCTTTTTAAAACATTGTTTTCCTTAATTACAATTATGTGCACAATACATTAAAGATACCTATTTTGAGCTGAGACATTCATTGGTTTGTACCTTTTTTCACCCACCTCCCACTGGATCTCAGGGTCCACCCACCTCCCAAATCCCAATTTAACCTCCTGGTTGTAGCCTACTGAAAAAATGAAAGTGGTGCTCTTCTGCAGCTAGCTAATAGATTTAAGTTGCTTCATTAACAATTCCTTTCTATAAGATCTACCCAGCGCTCACTGCAGCATGCAGGGCAGGCATGACTAGCTCGATTCAGTATCATCATCTCTTTCAATATTTATATTTACTGTCCAACAAACACCCACCAAATTGTGATAATTTTCATTTGCTATTTTGTGTGTGTGTGTGTGTGTGTGTGTGTGTGCGTGCGTGTATGTGTATTTTAGCATTTATTAAGAAATTGTATAAGCTGAGTCAAGACAACATGCTAATCCTCATCATATTTTTACCACCACAGGCCATTTGAACTGCAGAGCTCGTCATGGATATATTCCTGACACAACCGCGTGCGCGCGCGTGCACACACACACACACAAACGCTTATACAAAGAATATATTTTAAGTTACCACTGCAACAGTATATTTTGACTTTTCTCAGTCACAAATTCTGAATGCGATAACTATGGAAATCGCTCTGGATAAGAGTCTCTGCTGAGTGAATCTACTGTAATGCGATGAAGGCTTGTGGTTAAGAACGACGCAGAGTATGGTTCAGTTGAGTCCCGGTCCGTTTCTCCCTCTCCATACCTCCTGCTGCCGAACCAGGAAGGAGTCCACAAATCCCCTGAGGTCCTGGGAGTTGAGTGTGTTCTTCAGTCCCTTCACCAACCCCATAATCTCATCAATGTGCTTTTCGAAGTTCTTCAAAATCTTGGTCCGATTTACCAGCCACCAGCCACAGCACCAGCGCAGCCAGGGGAACATGTTGTACAACTGCAGTAACCAGCCCAAAATTCAAAACAACTCAGGAACAGAAACACAAAACACTTTAACCATTTTTAAAGAACTCTCATCCACCCTCTGTTTCCCTAATTTGAGAAATCGCCAATTGCATCCCTGGAGTCACCTCTCTGTCACCTGCCGTCCATATGAGGGCAGACCTAGGTCATATACCAGTTAAAAGAATAAACAATGTGCAACACAAAATTCCAGCTTTAAATCAGACTTCCAGTTTCAACAGAGAATTCCAGAATTATTCAGCATTCATTCTGAAATCATGTTTAACTCCTGGATAATAACAGAACTAAACACAGATGAGCAGCCAGTAAAAGGTTCTTAAAGGTTCAGAACCCTGGCTAGAGCTTATAATGTCTTGCCAGCACAGCCTAACAATGACTAGCTGAAGCCTCTCTTAACTATGACACTAGGCTGACCCGACATTACTTTACTTCTTGCTCAGGAAGAATTACGGAGCTTAAAATGTTTAACTTCATACAGAATTGTGCTAAACAGTACTTGCTCAACAGAACCAGTTACCCGTATTTCAGCTGAACCAAGAAGTCGAATATTTTCATTTGCCCTGTCGACCATTTTTTGAAAGGCGGGGTCAGCGTAGTCAAAGCGGCAGCCATACATGATGGCGCAGATTATGTTGGAGACGGAGTAATTGACTGGCTGAGTGGTGTTGAACGGCTTGCCTAAAGACCAAAAAAGAATAAATAAAACCATTTTTTCCTACCCCCCTTTTTTATGGGATAAAAAACATTCCTCCAAATTAACTCAACGACCTCTCCAACAAACTTAAAAATAATTGCACACAGGTACGCTCTTGGACAGTGGATTCTAAACTCTGTGTTACTGTCTTCATGCTGCTTCTTGTTACAACCAATACCGGCATCAGTTAAGACTGAAAACATGCATTTTAAGTTGCACGATATATTTCCCTTAATTTTAAACACTGCAGGCTTTGCTTGTAACCATTTGCTTTGACTCTGGACACTTTATTTTCCACAAATGGTTTAGTTTTATAGACCAGGTGTTCACTCTTTTAACGATTATTCATACAAGTCATTCACATGGTCATTCACCCCTCAGCTACTGGTTTTGTTAATCAACGGTTATAACCTGTTGCTATGGTTACTCTAAGACGGCCAGCCGCCTAGCAGCGCGATTTCCTTCTAACTAATGTTCTAGAGAGAGCTGCTCGCTGGGTGAACGCGGGATAAGCACAGACTGTAGGAGGTTAACAGAATATTAAAAAATAAATGTGTCTCACCCTTAAAATTCTCAAACACCTCGGCGAGGTGGAGGGATTCCTCGATGATCTTCTCCTCGCTTCTCCTCTTGCCCATTCCGAAGTCGCGCAGGTTGGTGAGGGAGAAGCGTCTCATCTCCTTCCAGGAGTTTCCGTTGGCAAACAGCACGCCTGGGAGAGGGCAGAACGCCACAAGGGGAATAAACAGAAAGATCTGAATTTAATTCATATCTTTTGTATCTTGTGCTAAACAAAAAAAAAATGACAATTGCAGTTTTGGAATCTGTCCGTCTGTAATCATTTGTGCAAACAAATGCAATTGTAGAAGACAGGTCAGCACCTAGAACACTGTTTCTTCCAGCTTTTAGTGATGCTGTGAAAATCAGCACTGAAGTGGTGGGGTGGCAGACCATTCCCCGACTACTTATTTTAACAGCTGATCCTCCACTGGAATGCCTTTCCTTGACTGTCCAATGGCGCACTGCTGTAGTGCTGATTCTGTGATTTGCTAAATGCCAGTGACCCACAGCTGTAGCAACAGCAGGCTGCTAGTGGGCATTTCAGGGCTATTCAAGTGTGTCTGAAAGCATCCTACCAGAGACAGACTATTGGCCCTTTGATCGACAAACAGACAGGACTGGACTGGACTGCATACCATGCCCTTTAAAAGTATCTGTAAACATGGGTGCAATTTCCCGGTCTCCAAACTCTTCAGCGTAGTTGACCAGCGCCTGTTTGACCGTCTTGTAGCCTGCCAGGACAACCGCCTTCTTGGGGCCCAAGTATATGGTGAACACAGATCCATATTTCTTAGACAGCTGGAGAGACAGAAAATAAATTAACATGATTTGAGCAGCACTTCCTCTGTGACAGTACCTAAGCCACTGTCAATTGTTGCTGTCAATAGTATTGTTTGTCCAATTATTCATAAACGACAAACATGAATATTCACAACATGACTGAAAATTACAGTAATAACTATTATTGATTCTCATGAACTACAAACCCATTTCAAAACTGACTTTTATTTTAAACATTTTGAAGGAACATCAATAATCAGGACTGTGCTTCAAAAAGTATTACATGATCTCTTGCTAAATACTAAGGTGAATGCTCTATACTTGTCCTTTTAGGTTAGAGTGCTGCCGTTGATACCATTATCCATTCTACTATAATTATTAGACTCAACAGCTGATCATAGCTCTGAACTAGTTCTCTTCTTACCTATTTAACAGAAAATTCCTATTTAACAGCATTGTGTGTGTATTCTTGAACTATTTCCTTCCCCTTTCAGAGGTGTAACATCCTCTGCAGCAATTTCTACTCGTGCTCCTCAAAGACTTCCAGTTCCAGTTTTGTTTATGCTTCATTTGGGTGAAATTATCTGCAAACTTAATGTACCTTTTCACTTTTATGCCAATGACACCCAACTATATCTCCCCATTGTATCGAGCACAATGATCTGAATTGGCTATTTGACAGAATTTATATTGCATGTCAAAAACTGGAGATCTTAATTTCTCCAGCTTAATTCTGGCCTGGGTCCACGGCACACTCTGTTCTTGTTCAGTCATATCATAACAAAGTCTACTTCAGGAAACTGTGGGATTATCTTTTACCCAAGTCTCTATGTTAATCAACACACAAAACTCTTTAGGTATATTTTGAAGCACTAAATGCCTGTAATGTAATGGATTATAGTATCTCCTAAATGCCTAAACACAAATATATGCAACTGGAATATACAAATATTATGTGATTATCTGAAACAGATTTACATGGTCATTTAAATGGTCATTTATATGTATTTGTGTAAATTTGCAAACATTTCACTCAATATAAAAACGTCTGATTTCATTTCACATGTAAAACATTGCAATTAATTAAACATTTCAATCAATATAAAACATCTGATTTCATTAGAATCAATTAAATAAAATTTATAAAAATGTATGATTTCATGCCAACATTCATAAAAGCTATGTAAAACTTTAACCATTATAGTAAGACTCAAACGGACATAAAACATGAAAATGTAGTTTTACATGTTGTCACATGTGACAACCAGCCCCTGACAAAATGTGACGACCAACCCCATTAGCACAGTTTTGCTACATGGGAGGCTAGTGACCACATGGTTTAAACTAGCTAGAAAAAATATTATTGTAAATGTAGCTCACACCCTCTTCTTTTCACAGATAGTTTTAGGTTTTAGCTAAATTTCTATTTAAAAATGTTAGAATAAAATTTAAAACAAATAAAAAAATTACTTTTTTGCCATGATTTTTTATAAAATTCCTCTCACCTCAATGTGTAGTGGCTTGCAGGTGAAATGACCATGTGGCTGACCTTTGACCACAAAGGACACTTTGGTGACATGTTTTTTTTTTTAGACAGTGCCCTCTAGTGGGGAAGATATAAGAAGTGTGACAACCAACCCATGTGACAACCAGCCCCGGTCTCCCCTACCGTCGTCAAGTAAAACTGTCGTTGGTAGTTGAACTTGGACCGTTGTTATGTAACAAATAGGATATAACAGGCCAATAGTCAGATTGTAACTGTTTTATATATCCTCTCAAACACATTCATTATGTTTTTATGCGAACATTCACTTTCATGTCTTGACATCCGAGGCGACAGAATGCATTCACATTTCCAATATAACTGGCAACAACAGCAGAAAACACGCACACGTCCTAAACAATTTGCTGTTGAATTGATTACTTTCTCATCGTCAATTCCATATAGGCTAATCGCAAAATGACAAGAATAGAACGAAAACTCGGATTTGCGTGAAAATTTAAATTAGCAGTGGTACAGCCACCGTTTGCTTTCCTTCGAAGTTAGGCTACTGCTAGCCGAGCAGCGAAGTGTGCCCTCCAGATGCGAACCATGCACCATAAATTAGTCCATAGTCTTCCTGGTCTTTTTGTGGAATTGAAGAATGGCAGAGTAAAATTACGGCAGTCTGAAAAAGCTAAAGGGACGATTACTAGAATTAACCTGTTATTTTACCCTGACAAAAAGTGCGGAAGGTGATTTCCAGTTTGCTTTTACTGTATCACCAATGTGAATTACGCAGAACTACCGCATACCTCACATAACTGTATCAAACGTTTTGAGTCAATTACAACGGGCTAACAAAGAAAATCCGGAAGAAAATATTCCGCAACCGAATTAATCCGTTTGTATGTTTTGGCACGTAATATGCTGTCCCAGCACGAATGCTTAGCATTTTATAAAACGAATACTAAAGCAAGAAAAGTACAGAAGAGCACACGTTATAATTCCAAGACGTTGGCAGGCTATAACCAAAACTAGGCTACTGCGCCACATAACATACAAGTTTGATTTGAAGTTATTATGAAAATAAATCGGTTTGCGGCTGCAGATTTTTAAACATGGCGGCTGAAATAATACACTGCAAGTAGTCGACCAATCAGAAATTTCCAGCGCTTGCGCCCCACCCCAAAGGTTCCGGTACTTTTGGAAAGTACTACCCCCCGAGCAGGAACTTTTTGGGGGGTAAAATAAAGCCCCCGGAACTAAATTTAGACCCTAGTTCCTGCGGTCGAAACGCACTGAGTTCCTCAAAAGGTTCCTAGTTCCGGGGTAAAGTTCCTGCGGTGAAAACGCGGCTTATGTGTTTTCTTATTACATCTTTTTATTGACGTTATTTTTTATTTTTTCATTATTATTATTATCTTTTTTTCTCATCATTCTTAGAGGTAGTAATTGTAATAGTGTAATATTCATAATAATAATCATTATAAATCTCTCTTTTTTTGTCCTTACCTCACAGAGAGACAGGTGGAGCTGTTTGAGGTCCAGGAGAAGCAGGTTCCCAAGGAGGGGCAGGGGTTTGGGTCCCGGTGGGTCTTTTCCCTGCCCAGGGGTGGAAGACAGCAGGTAGAGCAGAAACAGCACCAGCACCACCCCTAGAAGGGTCAAAAGTGGGGGCATCTGGGGTAAAAGCCCCTCCAACATAGCTCCTTCTGAACTGATCAGCCCCAAGCACAAAATAGATGGACAGGGAGGGAGAGAGCGAATGTGAGAGGGAGAGGGAGAAAGAGGCAAAACAGACAAAATTGCAGTGGTAGTAGAGGTAGTATTTTCTCTAATTTGTCAGAGAACGAGGGAGAAAGAAAGACTGAAAGGGGGATTTTAATAGCAGCAATAGCAGAGCTTTGCGTTTTCTCCTATTTTTGAGAGATGGGTGGAGGGAGAGAAATAAAATCGACAGCGTCAACACTCCAGAGCAATAACGGCTGCCTCAACAACAAGGATCCTCCTCGTCCTTCGGGGAACTTCAGAGTCTCTGTCGAGGGAAAACAACACAACTCCCTTGTTTCACAGGCCAGTGGGCAGGGCCAAAGCTGACAAATCACAAGATGTCTCCCGAACTGCAACCGAACAGATCATAATTAGTGGTGATCCGTTTACTTTAAAAACTGGTGGTGGGTTGGGCTAAGGCAGTCGAATGTCACCTAGCTAATCCACAAATCTACAAAACAAGTTTTCACGCCAACAGAAACGGTAAACTTCAGGCACAAATGCTGTCAGTTATGAATCGTGTGGCGAACATTATCTTGCGAAACACTGTCATGCATCACAGGCTCACAACTTCTTATTCCAAATATTGCCTTTGGCATTGAGCAGACGCAATGAAATGCAGTTTGTTAGATCATTTCAGCGGATAATTTCCCAAGCAAGAAGTGTAATTAGGCAACAGGCATTAGGTCATATTTCACAGCGTGGCAGCATTACTTTATTGAGTAATTCCTAAATGTACATTGTTTAAATAGTAAATTCCCTAAGGTGTTCAATTTCAACAGTGAAAACCTGCCGTGTGAATTACATTTATTTATTTAGCAGACGCTTTTATCCAAAGCGACGTACAAAAGTGTATATCGTGGTCATTGGAACAACTACAAAACACAGGTTCAGTAAGGTACAATACTCATTTCGTACAGCTATTTATAGTCAAGAACACAGTCCAGTTCACGCACTGAACATTATTCTGACCTAACTTATTCCAAGTCAAACTTGGGGGAAGAACAAGCTACAATATTAGGACAAAAATACAAATTACAAAACGTTTGCTAATCCAAATTAATATACCTTTTTTGCATATGCTGCATCTCGTATATTCTGCTGCCACTTTTAAATTTGGTGGGGTAGTAATTGGCTCAACACTTTCACTCGATTTCAACTTCATTTTAAATAAATCGTGTTTTAATCAAAGTACTACGCTACCCACAATCCTACAGCGAGTTCCACCAATCAGAGACGTCGCCGTTACCACAGAGATGAGAATCACTCTGAAGTCGACAGATTACAGATGAAGTTCAGTAAGTAGCCTACAGGCTGGAAACACGCGAAGAAGTAGTCGACGTCAACGTCTACGTGGTTGTCCAGGCAGGCTACAAGACGGTCAAACAGGCGCTGGTCAAATACGCAAAAGAGTTTGGAGACCGGGAAATTTCACCCATATTTATAGACACTCTGCAAGAGCACGGTATGTAATCCAGTCCAATCCTGTCCGTCTGTTGGTTTGGACATCTACATGTACTCCGAAAAACGTAACACTTAGAACACTTATCTATTTGGATGTAGCCACAGTCTTTGAGGTTTTTCCCCACAGTGATCAAATGGCCAATAGTCTGTCTCTGGTGGGATGCTTTCAGACCCAGCCGAATAGCCCTGAAATGAAAGAGGGGGCTCCAAAGGTATGGAGGAATATTTCGGACAAAAATAAATAAATAAAATAAATACATCATGAAATAAATAGGCTACATCATGAAATGTGCACATAATTAAATGCAGCACGGAATGTACGTATGTATTTATTATTGTGACTGCAGTTGGTACAGGATTGACAGAAACAGAAGGCAAGCTGACGGCGACAGGGCTGGATCCTCCATCTACTGTGGGTTCCCTCTCCCCACTCCAAAAGTCACTGTGCAGAGAGGTGTGGATGGCCATAAACCTCCCTCCTGTGTCCTGGGCACCCATCAGAGATTCCCATCAGGAAAGCAGGGGAGTCCACAGAGGGTTGGGCCGTGTCCTTTGTCTGACTGGAGTGAGAGGCCAGAGTCGACTTTGCCTCCTCGGGTGTGCAGTTCTGTGGGGGGCTGGCATGAGATCCCATGGAACTGTCCCCGTAGGGGGTTGTGCCCACCTAGTGTGCAGATTTCTCCTGGCTAGGTTTTGTTCTCCAGGGTACAAACCAGAGCCTGGGCCTTTTCCTCCCCACCCCACCGTCAATATAAGTTAAAAGGATAAGCTTGACAATAGCGAGGAAATGCTGCTTTTAATAGAAAATATGGGCGGCTCTTAAAAGAGCCTTTGGATAGATGCAAAACGCATTTCTGAAATACAGGTTTACCCACCAAAGCCGTACAGAGTACGACCCTGACGCTTCAGAGCGTAAACCACATCCATAGCGGTGACGGTCTTTCTCTTGGCGTGCTCGGTGTAGGTGACGGCATCGCGAATGACATTCTCCAGAAACACTTTAAGCACTCCTCGAGTCTCTTCGTAGATGAGACCAGAGATACGCTTGACTCCTCCACGGCGAGCCAAACGACGAATAGCTGGCTTAGTGATACCTTGGATGTTGTCACGGAGAACTTTGCGATGACGCTTAGCGCCCCCTTTTCCAAGACCTTTCCCGCCTTTTCCCCGACCACTCATTTTCTTCACACAAAACGATATAACTTCTGTAGGAGAAATTATGATCTCCAGCTGCATAACAGCGCGTATCTATGTGCGCAAAGACGACCTGATTGAAGCCACATCAACAAGGCGGTGACTCTAGCTAAAGCCCGCCTCTCGCACTTCAAGACCTGCGAGTATTGGAGCATAAAGACTTACTGCACACCGAACTAGTAGTTTGAATGAAAAAGACCTGGAGGCTATATCGTCTGCTTCTAGGATTATTAGAACTAGAGTGCATACAAATTAATATCACAAAGCTAGGACAGAACACTAGCATCTCAGTAGCCATTCTAGTAGTCTGGGTGGACCAAGATTAGGTTATTCTACATTTGGAGTGGTCAAGTGAGGCAGGCCGTCCCGCCAAGGCGTAACTGTAACAGTGTTGTGAATTTATTATTAAACAGTATTTTAAGCGATTAAATGACAAATTCTTGACAAATGAAATGTTCCAAAACAAATGAAGATTTTTTATAGAAACCAGTAATTAAAAAAAAATCCAACTGATTTCCCCCCCAAGTGCTTTATTTTCACATGCATAACAAAGACAATGATTGGAGGAAATTAAATGTTACAAAATTCACATTATCACTAAAATAAATTACGAATTCAAGGGTGTCCATTGGGGCTTTTTTCAGTACCACTTCAAATGAAGAATGACCGAAATGAACAGAATATTCCTACTGATTTACTGGCTGCCACAAATGCGTGTATTTCAGACCTCAGAAATACGAAACTGGGTGGAAGTCAACAATGTCCATAACAAGAATGTTGTAGTCGGTTGCTAAAATAACTAGATATTCCTTTCGCTCAAAGGGAAAAGGTTGATTGCGCCGTCAAGTTTATTCCTGGCATATTGCAATCGGGTTGAACTGTCGTTTCATTTCTGACGAGGGACTGGAGTTTCTTTTAATTCAGTCAGTTGGGTACATAAAGCGAATCCACGCAACAAAAAATACAATTTTCGAGACACCTACACGCTCACTGATAGGAGAGAATAACCAGTCATTCCATGAACTGCACTGGAGCGTGAAATATTCTCTCCTAAACACAAATCACAGGCACACAGACTTCGTGGTTTGGATTGCGTGCTGGCAAACTGTTTTAAGCGCGCTCTCTCCGGATGCAACGGTCCAGTTGGATATCCTTGGGCACGATGGTCACTCTTTTCCCGTGAATTACGCAGATTGGTGTCCTCAAATAGACCAACCAGAAACCTCGCTAGCCTCCTGCAGAGCCATTACCAGTTACCAAGACAGTTGTAATTAGTTTAAAAACAGTATCACATTTTCAGTTTTGTAATATGGTTTTCCGGCCACACGTGCGGTTGCAATAACCGGCGTACGATGGTTCCCAGTCCCCACATGACTGAAGTACCGGCACTGGACAGTGCAACAAGACAAACTATCATGAAATCGAATTGGCTGAAATGGTAGTTTTGCGTATTTGATACAGATTTAGTGGCTCTCAAAAGAGCCTTTGGGAGAATGGTCCTCGTGAAAGCGACACAAATTACTTGGCCTTCACTGCTTTTTCGGTTTTCTTGGGGAGCAGAACAGCTTGGATGTTGGGCAGTACTCCGCCCTGGGCGATAGTAACGCCTCCGAGCAGTTTGTTCAGCTCTTCGTCATTACGCACTGCCAGCTGCAGATGTCTGGGAATGATGCGAGTTTTCTTGTTGTCGCGGGCCGCATTACCAGCCAACTCCAAAATCTCAGCAGTCAGATACTCCAGCACGGCAGCCAAGTATACTGGAGCGCCAGCACCAACACGCTCCGCATAGTTTCCTTTACGTAGCAATCGGTGAACGCGACCTACTGGAAACTGCAGTCCCGCCCTCGATGAACGAGTCTTCGCTTTCGCTCTCGCTTTACCGCCAGTCTTGCCCCGACCGCTCATTTTCCTTGTCTTGTGAGAATTAAAAAGTAAAACCATATCCGAACCAGTGTCACTCTTATAGCAACACTCTATTCTCCCATTGGCTGCAGCGTTAGTGGGATTTCGTCCAATAAAATAGGAGGACAATTTTCACCTGGCACTCACAGCATAGAACTGTCTCAGTGGTTCTAAAAATCGCTCAGTTGAAACTTCAGGCATTATGAAGTTACCGCTAATCCAAAAAGCAATCACACATATCAACATATGAAACGAACATAAAAACCTCGCATTATTTCTATATACATCATTGTCTACGGTACTTTTTATGAGCAGTATGTATTTTTACTCCTTTATTCAGAAAGCATCCGTTGAACAGCAGCATTACTGGAAATGATAGTCCGGTTAGTAACTATTGGATACCACATTTAACACGATTTCACTGCCAAGATGTATATGATGGGCCAGAAAATGTTCATATCTATACTGGATGTGGATTTCACACGTGAATACCAGTTTATTTCCACATGAAAACCCTTAGGCTACATTAGGTTAAATGATCTAATTACGAAAAACAATTAGTAAAAGCCAACGATCACTGGGAAATGGCAGTTGCTTCAATTATGAGATGCAGCGTATTTAAATGGGTTCTTAGCTAAATTTATGCATGTAATATGTACAGTGGTATGTATATATACACACACACATTAGAATATATATTATACAAAGTTTCGGGTACCTCTCGTCGTATTGCACATTGTGCTGAATCCCCAAGAGAAAGCAGCAGCACAACGTCTGCAGGTCCGAACAACCCGGAAGCACGGTTTTTCAAAGCTCCGTTGGATTCACTCGAGGTTCGGTTACATTGTTAAATGGACCTGTATTACGGCCACTGTCAAATGACGGCCGCACTTTCATAACATCTTGGACGAAAGCATGTAGGCACGCACACATCAATAATGAACTAAGGAAACGACCATTGTGGCATACGCATGCATCTCTGCCGATACAGGTTCAAAAACAAGGCCTAACTCCAGATTAGACTACAACTCGAAAATGCAATTCAAATTATTTTTGCTTTTCGTGAGAGTGTGGGTGGCTCTGAAAAGAGCCTTTGGGTTAAGATTCGTTGCACGTCAGTTTACTTTGAGCTGGTATACTTTGTGACGGCCTTGGTGCCCTCAGACACTGCGTGTTTGGCCAACTCCCCTGGCAACAGAAGGCGCACAGCGGTCTGAATCTCCCTTGAAGTGATGGTAGAACGCTTGTTGTAGTGAGCCAGACGGGAAGACTCACCAGCAATACGTTCGAAAATATCATTAACGAAGGAGTTCATGATACCCATTGCTTTCGAAGAAATACCAGTATCAGGATGCACTTGCTTCAAGACCTTGTACACGTAGATAGCATAGCTCTCCTTCCTTGACTTTCTGCCAAGCGGCCAAAACCAGACTTAGTTTTTGAAGCTCATTTCCTGGTGTTGTAGTTCCTGGTTGCTCACTAGCGCCACTACGGATGGCTCCAGTATAGGTGTTTTCATATCCGGTTTCCATGTAAGTCTACGGTACAAATGCGATCAAAATACAAAGTCAATAATTTTTTCTCACAAGAACAAATAGTCATAATAGGTGTATTTTATTCGTCTTATGACTGTCCATGGGTCGATTTTATGATTTATTGCGTCATTTGGGCACAGTGCCAATATTTGTTCTGGACCAATGAGGTACAGCCTGCGTCACTTCCGGATTACTGCGGAGGACTGAGCTACAGGAGGGGCTACGGTCTATGGTCACTGGGGTGGGCGGTGGCGCCTCTTGGCCTTGACATTGCGGCTCCGGCCACGGTCCGCCTGTGCTAAGTCTGAAAATGCAGGCATCCCATTTCGTAGTGATTTCATTATGGCGTGTGCTATTTACAGCTGCACTAGACGACCATAAAATAATCCTCCTCTTAAGTTTTTCGGTAGCCTACTTAACCAAATAATTAGTTGGCAGAAAGCGTAATCAGCTTGCTATATTTGGTAGTCCAGCAGTAGCCTATGCTAAAACAGTTCGCAACTTCGGCTACCAAGCCATTTGACTAGCTAGCTAACCTTAACCGGCAAACATTCAATCTGTCAGACGTGTTTGACGGCTTGTCAGTCGTGTACATTCCGTAAGTGTCTACCTGGGCCATGCTTCACGCATGTGACAAAGCTACTATAATCCCGATTTTGGGATAAACACTTTTTCAGTTTCACGAAGCAAATTAAGAGTTTCAAGGTTCATTTGCTGAATAACATACAACACACGATGAAACCACACACACAGAATTTAACGAAATTAACCATCTTGGCATTTAGAAAGGAACATGTTTTTAGCATTTAATATAGCAGACCGACAAGCTAGGCATTTAAGACAGTGGTTCTCAGAATCGGTCCTGGGGGCTCCTTGCGTATATTGGCTTTTCACCATTGGTTTTGATGATTTACAAGAAAAAAATAATAGCCTAATAATAATTAGAAATTCAATGTAGGCTACATTTTTTTGTCTTCATGCACCAGGTGGAAAACTTGCTGTACAAAGTGCGTTGTCATATTTACACGCCTGCAGATCAGTTATTAAAATACTTGGTAGATTTGTTAATCACCGCTGACAGTGTTAATTTTTATTCGGTAGAAAGTGATTTGCGAACGATCTGTCAGCTAGCGTCACCCAGCAAGTGAACACCACAAACGGCGATGGTGTACCTAGTAGCAGTTACTGGCTCATTAACTGACTGTGGCGAAAACCTACGACGATAACTTGCTCGGTTAACAGCAGGTCTACCAGACAGTTATACGAAAATTAGCCTAGTCAAATCACCAGTAGCCTACACATCTCTGATTGATTGACCATTAGTGTAGTCGATGTTCTTCCCCTGTGGTTCATATTGCTAATGCGTGAGCTAACCACGGATAGCCTACCTAGCTCACTGGCAAACTGATATGCTAGCTAAGCATATTCGTTTTGCTGAGAAACATAAATTGAAGATAACTGAACATAGCCTAATTGTATTTTTAATGTCATACATATAACGTGATTACACGACACAGTACAGTCACGGATAGAAATTAAACTCCGTAAACATCAGATAATATATTGTAAAACATAACGGCAGACAGTCAGCTAGCCTCAAGTTCGTTCTGCAATCGTTCGTTCAGGTTGATGGGCTTTTCCGCACCGGACTGTCAATCAAATTGTAAAAATCACAAGACCGCTTAACTCTATGGTTTTGGCTCCAAATCGACAAAATGGCCGCGCCCGCCATTGAGCTTCAAAACGTGTTTTAGAGACCCACGGAGAGTCAATGGGTGACGTCACAGTAGCTTTGTCCATATTTTTTACAGTCTCTGCTTTCTGCGCTTCTTTCCTCCTTTCCCAGCGGTCTTAGTGACAGCTTTCTTAGAGCCCTTCTTGGGCGCGGACTTTGCTGGCTCAGGCATTCTTGCAAATTCAGAAACGAAGTGATACCGACTACTCCGTTCTCCTTCCATATAAACGGTCCGTATGCAAATGTTCAGACCCGGTTTAAGATGACGTCAGACTAATTCTCATTGGAGGCCGCTTGTACAGCAACTGTTGTGGGCTGATTTTTCAAATTCTATTGGCTGAATTTCGCGGGCTTCAAAACCATTGAGCAAATTTTAGACAAAGGATTTCTTTTTACGTCTCCCGCATTTTTCTCGTAATCGCACAGAGAGGCAAGAATTCCTTGAGTAAATCCGTGGCAATCGGATAGGCTACATTCCCATCTAATGTCTGTTTGATCTAAACAGCTATAACAGTCAAAGTCACGTCAGCACGTTGCCCAATGTTAAATGTGAGTTAAATGTACAAAGATCCAGTCTGAGTTTAACTGACAACAGGCTAACAACCCCGCACAGTTTAACCTCACAGTGAGGCTGTCTGCTCTTTTGCCTGGCTAGCAATCCCAGCAAGCTAGTACGCAACATCAGAACTACGCAATCTGTTGGTCACTAAATTCACGTTTATGTACATTTGTGCGCTTTTATCCTGAAATATGTCGTTCAAACTCGATGCCTATCTACCCAAAAAGTCTGTGTTACATTTTTACCCCGCGTTTGGTTAAGCCCCTCTCTTCCCTGCTACTAGGAAACGACCATTCTAATCTTTATTGTGAGAAGAATGACTAGATTCCGAGAAGGGGTGAAGGAGGACAGTAATTCTGTGTGTTTGAGTTTTTAAAGGGAATTGTGAGAGAGAGTATACCTTGATTATGTGTGTTACAGGGTGAGGCCATATGAGAGAGCTCCTCTCAGATGTTTCTGCTGCCAAAAATATGGACATGTTGCTGCAGTATGTAGAGGAGTCAGAAGATGTGGGAGGTGTGGGAAGGACAATTGCAATGTGAAGGTTTGTAAAATTGAGAAAGAGCAAGCCAAGTGCCTCCACTGAGAGGGAAATCATGATACGGGGTCAGCACAGTGTCCAAAAAGAATTAAGGAAAGGAAAGTGAATAATATGAGGGAGGAAAAGGGACTGTCGTACGCCGAAGCTCCTAAGAGAATGGAGAGAAACGAGGAGGTGGTGGCAATGCAAAAAGACCCGGAGCAGGAAAGAAATGGAGCTGATCAGAATATCTGCATGGAAAAGGAAAGATCTTTGACATTCATTGCACTGGTCATAAAGTGCACTGCTGAAATACAGGGGAGGTCAGAAAGAATCAAGATGGTGCTGGACGTTGCCAGGAGATAGTTGAACATTGTACACATATCTGGAGATGATCTAGATGTTACACTGCGGGAAGGATTTGCATCAACTCAGGAAATTGGGTCTGGGTTATAGAATGGGAAATGTCGTAACTGGGATCACTTTGGGTGGACATTGTTAATAATTAGTAATGTGAAGTTGTTACTCATGCAATGCATACAGTAGGCGGTGGTAATGCACTAAATTTCGTTTTTTAAACGGCCTTAAAAACCAAAGAAGAAGAAGAAGAACCTTTATTTTGAAATTTTCCTTTCTCGCCCTTACCGGAAGTCGCGGTATTAGTGTTGCTGGCTAGCCGTACAGCTCAGCGTGGCTAGCTCACAGAACCTGTTTAAAAATAATCAGAGAAAAACCTTCAGGCTGTGGAAAAAGCTCCGTTTTTAGTTGAGAGTTTCCTTTCTAGATATACAGTTCTATCACAATTCCGTGGGTTTGCTCCACTCCTCGACCTCGATAGATTCACTCAGCCCTACTGAACTCTATCCTAGGTTTTGTGGTTCACATAGCTTTAACACGCACACGGGATGATTCGCTGCCAAGGATTATATTTCTGTGCAATTTACGTAAAGTTACACAACTGAGTTGAATTAATTGAATCATCGGCGAATAGAGGTAAGTTTTTGTATCTCCTCACAATCTTGATTCTTTAACAGTTATGTTAGTGCAGAGCCTCTCTCTAAAAAAGACAACCAGGAAGAAGATCGGTAGTTGAACATCTGAAACAGTTTTGGTGGGCCTGCTAGAAAGTTAATATAAAACTTTCAGGATACTTAGCCAAAAACAAACTGAGTTTGTTTCATAATCATTCAGATCTCTTTGGAAATAAAAAAATTAGTATGTTTTTGCACTTTGTAAGAATTTGTATATTCGATTTTGAAAATATTGTCTTCTAATGCCATACATTTGTCTTTTCCTTTCTTTAGATTTAGATTCATCAAATGGGACATTATGGGGAATTGTAATGCATGGCTAGGCAAGTTAGACATTAGCTAAATAGTGTAACCGATATTATATTAGTCTATTAGTGAAGTCCCATGGTGTCCACCCTGTGTCCTAAGAATACCAGTTCCTTCTCCAGGGGCAACATAGCTCAGGAGGTAAGAGTGGCAGTCAGAAGGTTGCCGGTTCGATCCCCCATCCTGGGCGTGTTGAAGTGTCCCTGAGCAAGACACCTAACCCCTAATTGCTCCCAACGAGCTGATTGCTACCTTGCATGGCAGCCTTTCACCGTTGGCGTGTGAGTGTGTGTGAATGAGAGGCATCAATTGTAAAGCGCTTTGGATAAAAGCGCTATGTAAATGCAGTCCATTTACTATTTACCATTCTTTGAATTGTCATGGTTTGAATTGAATTGGTATGACCCAGAGGAGAGGAAAATTACCCTCCATCTCATAATACAAGAGCGCCCCCCCCTGTGGTCAGTCAGGCATCTGCAGGATGGCAGAGTTTAAAGAATGTGTCAGCTGCTGCAGTAGGGCCTGTTTGATTCAGTTTAAATCCCTTCCCATTTCCCTCCAGGAGCTGCAGTTCGGCTCACCTTTGAGCAGCAGTATGATGCAGGCAGGAGTCTGTCTGAGACAGGACACTGAGACAACACTACCAGAGCTCACTCAGCAGCACAGGATCAGACTGAAAGAAGAGGAACTCGGTGGACTGGAGCCTGTCCACATGGCAGAGTCAGAGACAGAGTGTGCTGCACCAGGACTCAACACACTGGAGCCGGAGTGTGTTACAGCACACAGCGGGGTCAGTGATGTACACCACACACACACATCACTGATTAAAACAGAAACTGATGTGGGCTCCACCCACACGTGGGGTATTATTAAGACAGAGAGCCTAGACTGTACAGAGCTGGGATATGTAACCCATCTGCATCCTGACCAAATCAAAACAGAGACTGATGATGGAGGATACCTTAAGGCAGAACACATCAGTGACCTGTTGGATATAAAATGTGTTGATATGAAATCCGACCAAACGAAGTGTGAAAAGACAATTCATAGAAATAAAGATGAAATTCAAACTGGTGAAAAGCCGTACAAGTGTACACAGCGTGAAAAGTGTTCTCATACAAAATCTGATTTAAATAAACACTTGATAATTCATACAGGTGAAAAGCCATACAAGTGTGCACAGTGTGGGAAGTATTTTAATACAAAATCTATTTTAAATGCCCATCTGAGAATTCATAGAGGTGAAAAGCCATACAAGTGTGCCCAGTGTGAGAAGTGTTTTTATACAAAGTTTAATTTAAATAGACATCAGAAAATTCATATGGGTGAAAAACCCTACAAGTTCACAGTTGAAAAGCCATACAAGTGTGCACAGTGTGAGAAGTGTTTTAGTACAAAATCTAATTTAAATGTCCATTTGAAAATGCATAGAGGTGAAAAGCCATTTAAGTGTGCACAGTGTGGGAAGTGTTTTTATACAAAATCAAATTTAAATGTCCACCAGAGAATTCATAGAGGTGAAAAGCCCTACAAATGTGATCATTGTGGGAATGGCTTTTCCCGAGCATCTTCTTTAAATGTCCACCAGAGAATTCATACAGGTGAAAAGCCATTCAAGTGTGCACAGTGTGAGAAGTGTTTTAATACAAAATCTATTTTAAATAATCACCAGAGAATTCATACAGGTGAAAAGCCCTACAAGTGCACATGCTGTGAGAAATGTTTTCGTACAAAATCTATTTTTAATACACACCTGAGAAATCATACAGGTAAAAATCCATACTAATGTATTCAGTGAGGAAAGTATTTTTTCCAAAAATGTAATTTACTGTAAGTAGCCACCTGAATATACATTAAGGTGAAAAGCAATACATCATCTAACTGTGGGAAGTAGTTTTCCCAAAGAAGTGCATTCAATTCATGTAAAATACACACGGTCAGTGTGGGATGCATTTTTATGGAAAAGATAATTCAACTTGCCACCAGAGTCTTCACACAGATGAAAAGCCCTACAAATGATTTAAGTGTGCCAAGGGTTTTTCTCGAAGGAGTTAAATTATGCAAGTACTCAGTGTGGGAAGTACTTTTTGAGTGCAGGCCATTTACCACCTGATTGTCATCTGAGAATTCATACCTGTGAATGATCTTTAAAATGTAATCAATGTTTAAATTGAAAAATAAATTCTTATTTTCGTCATAAAAAGACAACTATAGATGAAGTGTGTGAGAAGTTTACTCTGTGGGAAGCATTTCATGAAGGCATCCTTACATGTAATTTGTGTTGGAAGGGTTCCTGACATCCAAATTTAGAACAATCTGAGAATTCAAACAACCATCCCTTCTTATTTTTAAGCCAAACTCATGTTGTGATTTCCAAATTCTTATTTGGTGGGTGTTTTGATTAGAGTTCAAAGAGGGAATAAAAGGTGGCAGGCCAACCATTTTGCGGTGTTTGCAGTAGCACAGTTTAAAGTTCTCCTGATATTCCTTGCTAATTGTATTTTGGCCTCTGAAAAAAATAGGATATTAATTGTGGATCTTTGTTGCACTCTTTGTTTTTCAATGTTCTGCATGAACTGTGGATGAAATTATTATGCATTGTGAGTGCACATCCCACTTTATACCTTGAAATTTTCTAAATAAACTCTTTTGCCAACAATTTCCCACTTTGATTTAATTTACTTCTCTCTCACCAGCATATGAAAAAGGAAGTAAAGCAATTCAAAAATAAAAAAAGAAAATTTTTAATAAATTCTCCTGTACATTCTGACGATTTGGTTATTTGCAGTAGTGTTGCCATCTTCTACAAGTTGAGTCATGGCCTGTGAAACGATTTGTGACAAATCGTTTTCAGTTTTTTTGAGTTGCATTTATATTGATGTCAACTGTGTAGAATTAAATTCAAGGCATTCCAGGCAGCTCCACAGTCCAAGACAGAGACACGAAGGGAACATGACTGAGGGAAAATACCCTAATGCCATGATCAGCCCACGCTGTTACCCAGGGAGGGCAAAAGGGCTTCTCCCACCTTGTGGTGCAAGAGCGCCCCCCCCTGTGGTGACCAGTCAGGGAATCCAGCTGGGTCACACTCACTGATATTATATTCAGCCTAATCCATCTTATTTTCCTCCTGCACCGCCTGCCTTGAGCTGTGCACTCTTTGCTGTGGGTATAAAAATGCCAGTGTTCGCTTGCCCCGCCCATTGTGCCCACTCGCTGTCCCATCGACTGCACTCATGCACCGTGCAACATTGATTAGGGAAAGTAGAGCTCTTGGTATCACCCATGAAGGGAGGAAGGGTTTCCCTACCTCATAACACAAGAGTGCCCCCTGTGGTTAGTCGGGTATCTGCAGGACTGCAGAGTGCAAACAATGTGTCCGCTGCTGCAGTTGGACCTGTTTGATTAAAGCTAAATCCCTTCCCCTGTTTCTCTCCAGGAGCTGCAGTTCTGCACACCTTTGAGCAGCAGTATGATGCAGGCAGGAGTCTGTCTGAGACAGGACACTGAGACAACACTACCAGAGCTCACTCAGCAGCACAGGATCAGACAGAAAGAAGAGGAACTCAGTGGACTGGAGCCTGTCCACATGGCAGAGTCAGAGACAGTGTGCGCTGCACCAGGACTCCACACACTGGAGCCAGAGTGTGTTACAGCACACAGTGGGGTCAGTGATGTACACCACACACACACACCACTGATTAAAACAGAAACTGATCTGGGCTCCACCCACACTGGGGATCTTAAGACAGAGAGCCTTGACAGGACAGAGCTGGGATGTGTAGCCCATCTGCATCCTGACCAAATCAAAACGGAGGCTGATGATGGAGGTTACCTTAAGACAGAATGCATCAGTAGTGCACAGGACATTGATTGTGTGAATATCGACTCTGATCGAATGAAGTATGAATCCAATCAAAGTTTGGTGAGTGATTTCATGAATACTGTGGTGAACAGAGATGGCCTGACTGAATCATGGCGATGTGCACATTCAAAAAACTTTAAAAAAGAAGAAATTCATAATCTGTCAACAAAATATGGGGACTTAAATCGGCACTGTGACATAAACAATGAAAATAATCACACCAAAATAGTCCATAAAAGTACAAACGATTGCAACAAACACATTTATTGTCAGAAAGTGAATGTCGCAATTGATCCCGTAAGTAATTCAAGTAAAAAACCTTATCTTCTGAATTTCTGTCAGATCAAGACAACTCGCAGAAAGAAAGGTGTGATTCATACAGAAGAAAAGCCGTACAAGTGTAAACAGTGTGAGAAGTGTTTTAGTACAAAGTCTTGTTTATATGTCCACTGGAGAATTCATACTGGTGAAAAGCCCTACAAATGCCCTCAATGTGGGAAGTGTTTTTCAAAAATATCTGATTTAAACAGGCATCATATAATTCATACAGGTGAAAAACCCAAATGTACCCAGTGCAAGAAGTATTTTAGTACAAATTCAGCTTTAAATGTACACCTGAGAATTCATACAGGTGAAAAGCCACACCAATGTTCTCATTGTGGGAAGTGCTTTTGTACAAAATCGGATTTAAATGTACACCTGAGAATTCATACAGGTGAAAAGCCCTACAAATGCACTCAGTGTGGTAAGTGTTTTTGTGCAAATTCTGTTTTAAATCAACACCTGAGAATCCATACAGGTGAAAAACCTTACAAATGCACTCAGTGTGGGAAATGTTTTAGTACAAATTTTGCTTTAAATCGCCACCAGAGAATTCATACAGGTGAAAAGCCCTACAAATGTTCTCATTGTGGGAAGTGCTTTCGTACAAAATCTGATTTAAATGTACACCTGAGAATTCATACAGGTGAAAAGCCATACAGATGCATTCAATGTGACAAGTGTTTTTCCAGAATATCCCATTTAGATAGCCATCATAGAATTCATACAGGTGAAAAGCCCAAGTGTACCCAGTGTGAGAAGTGTTTTAGTACAATTTCAGCTTTAAATGTACACCTGAGAATTCATACAGATGAAAAGCCCTACAAGTGTACAGAGTGTGACAAGTGTTTTAATAAAAAGTTTTCTTTAGATAACCACTTGAGAATTCATACAGGCGAAAAGCCCTACCAATGTTCTCAGTGTGGGAAGTGGTTTCGTACAAAATCTGATTTAAACATACACGTGAGAATTCACACAGGTGAAAAGCCCTACTCATGTTCTCAATGTGGGAAGTGTTTTCTAAAACTATCACATTTAAATAGTCACCAGAGAGTTCATATTGGGTAAAAGGTGTACAGGTGTGCTCAACATTCTTTCAGTTTATGTGGGAAGTGCCTTGGATGTCCATAAAATAAAATAAAAATACCCTGGTAATTCATTTTTTTAAATCCCTTCATATTTTTAAAGGAAATCCTTTTTTGTGGATTTGGTGGATGTTTATTTTGTGTTGAAGGAGTGAATAAAGGGCAGTAAACCAGCCATTTTGCAATGTTTGTCATGGCACTGTTTATAGTTCACTGAATATTCCTTGCTGATTGTATTTTAGACAGACATCTGAAAAAAAAACAGCAACAATGACTGTGACAAACAGAGATGCCATTTTCATTTTATAATAAGTGTTTGTGAGCATTTTATTCATTATAGGTCGATATTTTGTGATGAAATTTAAAGTGCAATTTGAAAGAAATGATGTGAAAACTGGATAAACTGTAGAAGGAAACTTGGGAATGTGTATTGCAAATTTCCTTTGTCCTTTAACTGTCGTTTCATTCCTGTTACTAAAATTTGGACCTGAATTCAATCATACCTTCTTTCCCCAAAATATAAAACAAAAAAAATTAACTCGCAACCAGTACCAACAATGACCTTATAAACTAATAAGTGTGTAATCCAGTAATCCTGTACTTCTGTGCGGGGGCCTGTAGACCCATCTGTGTAAATGGGAAGGAAGGCGTAATGCTCTGTCCTAATGTGTCCGTCTACTTGTTTGACAAGGCCCCACTTCACCTCACCTGCATGTACCTGATCCAGGACCCTCAGGTCCACTTCTTGTTTGAACAATGGAGGGATTGCCAGCAGCAAAACTGTAGGGTAGTATACCCTTTCTGTTAGCTCCATTTCATTAGCCTGGGGACCACTCACCAACTCAAACTTTGAATCTTATCCTTATCCTTAACCTTCAAATCAGGGAGTGAAGTGGTTACCGACATTAGAACTGATGTGTGGGAAGAGGTACGGCCGTCGCACACTCCCCGCTTCAGGAATCTCGCTGGGACAGCGGGAACGGTAATCGGCAGTGGCATTGTCCCGGCCCGGGATGTGATGAACAGTGAACCAGAATGGCTGCATGGACCGGTACCACCGGGTTATCCTGTCATTTGTGTCCTTCATCCTTTCTATCAATT
Source organism: Anguilla pacifica (assembly GCA_039654925.1). Classification (NCBI taxonomy): domain Eukaryota; kingdom Metazoa; phylum Chordata; class Actinopteri; order Anguilliformes; family Anguillidae; genus Anguilla; species Anguilla pacifica. The sequence goes on along the minus strand of CM077285.1, from coordinate 75,858,897 downwards.
TCAGAGCCTTGTGATCCGTTTCCACTGTACCACTGTCCACCGACCAAGGAGGCAGTATTTCAGTGAATCCAAGGCCCACTTCACCGCCAGGCATTCCTTCTCCACAGTCGAGTAGCGGGTCTCCCTGGGAAACAGCTTCCGACTGATGTATGCCACCGGATGTTGGTTGTCTGGAGGCCCCTGTAGGAGAACAGCTCCTAGGCCTCGCTCAGAGGCATCAGCCTGCAGGGTGAAATGTCCATCAAACTCAGGGCAACACAAAACTGGGTCCTTGCTCAGAGATTGCCGGAGGTCCTGGAAAGCTTCCTCTGCTTCGCTAGTCCCCTGGATCTGGTTGGGCCTCGACGGCCTGGTCAGATCAGTAAGGACAGCAGCTCGGGTAGAGTAGTTAGGTATAAATCTGTGGTACCAACCTGACATCCCATGGAAAGACTTCAGCTGTGTCTTTGTTGTTAGCACAGGGCAGGACTCAATGGCTTGGACCTTTTGGACCTGAGGCCTGATAACTCCATTGCTGATGATGTAACCCAGGTACTCAGTCTCAGACTTGGCAAAGGCACACTTATATAGGTTGACAGTAAGGCCAGCTGCCCGAAGACGCTCAAAGACCACCCTCAAATGATCCAAGTGACCCTCCCAGGTGGTGCTGTGGACAACAATATCATCCAAATGGGCAGAGGCAAAGTCAGACAGACCATACAGTACTCGATCCATTAGCCTCTGAAATGTTGCTGGAGCCCCGTCTAATCCAAAGGCCATAACAGTGAACTGGTACAGGCCCCATGGAGTCCGGAAAGCTGTAAGCTCCTGTGATCGCTGTCTCAAGGGGACTTGCCAGTAACCTTTACACAGGTCGATCGTGGTTAGAAATTTGGCCTTTCCCGAGCCCCCAATGTGCACATCAGGTGCATGGCTCACTCCCTGCACTTGGTAGCTCCAAATGCTCTGAATCAGTGCCAAGGTGCGAGCCATGCCATCTCCACTGGCAGGAAAATCACAGCATTAATCGTTCAAACTCGATGCCTCGATCTACCTAAAAAGTCTGTTACATTTTAACCCCGCGTTACGTTAAGCCCTTCTCTACCCTGCTACAAGGAAACGAACATACTAACCTTTATTGTGACTGGGATCACTTTGGGTGGACATTGTTAACAATTAGTAATGTGAAGTTGTTACTCGTGCAATGCATACAGTAGGCGATGGTAATGCACTAATTTTGGTTCTCAAACCGCCATAAAAACCAAAGAAGAAGAACCTTTATTTTGACATTTTCCTTTCTCGCCCTTACCGGAAGTCGCGTTCTTATTGTGGCTGGCTAGCCGTATAGCTCAGCGTGGCTAGCTCACAGAACCCGTTTAAAAAGAATCAGAGGAAAACCTTTGGGCTGTGGAAAAAGCGCCGTTTTTAGTTGAGAGTTTCCTTTCTAGATATACAGTTCTATCACAATTCCGTGGGTTTGCTCCACTCCTCGACCTTGATAGATTCACACAGCCCTACTGAACTGTGTCCTAGGTTTTGTGGTTCACATAGCTTTAACACGCACACGGGATGATTCGCTGCCAAGGATTATATTTCTGTGAAATTTACATAAAGTTACACAACTGAGTTGAATTAATTGAATCATCGGCGAACAGAGGTGAGTTTTTGTATCTACTCACAATCTTGATTCGTTAACAGTTATGCTAGTGCAGAGCCTCTCTCTAAAAAAGACAACCAGGAAGATGAGTCGGTAGTTGAACGTATGAAACAGTTTTGGTGGGTCTGTTAGAGAGTTTGTTATTGAGCCAAAAATAAACTGAGTTTGTTTCATAATCATTCATATCTCTTTGGATTAAAAAAAATTACTATCTTCCTTTAGTTTTCCAATAGATTCCTTGATGGAGGCTTACACCCCTGCACTTCAGAAAAATTTGTATATTCTCAAAATGTTTGATACAGTTATGTGAGGTATGCGGTAGTTCTGCGTAATTCACGTTGGTGATACAGTAAAACCAAATTGGAAATCACCTTCCGCACTTTTTGTCAGGGTAAAATAACAGGTTAATTCTAGTAATCGTCCCTTTAGCTTTTTCAGACTGGCGTAATTTTACTCTGCCATTCTTCAATTCCACAAAAAGACCAGGAAGACTATGGACTAATTTATGGTGCATGGTTCGCATCTGGAGGGCACGCTTAGCTGCTCGGCTAGCAGCAACTTCGAAGGAAAGCAAACGGTGGCTGTATTTGCCTAATCTTCGCGGGACTTTAGACCGCGGTGGAAACGCAGACAACCATGGGCTGGAGGAACCTTTTAGTTCCTGGAAAAGTAGTTCCTGGGACTAAAAGTTCCGGGTACTTTTGGTGGAAACGCGGCTAAAATAAATCGGTTTGCGGCTGCACATTTTTAAACATGGCGGTTGAAAATAAAACACTGCCAGTAGTCGACCAATCAGAAATTTTCAGCGCTTGCGCCCCACCCCAAAGGTTCCGGTACTTTTGGAAAGTACTACCCCCCGAGCAGGAACTTTTTTAGGGCTAAAATATAGCCTCCGGAACTAAATTTAGACCCTAGTTCCTGCGGTGGAAACGCACTGAGTTCCTCAAAAGGTTCCTAGTTCCGGGGTAAAGTTCCTGCGGTGGAAACGCGGCTTTAGTTCCTTGAAAAGTAGTTCCTGGGACTAAAAGTTCTGGGTACTTTTGGTGGAAACGCGGCTTACTACCCCCCGAGCAGGGACTTTTTTGGGGGTAAAATAAAGCCCCCGGAACTAAATTTAAGGCGCGTTTCCACCGCAGGAACTTTACCCCGGAACTAGGAACCTTTTGAGGAACTACGTGCGTTTCCACCGCAGGAACTAGGGTCTAAATTTAGTTCCGGGGGCTTTATTTTACCTCCAAAAGGTTCCTGCTCGGGGGGTAGTACTTTCCGAAAGTACAGGAACCTTTTGGGTGGAGCTTGCAGCGCTGAACATTTCTGATTGGTCGAGTACACGCAGCATTTTTTTGTATTTATTTTCAACCGCCATGTTTGAAAATATGCAGCCGCAAACCAATTTATTTTCATAATAACTTCAAATCAAACTTGTATGTTATGCGGCGCAGTAGCCTAGTTTTAGTTATAGCCTTCCAACGTCTTGGAATTATAACGTGTGCTCTTCTGTTCTTTTCTTGCTTTAGTATTCGTTTTATAAAATGCTAAGCATTCGTGCTGGGACAGCATATTACGTACCAAAACATTCAAACGGATTAATTCGGTTGCTGAATATTTTCTTCCGGATTTTCTTTGTTAGTCCGTTGTAATTGACTCAAAACGTTTGATACAGTTATGTGAGGTATGCGGTAGTTCTGCGTAATTCACATTGTCGATACAGTAAAAGCAAACTGGAAATCACCTTCCGCACTTTTTGTCAGAGAAAAATAACAGGTTAATTCTAGTAATCGTCGCTTTAGCTTTTTCTGACTGCCGTAATTTTACTCTGCCATTCTTCAATTCCACAAAAAGACCAGGAAGACTATGGACTAATTTATGGTGCATGGTTCGCATCTGGAGGGCACACTTCGCTGCTCGGCTAGCAGTAACTTCGAAGGAAAGCAAACGGTGGCTGTACCACTGCTAATTTAAATTTTCACGCAAGTCCGAGTTTTCGTTCTATTCTTGTCATTTTGCGATTAGCCTATATGGAATTGACAATGAGAAAGTAATCAAACAGCAAATTGTTTACAACGTGTGCATGTTTTCTGCTGTTGTTGCCAGTTATATTGGAAATGTGAATGCATTCTGTCGCTTCGGATGTCAAGACATGAAAGTGAATGTTCGCATAAAAACATAATGAATGTGCTTGAGAGGATATATAAAACAGTTACAATCTGACTATTGGCCTGTTATATCCTTTTTGTTGCATAACAACGGTCCAAGTTCAACTACCAACGACAGTTTTGCTTGACAACGGTAAAATATGCCCAAACGGCTGCAGAAGAATATTTCAATTCCAGGTGATTAAATTGATTTAAAAAAATCAATAAATAAAAAAGTAACCATATATAGTCATTGTTGGTAACCCGTTGTATATAAGTGGAATAAACCCCTCCGGGCTGTCCCGGTTATTAGAAAATAATGTAGGCTACTTCGGTGGTAGTATGGGGTTACAGAATAAATCATAGGACAGATGGACCGACGACAACGTCGCTATTTTACACGTCAGCGAACTAATTTGCCTAATCTTCGCGGAACTTTAGACCCCGGTGGAAACGCAGGCAACCATTGTTTGAAGGAACCTTTTAGTTCCTGGAAAAGTAGTTCCTGGGACTAAAAGTTCCGGGTAATTAGGTGGAAACGCGGCTTTAGACCCTAGTTCCTGCGGTGGAAACGCACTGAGTTCCTCAAAAGGTTCCTAGTTCCGGGGTGAAGTTCCTGCGGTGGAAACGCGGCTCCTGTGTCCTAAGAATATCACTTCCTTCTCCATGTTTCTTTGAATTGACATGACTTGGTATGACCCAGAGGACAGGAAAATTACCCTCCATCTCATAATACAAGAGCGCCCCCTGTGGTCAGTCAGGCATCTGCAGGATGGCAGAGTTTAAAGAATGTATCAGCTGCTGCAGTAGGACTTACATTACATTACATTTATTTAGCAGACACTTTTATCCAAAGCGACGTACAAAAGTGCATTTCATGGTCATGGACAACTACAGAACATAGGTTCAATAAGGCGCGATACTCTAGCCAAGAACACAGTTCAGTTCACACAGTGAACACTATTCTGACCTAACTTATGCCTAGCCAAACTAGGGAGAAGAACAAGCTACAATATTAGGACAAATGCAAATTACCAAAAGTGCTGGAATGGGGGTACATGTAACATGAGTGTCATGAAAGGGGAGATTTAAAGTGAAATGATATACAGAGTGGTGGCAGTTAGTCCAGGTATAGTCCAGGTTAGACTTGGTTGATTCAGTTCAAATTCCTTCCCTTGTTTCCCCCCAGGAGCTGTGCTTCTGCACACCTTTGAGCAGCAGTTTGATGCAGGCAGGAGTCTGTCTGAGACACTGAGACAACACTACCAGAGCTCACTCAGCAGCACAGGATCAGACAGAAAGAAGAGGAACTCAGTGGACTTGGAGCCTGTCCACATGGCAGAGTCAGAGACAGAGTGTGCTGCACCAGGACTCAACACACTGGAGCCAGAGTGTGTTACAGCACACAGTGGGGTCAGTGAGGTACACCACACACACACATCACTGATTAAAACAGAAACTGATGTGGGCTCCTCCCACACTGGGGATTTTATTAAAACTGAGAACCTAGACTGTACAGAGCTGGGATATGTAACCCATCTGGATCCTGACCAAATCAAAACGGAGGCTGATGATGGAGGATTTCATAACCCAGAACACGTCAGTGACTTGCAGGATTTTAAGTGTGTTAATATTAAAATTGAATCCAGTGAATGTTTAATGGGTGATCTCATGAATACAGGTTTTGATCACAAAGACCAGACTGGACCGTGGCAATATGCAGGAGAGCCAAACCCAAACTGTAAAAAGGAAGAAGCTCATGCTCTGCTGACTCAATGTGAGGACTTAAACCGTGACTGTGACTTAAACAGTGAAAACAATCTAAGCAGAATCACCCAGATAAGTGCAAACAGTAGCAGAAAACATATAAACTGTCAGAGAACTAATGTGTTAATTGAACCCACAATTGATTCAAGTAAAAACCCAAGCCTCTTTCAAAAGAAGACTGTGCATGGAAATGAAGGTGGAGTTCATACCGGTGGAAAGCCATACAAGTGTACACGGTGTGAGAAATGTTTCATTACCAAATCTGCTTTGAATATACACCTGCGAATTCATACAGGTGAAAAGCCATACAAGTGTGCCCAGTGTGAAAAGTGTTTTAATACAAAGTCTAATTTCACTAAACATCAGAAAATTCATACTGGTGAAAAACTCTACAAGTTCACAGTTGAAAAGCCATACAAGTGTGCACAGTGTGAGAAGTGTTTTAGTACAACATCTAATTTAAATGTCCACCTGAAAATTCATAGAGGTGAAAATCCATTTAAGTGTGCACAGTGTGGGAAGTGTTTTTATACAACATCTAATTTAAATGTCCACCAGAGAATTCATAGAGGTGAAAAGCCCTACAAATGTGGTCATTGTGGGAGTCGCTTTTCCCGAGCGGCGTCTTTAAATGTCCACCAGAGAACTCATACAGGTGAAAAACCCTACAAATGTGATTACTGTGGGAGTCGCTTTTCCCAGGTATGTAATTTGAATAAGCACCGGAGAATTCATACAGGTGAAAAACCCTTCAAATGTAAATATTGTGGGAATGGCTTTTCCCATGCATTTCAACTAAATAAGCACCAGATAATTCATACAGGTGAAAAACCCTACAAATGTAAATATTGTGGGAATGGCTTTTCCCAGGCATCTAATTTAAATACCCACCTGAGAGTTCATACAGGTGAAAAGCCCTTCAAATGTAGTCATTGTGAGAAGTGCTTTTCCCAGAAATATCATTTAAGTCGCCATCTGAGAGTTCATACAGGTGAAAAGCCCTTCAAATGTACTCATTGTGAGAAGTGCTTTTCACAGATAGCTCATTTAAATGCCCACCTATATTTACATTCAGGCGAAAAGCCCTACAAGTGTGCTCATTGTGGGAAGGGTTTTCCTAGGAAATCTGATTTAAATAAACACCTCATAATTCATACAGGTGCAAGGCCTTACACATGTTCTCAGTGTCAGAAGTGTTTTAATACAAAAGGTATTTTAAATAGTCACCAGAAAATTCATACAGGTGAAAAGCCATTTAAGTGTACACAGTGTGAGAAGTGTTTTAATACAAAAGCTATTTTAAATAATCACCAGACAATTCATACAGGTGAGAAGCCACACAAATGTACTCATTGTGGGAAATGCTTTGCCCGGATATATCATTTAAATAGCCACCAGAAAATTCATACAGCTGAAAAGACTTACAGGTGTACACACTGTGAGAAATGTTTTCATAGAAAATCTGTTTTTATTACACACCGGAGAAGTCATTGTGGAAGTATGCTTCTCCTTCATTCTTTGAATGGTTTTCCCAAAGAAATGCGTTAAATTCACGTAAAATACACACAGTCAGTGCGGGATGCATTTTTATGGAAAAGAATTCAACTTGCCACCAGAGTCTTCACACAGATGAAAAGCCCTACAAATGATTTAAGTGTGCCAAGGATTTTTCTTGAAGGAGTTAAATGTCCACAATGCAAGTACTCAGTGTGGGAAGTGCTTTTTTAGTTCAGGCCATTTACCACCTGATTACCATCTGAGAATTCATACAAGTGAAAGATCTTTCAAATGTAATCAATGTTTAAATTTAAAAAAAAAAAATCTTATTTTCTTCATAAAAAGACAACTCCTGTAGATGAAGTGTTTGAGAAGTTTGCTCTGTGGGAAGCATTTCATGAAGGCATCCTTACATGTAATTTGTGTTGGAAGTGTTCCTGACATCTAAATTTAGAACGATCTGAAAATTCAAACAACCACCCCTTCTTATTTTTAAGCCAAACTCTCATGTTGTGATTTCCAAATTGTTATTTTGTGGATGTTTTGATTAGAGTTCAAAGAGAGAGTAAAATGTGAAAGGCCAACCATTTTGCAGTGTTTGCAGTAGCACAGTTTAAAGTTCTCCTGATATTCCTTGCTAATTGTATTTTGGACAAGCTTCTGGAGAAAAAATTAAAAAAAACCAAAAAAATATAGCAATGATTGGGACAAGGTGGGATGCTATTTTCCTTTCATAGCAAGTGTTTGTAATTTTTTTTTTCTTTTAAACAAGACAGAACGTATTTTCTGAGATATTAATTGTGGATCTTTGTTGCACTCTGTTTTTCAATGTTCTACATGAACTGTGGATGAAATTATTATACATTGAGTGCACATCCCACTTTATGCCTTGAAATTTTCTAAATAAACTCTTTTGTCAACAAACATTCGATTCATTTTTGGTATGAATTGTTTTAATTTTTAAAATATTTTCTATTTGTGAAAACATTAAGTAAATATTAGAAGCTCGTGAAATTATGGTGGACATGTGGGGGTTAGAGTAAATTGATTTTCTAAAAGTCATTGAATATAATAATTGGACATTCTGCAGTATCCTTAAGGCAGAACACATCTCTACTTGCAGGACATTAAATGTGATGATGTTAAATGCAATCAAATGAAGTGTGAATCCAGTGAATGTTTAGTGAGTGATGTCCGGAATACTGTGATATATGGAGCTGCTGTTGATCACAAACACCAGCCTGAACCATGGCAGTGTGCAGGAGGTGGGGACTTAAATCATCACTGTAATGTAAACAATGAGAATAATCAGACCAAAACTATCCACAAAAGTGCAAACAGTTGCAAGAAACGTATAAATTGTCCGAGAACAAATGGGATGGTTGAACACATAATGCTTAATTCAAGTAAAAACCCAAGTCTTTTGAATCTCTTTCAAAAGAAGACTTCTTAGAAATGAAGGCGAAATTCATACAGGTGTAAAGGTGTTCAAGTATGCACACTGTTAGAATTGTTTTGATACAAAATCTAATTTAAATACCCACCTGAGAATTCATTTGGGTGAAAAGCCTTACACATGTTCTCAGTGTGAGAAGTGTTTTAATTCATCCATCCATCCATTATCTTTACCCGCTTATCCTGAGCAGGGTCACGGGGGGTGCTGGAGCCTATCCCAGCATGCATTGGGTGAGAGGCAGGATTACACCCTGGACAGGCTGCCAATCTATCGCAGGGCACACACACCATTCACTCACACACTCATACCTATGGGCAATTTAGAGTCTCCAATTAGCCTACCTGCATGTCTTTGGACTGTGGGAAGAAACCGGAGTACCTGGAGGAAACCCACGCGGACACGGGGAGAACATGCAAACTCCACACAGAAAGGCCCCAAGTCGAGATTCAAACCCATGACCTTCTTGCTGTGAGAAAAGCCATTCAAGTGTGCACAGTGTGAGAAGAGTTTTAGAGAATTCATACAGGTGAATAGGTGGCAGTGTAGTATAATGGGTAAGGAGCTGGGCTTGTAACTTGAAGGTCTCAGGTCCGATTCCCGGATAGGACACTATTGTTGTACCCTTGAGCAAGATACTTTTCCTGCACCGCTTCAGTATATCCAGCGGTGTAAATAGATGCAATGTAAACGCTATGTGAAAATGTTGTGTAAGTCACTGTGGACAATGCCTGTAATGTAATGGCTCACCAACACTCCCCTGTAGACTCCCCGCTGCCTTGCACAGACACTACACAACGTTTTGAGTCACAACATTGCAGTACATCTCACGTTCATCATCTACGATTCCCGTCTTGCTGTGCCCACGCAAGGTGACGGCGTGAAGTTGCACGTTACAAGACGATGGACTTTTGCGCGTGTTGGCAGCCAGCGAGAAGAGAAGCTGGCCATGGAAGGAGAGCAGCGTCTTTATATGCGCAGAAAACACGCTTAAAAAAAAAAAAGAAATCCAGAATTTGGGCATGTGAGTGGTTGCCTTGAATTCGCCAGCACAGTAGCCCACAACAAAGAGAGCTGGGGAACAACAGCCCCTCGAAGAAGGGGGAAGAAGGGGGAAGAAGGGGGAAGGGAAGGGCCAGGCTGGGCAGAAAACTGACTTATGGGGCAAAATGGAGCTGTGTTGGACATGGACATGCAGAGGGTAGCGGCTGCTTTTCCTGCCAGTCAGTGAAACACTTGGAAACACCTTCCTTCAGATTTACGCCGCTCGTGTTCCCCAAGTATTTACAGAACTTCAGCGCCCCCACATGGACAACAAGAGAGCTGCTGTCAGGACCTACCTAACTTCCCTTGAACCAGTTCAATTGCTATTGCTGTTTTCCTGCTGTTTTTAAAATAAAAAAAAATGAAAAACATTCTAAAATACATTTCAACATCATTAACCCCCCCCCCCCCCAATTTATTATTATTTTTTTATTGTACATACATACACATAAATGTGACATCAAACAATAGCAACAGAGTGGTAGTGTAGTTTAAAGAACTAGACTTATGACTTGGTTGTGGATTTCTTTCCCAGGGGGAATAATTAGGGCCTGTTGTTGTACCCTTGAGCTAGGAGTATCTAAGTCACTCTGGTTAAAAGCATATGCTAAATGCCCTGTTATTTGCATTGTATGTTTGATATTGGAATAAATAATAATAATTGCATGGGAGATGGCAAAACAAATAGTAGCTAGAAAAAAAGGCTGATAATTATTTAAAAAATGGATTTGAGCTAAGAAAATGAATGAATGTATAGACAAATAACTCACAAAACATTGATAATTCAGTTACAACCCTACACATTTACCCTTTTTACATAGATCTTTACACATAATCACCCCATGCAAATACTATCACAAAAAGTACGTAGTAGCCGAAGAAATGTGACTCATGGTTTTACCGAAACAAATAAAAAAGCAAAAATGCATTAATTTGAAAAGCAGTAATGAAACCACAACGTTACGTGCAACGATTAACCCATTGCAGTGGCCACTCGAATGACTGCACTACAACAAATACAGAACAGTACTGTAAAAGGAACTAATGAATGACCTGGTAAGAGCGCTATCCAATCACAGCTCTGGACGGCCATATTGTCTACTCGTTTTCATTGGTGCGTAACAGTGCAAGCAACTGCTTTAACTGATCAATTCAGTGTTTAATTATAACGCAAACCAGCACACCAGGTTCCCAGTAGCTCTGCCCTACAACATAAACATGACAGTATATACACAACATACACAAGTATTAAAGTGCCATTTATTGCTTCATTTAATAGGTAACTGAGCCTGATGTATGTTTGATGTCCCTCAACACAATTAATAAATGAACAGACGCTGTGCCACCACCTAGTAGTGATTAGCACCTGCTCAGAGGGATAACCAAAAGCAACATATGGCCAGGGAGATGGAAAATGGCCTCTTTATTCCGGGGTCCATATACATTGGAGGGGGGGGGGAATTTTCTGGCTACCCAAACCTGAAGGTTTTTAGATGTGGTTTCCAGGACTGCTTTCGCAGCAGATTTGACAGACAGCAGCCCAGAGTGGCAGGTTAATGGGAGTGTAGTACAATCGACAGGGTTGATTCCCTGGTGGGGTACTGCCACTGCACCATTGTAACACGGTAGTTAACCAAAAACTGCTTCAGTATATATCCAGCTGCAAAATGTCATGTAAAAATGCTGTGGCCTCTGAACAAGAGTGTCTGCTAAATGCCAGTAGTGTAATATAATGTAATAATAACACCTCACTCCTGTAGGCCAAGTGATAGAATTGCAATTCAAAGCCATAAACCTTCCTGCTTTTCAGGGAGTAAGCCATACTTTCTAACCAATCATACCAAGTAGACTGAAGACAGGGTCTAAAGTTTTTTTATGGAGGTTAACTGTGAGATACAGGGAAGTGATCGGACAGGGAGAGGATGCATGTGTAAAGCGTTTCAAACTTCCTCAAACCACCCCTCTATCGAGGTTGTCACGTTCCTGGTGTGGCCAGTCCTATCGCCGCTATGGTCAGTGCTGTTCCTGGACAGTAAGACGAGAGTATCTCGAGATCTCTCGAGACCTCATCGTCTGGATTCTGAGGCTACTTCAACTTGAACACCTCACCTGTGTTTGGGGTGGGGTGCTCTGCTGGTTGGCTGAGTGCCAGCTGTATCTCGTATCGCCTGGTTGCCGACTCTGTGCCTCTGGCCATGACGATTAGTAACATGTATGAAGTCCAAAAGCAGGCAATATTGTAAGGATGGTTGAACCTGCCATGTGCAAATAATAGCATGTCCCAGACGTATCAGCTGTTGCATGGTAACTATTATTTCATTACAATAGAAGTGTGTATTTCAAACATAGATACTACATTACGATAATTTTGTGGTGGAGCTGATGAAAGTTTGTCGATTGTTTCTAGCATTGAGAGTAAGGTTTCCTGAACCACCCAGTGGATGGAGCAACTCATTTGAACCAAGGTTTTTCTGTCCACAGATACCAAATCACAGAGTCGCTAAAAGTAGGATGCTAGCTTGGCCATTTTTTTGCCTTTGCGAAACCTCACTGTCACATCATGATTGATCAGGTTTTTTACCTTTGTAATTTCTTCTCTTTTTTAGAGGAAAACCGAAGAGTGTCACCAAGCCTGACCTGGGATCAGCTTTTAAAGAAAATGATCAAACTGTAATCCCAGAGGGCTACAGTGTCTGCCGATTTCCAGTGTGCTCTTGGCTAAAGAGACCACACCTTTTATCCTGGCCCAAATTAGCTGCCCATTGAAAGGAAACCACAAAAACAATCTCATTGACATGGCTGTCCTCCAGGACTAGAGTTTGAGATCTCTCTCTTAAAGGTAGAGAGTTGGTAGATAGATGCCACTCAGGGCTGACCTAGGATCAGCTCATACTCAGAGAGTTGGTCTTGATTACCACCTAGCACTGATTTAGGATCAACTCTTATGATGAGCTGGGGCAGATTACTGCTTACCACTGATCTGGGGTCAGTCTCAGCCTGGATTAGATGTCGGGGTCAGCAGATCCTGGATAATCTGTCTAGGAGAACATCCCCCTCTTCTTTCTCAGCAAGCTCGATCACCATGGTGATAATTCCCTCCCACAGTACCACCAGGTAATGCAGAGTGGCCACCAGTACACAAAATCATTAGGTAACCTTCAACACATTACATCACTGAAATCTGACAAATCTCAACTCTTGCGCTTCCGAAATCCAAGCACCTGTGCTCCTCGACCTGACACCTTCATCTCTCCTTCAGCCTCAGTTCTGACATCCTCCCATTTATCACCTCCCTGGTCTGGTGAACTCCTGCTTATCCACTGGATGTTCTACCTCCTTCTTCGATTTGGCCCAAATCAGTCCCCCTACTGAAGAAACACACTTTTGACACCTCTGCCATCATTAATTACAGGCCTGTCTCTGTCCCCATTCCTGTCCAAAATTCGTGTATGAGATGTGTCTAACCAACTCTCTAACTTTCTCAGATAACGTGTTGGACCAACATCAGTAGGGGTTCAGACCTGACCAACTGACAGATACAGCGCTCCTTTCCATCAGTGAGGCACTCTGCTTGAGAAGGCTTCCTCTCCCTCTGTCCTCATCCTCCTCCACCTCCCTGCGGCCTTTGACACCGTGGGTCCTCAGATCCTCCTGTCGTTGCTTGCCGAAATGGGGACCCGCAGCACAGCCCTGGTTTGGCCTTGGTACTATCTCACCGGACGTTCCTTCCCACCCTTCCCACCCTGCAGTATCCACAGCGGTCCTCCAAGGCTCTGTTCTTGGCCCACTCCTCTCTCTAATCCAGATTAGCCGGGCAAGCTGTGCATGCAGATCCTTCCATCGTAACATCAGGAAGATCTGCCCTTCCTCACCCCCTACTACTCAACCCAACCCAGGCCCAAGTGCTGCTTCTCTCCTGGCTGGACTACAGCAACTCCCTTTTTGCCAGCCTCCCTGCTTCTGTCATCAGGACCCCTCCGCCTCGCCCAGAATGCTGCAGCGCGCCAGATCTGCAACCTCCCCAAAAGATTTTCACACCTTTCCTCTCCTCACCTGCCTCCATTGGCTGCCTGGTCCACCTTGCATCAAATTCAGAACCTTGATGAGGGGGGACTCCTCCAGTCTACCTCGACGAGACCATCAAATATTACTGACCAGCTGGACCCCTTTGTTACGCAACCTCAACCGGCCTATCATCTCCCAATCAGCAGGCCTGGCTCCTCCCCCTCTGAATGCCTGCAACTCCGGGTTATGCCTGCTGTCTGTCCTGGCCCCCGGTCGGGGAACGGCCTCCCCACATCAGTCAGCATAGCAGAGACACTTCCCACCTTCCCCTGCAGACAGCAGACTCAGCTCTTCGAATCATACGTTGGCTCCTTTCCGCTGGCCCTCCCGAGCACTTCTGCCAAAGGTTTGCCTGCTAAAACTGTGTTGAATTAGACTTCCATTTCATAACACTTCAATTTTGTTGCTACACTGTTTCTTAATTTTTTTTTTTTTGCACTGCGAACTTGTCACTTTGCTAAGTTGTACATCTTGCTATTGTCTAATTCTCGTTATTCTTGTTATTATTTATCTTATTGTCCCTAACAGGCTTAACTAGATTACAGTCCATTCTCGGTTTTCTGATTCATGAGAATTTACTTCCCACCTCTAGGGTTACTGTTGCTTTTAATCCTGTTTTATGCCCTTGTCTTCTTCTTATACGTTGCTCTAGATGAGAGTGTCTGCCAAATACCAGTAATGTAATTCCAACCATGGAACTGGATTTTGCGTAAAGCCAGCCTACCATTGCACTGGTGCTAGGGGAGGGGACAGGGTTTTTTGATTGGTTAACAAGGCCCAGTGTGATAAAGAGGAGCAGATTATGATAGGTACAAATCTGGACATTCCGTCACCATCCACCTTTACCCCCATGGACCCTGTCCTTCCTCCTCCTCTTCTTCATCTTCATCACCATTCCTTTTCTTCTTTTTCTTCTCCACCTTGTACTTAAGCCTGCGTATGGGGTCTGTGATGCTCCGCATTTTATTGTTGTCGAACTCCTCGTTCATCATGAAATTCCTGTCGATAAGCTCCGCCCCTTCCTGCCAGTTCTGGAAGCAGTCGGTGCCCAGCCTGCAGATCTCCTCCACAGCGTTGCGGGAGAGGACCGAGCCGTCTGGCCGAAGCACTACCACCGTGGGGGTCTCCTCTACCTCAAACATCACCTCCAACTCCCTGAGAGAGACATGCACAACACACACACACACACACACATTTTTATGTTCTTATTAGTGCAGTGAATTTCTCTCCTGGTCCTTGAGGGCCACAGGGTCTGCTGGTTTTTATGTTCGCCTTAACATAGGCGACCAGTTCAGACCCAAAAAACCGAGTCAGGAAAGTTAAAATTGTAACAGAATACTTCAATTGAACAATTAAGTGACCAGCAACTTCAAAAACCAGCAGACCATGTGGCTCTCCAGGACCGGGAATGAAGATCACTCTAATAGTGGATCTGATAAAATGAAGAAACAGGAAGAGGAAACAGGCAGAGGATACACACTTCCTGTAGGTGTCCTCGTAGGGCAGGAACAGGCAGCGCTTGGGCAGGTCCCTGAGGAACTCCTCCTGCTTTTCCTCCGTGGTATCCATGGAGACGTAGAGGAGCACCAGCTGGGCGGAGCGCTCCACGTAAAACTCGTCCGTCAGCCGCTTGAAGAAGTCCTTGAGCGTGGGCACAAATTCCTGGCAGCGCTCGCACTCTCCCGACCCGAAGAACAACATCAGGATGCGGTTCTGGAGCCGGAGAATGATCTCCTTCTCTGTGTCCAGCTCGTCCTTGTCCCAGTTGTTCCGCACTAGAACTTTCCCAATGAAGAGGTCCACCATGATGCTGGTGGGGGGGTGGGTACAAAAACAGGGAGGTGTCATAGATTCTAGTATGGATCACATTTTTATGCACAATACTGCACCTAGCTGTGGCTGTCAATATGTTTTATAACTTTAACCTTACCAGGTAAGTGAACTGAGAACTCAGTTGTCTTCTGAAATGGATAGAGTGGAATCAAAGTGAGCAGTAATGAAGCAAGAGATTGTGTAGCCTATTAGATACAGGGCTAATTAGTTAGATGGCTGTAGAGTGTTTGTGGGAATTTGACACCGGTTAAACAGCCCTACTCTTTATGAAATTTGCCACAGGCTCTTTAATGGCCACAGTGACCCTGAATCTAGGTTAAACATCTCATCCAAAAGACGGAAATTTCCTGCCAGCATGTTTAAGCTGTTTTCATTCTCATCATTTTATTTTGTGTTTGCCAACCTGTAAGTTCCTGAGAGAACCCAAAAAGGACAGGATTAATTAGCGTCGGTTAGCTGGGGTGCAAAACTCTGGCCTTGGAGGGCCAGAAACCAGTCTGGTTTCTATTTCAACCAGTTACCTTAGTTTAGTTTTCTCTCAGCTGTATAAACTATGCTGCTTCACTCCTGTAATTGATCACAGTAACATATTTAGGACACACTTGCAGTCTGTGGCTGTAGTTGGTGCTTATACAAATGTCAGATCAAGATACAGTATGATTGAGCTAATTAAATAAATATGGTCAGAAGTTGGGTCAAAATCTTGAAATGGATCAACCCTTGTGCACCCCTACCTTCGGCGATGCCTTGATACCCTGGAATCCTGTTTAATAAAACGGGAATTTCAAGACTCCTGCTTTGTTTGAAGATTTTTTTTTTACATTAAGACTGAGTCATGACAAAGGATGGACACCAGGGGACTTCAACAGAGCCAAGCAGAGGAGAGCCAATCAGAAGCCAGATTCCTCTGTGACATCACCCTGCCCGCTTCAGTTGCCAGAGTCTTAATGGAATTAGTGAGTCTATAAGCTGGCGAAAATAACTGGACCATTGCCAATGTCAACAGAGAACATGGTATTTGTGATGGGAGCCGCTATGTGTTGAGTAACAACACATATGTGTTTGCATCTTTTTTTATTTATTTGACTGATTGATTGAAACTTTCTGGGATTCTATTTATTTGAAAGTGATTCTGCAAGCACAGACTGGATCAGTCCTGACTTGAGGGCTGCTGGGGATAAAGCAGACATATTCCACACGATTTCACATGTTTTGACTTTCAGTCAGAGATGTACGATCACACCTTGATTTACAATGGGCCAAGAACATGCTGAGTTACAGAGACAGACCTTCATGGACCGATAAACCTTTAATATACCTGACCAGACATTATCTCCTTGCGTTCTTCCAGTGTTGCAATCAATCATCTTTTTAAACAAATCTATAGATTTACACACAACATAAAAAAACATTAATTCTTTCAAAAAGTGTTGAAGATTGACAGCCAACAGTCTGTGCTCTGACTGGATTCTTATCTTCACAGTATGATGCTTCACCGCTGTCATAACATTTGGACAACATCTAGAAAAGCACTCTTTTCTATTTTTGCAATACATAATAACACTGAACCTATCAGGTGCCAGATTTGCGAGGTCTATGCCCTCTTGTATCTGGAAGCATCCAGTAAATACTGTCAGCCAAACATGATGCATGCAGCTGAATAACCCAGACTTTGGTCCAGATCTTGGTCAGAAGCAGCCCTCAGTCTTAAAATAAAGTCTTAAATAAAGTGTGTATTTAAGTGGGCCCCACGGCCAGGTATCTGTCAAGGCTCTATTCCAGTGTGTGGATGGGCCCCATGGTTTGGTATCTGTTAAGGCTCTGTTCCAGTGTGTGGATGGGTGTTTGGGGGTATTTTCCTGGATAAATAAAGGTTTAATAAAATAAATTTAAAAAATAATGATTTAATTAGCTCAATCATATCTTGAACTTACGTTTGTATAAGCACCAGCGAGAGCTTAATGATTCAACTGTGCCCACAGACAGGAGTGAAGCAGTGGAGGTTACAGAGCAGTCAGAAAACTAAAACTGAGGTCATTGGCTGGAACAAAAACCAGCAGGCGGACTATCTCTCCAGACTGGAGTTGTGCAAACCCTGATTTACATTTAGTTGATGTGGTTTCCTTCCACAGTCCAAAGACGTACAAGTTAGGTTAACCAGAGTGTTCAAATTATGCTTGAACACTCTGGTATGAGTGAGTGTGTGGGTGAATGGTGTGTGTGTGCCCTGTGATGGATTGGCAAGCTGTCCAGGGTGTATTCCAGCCTCTCATCCAGTGCAAGCTGGGATAGGCTCCAGCCCGGAGATCCATGGCCTGAGCTGTGTGGTCCTCAACCCCGGGCCCACGGCGCCAGAACCCGCTGCATCAGCGCCGTGTTCCAGGCGTTAAAGCACACCTGAGTCCAGCACTCACCTGGTCTGAGGCTGCATCCAGGGCAGGGTCGCGGTCCTTCTCTTCCGCTGGAGAAGAAGTGCAGCGTGGGTAGTCCTTCCCTCTCTCTCTCTCTCTCTCTCCCCCGTTAGCTCGCCAGTTCAAACCCACCTCTTTTCAGACTTTGCGTCAGTCCTCCGTCTCTATCTGATCTGCTCTCCGTCAGCTCAGCAGTTCTTTCCTTTCACTCCCTCTCCTCTTGTCAGCTCACCCATTCCTCTCTCTCCCTCCCCTTCTTTCTCAGTCTCTCTCTTCTCTCTGTCAGCACACCCTCCTGGTGGCTGTGTCTGGGGTGAGAGGGGCGTGTGTTTCACAGATTAACAGGTGGGGCAGACACTGCGGATATGGGGGGGGGGGTTCGATGGCACACACCCATCTAGCAAAGAAGAGGAAAAATGGACAGAGGATTCCGCCTTTAACTGCAGCTCAGATGCAGTCACTTAAACCCAGGGATCAGCGCGGGTAATCCTCTCAGAGGGAAGAGAGAAAGTGTGTGTGTGTGTGAGACAGAGAGAGAGAGGGTGTGTGTGTGTGTGTGTGTGAGACAGAGAGAGAGGGTGTGTGTGTGAGACAGAGAGAGAGAAGGTGTGTGTGTGAGACAGAGAGAGAGAGGGTGTGTGTGTGTGTGTGTGAGACAGAGAGAGAGAGGGTGTGTGTGTGTGAGACAGTGCACACATATATAAAACCCATGGGTATGGACTATCAACTTTAAATTTATGACATTGTTTACTGTACTTTGGCAACACAATGCTATTTGTCACGCCAATAAAGCTGTATTTGAATTGAATTGAGTGAGGGAAAGGGGTTTGTGCACAGCCTAATGTGAGAAAGACAAAGAGCAAGGGATGAAGAAAGGGGAAACTGGGAAAGGTATGATCTTCATGGATTAAGGCAGATCGGGGAGGTTTGAAGTGGAGTTCTGAGTGTTGGGTGTCTATGTGTAAAGAGAGCCCCTACACGTGTGTGTGTGTGTGTGTCTTGGCGCCTGCAGAGCTAGAAGATTGTGATGAAGTTTGTCAGAAATCCAATAAGCCTCCTTAGCTGAAAATATCAAGTGTTTTTAATCTGGCTGAGAAAGCAAGGACAGGTTAGGGCACACAGAGAGAGAGAGAGAGAGAGAGAGAGAGAGAGAGAGAGAGAGAGAGAGAGAGAGAGAGAGAGAGAGAGAGAGAGAGAGAGAGAGAGAGAGAGAGAGAGAGAGAGAGAGAGAGAGAGAGAGAACATTACCTTCAGCCAGGCAGACATACAGTAGGATAAAATCTGTTCCAGCACTTAAAGTGGGCTGTTAATCAGGTGTAATTAAGCTTAACTGAGAGTAAAATGAAGGTTTCCTGCTGACTTGGCTGATGTGTCCCAGTTATCTGGAATCAACACTGAAAGGGGAAGATCACAGCCTCCGTATTGCCTTTATCGCTCAGATTTATGAGATCATGACTTCGGCGTCAAATTATCACCAAACCTCCACTGATGAAGGGTTCCTTCTTCCCTGGAAAAACACGTATAGCCTGTTTGTGCAGATAATTCAAAACATTTCTTCTGCTTTCACCCTTCTCTGTGAGAACTTCATTGTGAGAAATTGGGCCTCATCCACAAAACCTGTTACATTATTCTTACTTTTGTTCTTAAAAATGTTCCTACGAAAAACCACTATGGGATTCATCACACATGTGCAGACCTCTGGTTTTGTGCGTATCCCAGGTGTATGAGGCGATGAATGCTGGCTGTTTGTAAATTTTATGCACAATCCTGTTCAGCATAAGGAAACAGCCATGAGAAAATACAGATAAGAAAAAAATGATGAAAACCTTCTTATCCCCAAGTTACGATCAAATGTGATCGTACACACATTTCAAAAACACGAAGAAACGACACAGTTGCAGTTTAGAATTTTTCTGAATGAAGTGCTCCAGTCACTTTCTGGTTTAAAAAATATATTTTGAAAATTCTTTACACCTAAAGGCACATTTTGGAAGAAGGAGGGGGTTTGAGTAAGTGATTTTTGGATACCCACCTCCTCAACCACTTCTCCGAACTCTCCGCACTTCACCAGGTGGCCACCAGGTTGGGGGTTACAACGCAACAATCTAACAACATTCTCACTGGATTTCTTTACATTTCTGATATCTGTTCACAGACAGGAAAAGCAGAACTCCAGGGATACAAGCCCTCTCAGAGTCAGGAGACCCCAGCATGCTCCTGGCTAAAGATGAAGGTCATCACAGGTTCAAACAACGTCATTCCTGACCCAAACTACACCAGAGAAAACGGCAAGCATTTTTTTGGCTGAATGTGCTGTTCTCGTCATTATGTTATTTTATGTTAAACTCTTGCCTGAACAAGATCGGACCTGAGGTAAAATAAATAAAAAACAGACTTTACCCAAAATGGACCGATCCTGTGATAGTTGCCCAATGAATGTCACGCAATGTAACGCAATGTGTACGAGTGTGTGAGTGAATGTGTGTGTGTGTGTGTGTGTGTACAAATGAGTGAGCAATTCTGCATAAATCAATGAGTGAGCATGAGAGAATCAGTGTGTGCGCGTGTGAGTGTGTGTGTGAGAGAGAGTATGTCTGTGAATGTGTGAATGAGTGAGTGTGAGAGTAGACCCTGGAGGACCTCTAGCATGAACGTTTACCTCAAGATTACCTCCCCAAGGGGTCAGAGGTCATAAAGGAAGTGCCACTTCAGCTCACAGGAAGTGGGAGCGTGGGACTTGCTAGTCAGTTCTGTAGATTTGGTCACACACACCACTAATCAGTCTGCCCCACTGACAAACTGAACACAAATATAAATAGTAAAAGAAAACAGAAACAAAAAAATAATAATTCAATCTGAAAGGCTCTGAATATGATCGCCCTTCTTTTGGTCCCGAGCAGCAGAGGGATTGGCCACTCCCCTGCAATTTCATTACATCTGGTCCAATCAAACATTGCTGATATTCCACTGATCCAATAGGACTGGTTCCTTCTTGCCAGTATCCAATCAGAGTGCTGCATGCATTCCACTGTAAGTACAACCAGATGGCTCTTTTCACACTGCAGTTCTAACAGTGCAAAGGGTGGATCAATCCCAAACACTGATGTTCAGAAATTATTATGTTTTAAATTATTAAAAGGGGAAAACATTTTTCTAAAATAAATCTGTAAAAACAATATTTTTAAAAAAGAAAAACCTAAGATTTTAAGAAAATTAAAAAAGGGACGCTTTGTTTCCTTGCTTTTTACAGACGTGCTTCACAAACCTCCTGGTCTGCGGGAGGCACAAACCAACTCTGGATTTTAAAAAGGAGACTAAATGAGAGGAATAAGTTGTGTGCACCCAGGAAACAATCCCAGCAGCCCTTGGGAAAAATGCAAAAAGAGACTGGAATCTCCTTCCAACCCCTAAACCACCACAACCCCACCTCATCGGTGCCTACTGAAGACAGTCCCAGCCCATGCGTCTGTCTGTCCCGCACCCTCCTGCTACCCAATCACAGCATTGCTTAATCTTCCCAACCCCCTTTTCCTGCTTCTCTTCCTCACCATATTTCTCCGTCAATCTCCCTCCCTCCCTCTCTCTCCCTGCCGTCTCCATCCTCCCCTCCTTGCTCGCCCCTTGTCCTCTCCCCCGTGTGTCTTTCCCTCCCTCCCCCTCTCCCTCCCTCCCTCCCCCCGTCCCTCATAGCTCGTCGCGCGCGGTGCTGTCGAGGGCGGACTGGAGCACGTCGCTGTTCTGGGCGTCGGAGCTCAGCTCCTCCTGCTCCTGGGTCTTCCGCGAGCGGGCGCGGTCCCAGTCCGTGCGCGCCTCCTCGTTGTCCCACACCGTGGACGTCTCCGTGTCGCTGACGTAGCCCTCGTCGCCCGTGTAGTGGGTGGGGTACACCAGCAGGGGCTCCGCCGAGAAGGCCTTCAGGTCCCGCCGCTCGAACGGCTCCATGTACTCAGAGCTGGGGAACAGAAGATGGAACAAGATTGGAGGGAGAAGAAGATGGAACAAGATTGGAGGGAACAGAAGATGGAACAAGATTGGAGGGAACAGAAGATGGAACAAGATTGGAAGGAGCAGAAGATGGAACAAGATTGGAAGGAGCAGAAGATGGAACAACATGGAGGTAACAGAAGATGGAACAACATGGAGGCAGCAGAAGATGGAACAACATGGAGGCAGTAGAAGATGGAACAGAATATGGAGGGAACAGAAGATGGAACAGAATATGGAGGGAACAGGAGATGGAACAAGATGGAGGGAACAGGAGATGGAACAACATGGAGGTAACAGAAGATGGAACAACATGGAGGCAGCAGAAGATGGAACAGAATATGGAGGGAGCAGAAGATGAAACAAGATGGAGGGAGCAGAAGATGGAACAAGATGGAGGGAACAGAAGATGGAACAAGATGGAAGGAACAGAAGATGGAACAACATGGAGGTAACAGAAGAAGGAACAAGATGAAGAGAGCAGAAGATGGAACAGAATATGGAGGGAACAGAGGATGGAACAAGATGGAGGGAACAGAAGATGGAACAAGATGGAGGGAACAGAAGATGGAACAAGATGGAGGGAGCAGAAGATGGAACAGAATATGGAGGGAACAGAAGATGGAACAAAATGGAGGGAACAGAAGATGGAACAAGATTGGAGGGAACAGAAGATGGAATAAGATGGAGGGAACAGAAGATAGGAACACTCTGTCATAGACACACGGGGGAGATACACAGACAAATTCGGACACAGTACAGGTCCCAGTGCCCACACCCTCACTCCTGAAAAGGACAGACACTGTAAAACATGACTGCAGAAAGAAGAGCGCATGTGCTGTCACTGTAAGACAGGAGAGGTGCAGACTGGAGACGCACTTTCTCTGTTATTGCAAAACATTCTAATATAAGGAAAATACGTCTTTAAAAAATTTCTACAGTTATAAAAAACTTCTCTGCCCTGACAAAGCATGAAAAAGTGCAAATCCTGTTAGGAGAAGAACTGACGGCCCCAATTACATATCAGCCTGCTGTAACCTGAGGGATACAGAGTGAACACTAACATGTTTAAAAGCTGTTACCATTTAAAGTTACCCATTATTGTTTTAAGGCTTTGAAAAAATATATCATCGTACTGTCATTGTTTTTTGTGCAACTACTGTACGACTAAAACTTTTCGTACTCCCAACAGGGAAAGCAGGGACAGAGAGGGATAAAGAACAGGAGGAGAGCAAAAGAAACAGGAAGTGAGGTCACAGAGGAGGAAAGGGAGGCGGGACCCGAGAGTGAATGACACCCACATTGGATGCTTGTTGTACATGACGGGAAGGAACTCGTCCACCGGCAGCATCCTCCTCAGAGGCTCCGCCTCTAGAAGCTTCCTGGCACCTTGTAGTGACATCATGTAGCCCAGCGTCCAATAGGAGTAGTCGGCCTCCACGAGGCTGTGGATATTGGGCACAGACCTCTCGGGGTGATCCACCTGCATGCGCTTCCTTCCAACATATCTGACGGAGGGGGAGAGAGGAGGGGAGAGCAGGGGAGAGAGCCTGATTAAAAACTATTAATTATTCATTAATTTATTACTATAATTAAAATGACTTTTAGCATTATTATGTTGCTACGTTTTTATAATTATCGTAAGCACGCCTGGTTTGTTACCCAGCATACTCACAGGTGCTCATTTTATATGTCAGACTTTTAAACACGTTTTGTCTACGCTTTGGAATACTGCTCTGCCTGTCCTGACAATAAAGCACCATTGAACAGGACTGAACTGAATTGAGAGAGAGAGTGATAGAGAGACAGATAGAGAGAGAGAGAGAGAGAGAGAGAGAGAGATCTCATTATAAAATCAGAAATTGACAGCTATTTGAGCTTGGCTTGTGGTCCAGTTAATCACAAATAGGGTCATACTATCATCAGGTATATATTATATTTTTTATCTTATCATACTATTATTTAATTTTATAAATATGTCAATTAGTTTTTTTTCCCTGGCTTCCAGGTATATTTGGATGCAGTTCCGGAGGGTACCAGTAGGTGCTGCACTCACATAAGATCCCAGTCCAAGCCTTGGCTCTCCACCTCCTGCATCAGGTTCTGAAGGCGACGCTTGAAGAAGACCTCGAAGCGAAGGTCATCCTCAATCACCAGGGAGGTCTTGAGGCCTCGCTCCACAATCTGCCAACGGAACTGTCAGTCAGTCGCTCTCTCTCTCTCCGCCCCCCTCTCTCTGTCTCTCTGCCCCCCCCCCACCTCTCTCTCTCTCACACACACACACACACACACACACACACACACACACACACACACACACACACACACACGCACACACAAAGTGTCTCTCCCCTATAAAATTAAACAAACACCCACAAAAAACTGAAAATAGACAAACGTGCCCAATAGGGACTCACACTCACACACGTCCAACAACCACACAGCGTAGGCCCAAAAGCCTGGGCCTCGCCTGTTTCACTCACCTCCTTCCAGATGTTATAGTGGGAGAGGAAGCAGCCCATCTCCCCCTTGGTGATCGGCCGACCGTGGTAGGGGTCACTATACCCTGGAAGCATCTCGATCCCCATGGCCTGAATCTGACTCATATTCAGCGCACTGATAGAAGGAGGGAGAGGCAGAGAGAAAGATAGAGAGAGAGACAAAAACAGCAAAGGAGAAAGATATTGTAACATCGGGTACAATGTTTAGTAGTGAACTGACTTGTCAAGAAATACATACTGGGGATAATATATTGACCTATAATGGCTACTGTAAATTGACTGGTAAAGGTAATTGCAGTATATTAACTGGCACGGTTGGTTACAGTCTATGTTCCTGTTCCTGGAGATCTACCGTCCTGTAGGTTTTCACTCCAACCCTAACAAGGCACATCTCATTCAACAGCTAGAGATCTTGTTAAGCTGCTAATTAGTACAGTCAGGTATGCCAAATTAGGGTTGAAAGGATAGTAGATCTCCAAGAACGGGATTGGTTATCAAGGATAGTAGATCTCCAAGAACGGGGGTTGGCTACCACTGCTGTAGACTGATAGTTAAGGGTATAATTACAGCGCGCTGATTGGTTGGTCTGGACGCAGTGTATTAAACTGTAATGATCTGCTGGCTAACTGACGCTGTTGAGGGATTGGAGCACACCTGCCGTCCACGGCTGTGATGACCTTGCAGGCGATCTCCTGCTCGTAAAGGCTGCGCAACATTCGCTCTCTCCGGTCCGTACGCCTCAGCAGGTTAATCATGAACACCTGAGGAGACACCACCCGTCAGCCAATCAGCGCCTGGACACGCCCCCGCCAGGACGCCGCTCGGCCAATCAACGCTACGGCGGGCCCTGTGAATCAGCCGCTCAGCCTATCAGCACCAGGACAAGCCACGTGAATGCGATTTGCGCATGTGACTGAGTGGGCACGTGTGTGTGTCTGTGTGTGTTTGTGTAGCATTTCAAAAGCAAACTATAAAACAAAATCTGCCTGGTGTAAGGTTAACTGAATAACTGGTCAACAACCACAGTGCCTACATTAATTCACCAGTCCTCTATTGCATGGGCGTGACACACTCCTTCTTATCATTTATTCTTAGCCTACCCCCTCTCCCCCACTATGCCCTATACCCCCCCAAACGCTGCCCCCCCCATCCTCACCTCGTCAAAGCCCATCTTGTCAGGCTGTTTGGGGTGAGCAGGAATGTAGCTGGTGGGCTCCAGAGGGGGAGATCGCACTGAGGAAACACAGACAAAGAGCCGGAGTACACCGATATGACACAGAGAATATTATTATTATTATTATTATTATTATTATTATTATTATTATGTGTTTGTTTTGTCTATATGTTGAACAGTATAGTCTTAAGACAGACAGTTGATATATGTCATTTACGTCTTCTTTATGCGCTCTGCCAATACTACCTTGGCTGTCCTTACAATTTAATTGAATTGAGAGAGAGAGAGAGAGAGAGAGAAAAAGAGAGAGAGATGGAGAAGGGGAAAAAGAGAGGGGCAGAGGGATGCAGTGAAGGAGAGGGAGGGGAGATAGAAAGGCAGGAAGAGAGAAAGAAGTAAAAAGAGTAAAAAAGAAAATGAGAGCATAAAAAAGAGAGAGAGGAAGAAAGGAAGAGGAAGAGAAGAGAAACAAATTTAGACACAGTGAATATGATTCCTGCACACACTCTTGCTGTCCCTGATCCACAATTCTCCTTTGACCCTTGACCTCTGACTCTCGACCCCCGCACCCTCCCCACTCACCCATGACCTCCAGCACGGTGTGAAGGAAGCTGTCGGACTCGTCCCGCAGAGAGCTGTGGGCCCGCAGGGGGACGGGAAAGTACCCATAATTCTCTCTGTTGCACAGGAACATCTGCACATCTTGGGGGGAGAGACGCCAGGGTTAGGCAGGATGTTGGCTGAGTCCTGAGATCCTGAGATCCAGCTCGGTGATTCGCCCAGAGCAGCAGGAGAATTACTTCCTCTTTGAGAAAAGCATCATGGGATATCTAATCACCTCAGTGAGACGGGGGGGGGGGGGTTCATTCCAATCGCTTATTTTTACTTCCTGCATCCCTTCCTTCCGTCCTTTCCTTGTTTCCTCAGCTCCACCCAAAGGGAGGAAGCGAGGAAGAGATGCAAGGATGAGATATGAGGACGAGAGGAATCGAGGGAACGCGTATCAGGCAAATGGAACATCCTTTCAGCCAAGTGCCAGTTTCACAGACGTGGCTGACGGGGAGAGGTGGATCCACGGGTGGATTATTTATGTGTCACGCATTTTGAAAAAAAAAATTCTGCAAAGGATGCACTCATGAATACCCTCTTCCGGGAGACTCCTAGCTCCTTCAAGGAGCGTGTAACAGGTTGGAACGTCCTTAAAGATGGCGGACCTCGATCAATTTCCTCGTCACGCGAGAGCCGAGGAGACAAGGTCGGATAAACACGAGCGATCGGAATGAACCCAAGTCCTCTGTCTCACCGACTCGCCCCAAGGCAATTACCCAGCATGCTCCTGGGGCTCACCTGCCATGCGGGCGGAGAAGGCGAAGATGATGATGTCGTCGAAGGCCCAGTTGTAGTCGGGGTGGGGCGGGTGGAAGGCCAGCTGGCGGGACGCCTCCTTGCGCAGGTCGATCAGGAAGGTGGAGTGCACCATGGGAACGCCAAAGCAGCCCCGCCTCTCACGCTTTCTGATTGGCAGGTAAGCCGGCGTCCGCTTGTAGTAGCCCTGAAGGGGGCAGTAGAGAGACAAAATGCCATGGACCATCTGTGACACACACACACACTCACATACACACACCCACCCACACACACACACTCACACACAAACTCACTCACACACAGGCACACACCCACATATACACACACGCACACCCACACACACACTCACTCACTCACATACACACAAACTCACACGCACACACACACACCCACACACATACTCACACACATACACACACCCACACACAAACGCACACACACACAAACACATACACTCACTCACATACACACTCACACACACACACACCTGCAAGGTCATCCCGCACCAGAAGTTAGAGTAGGCTGCTCTGGATTCCAGCATAGGAGCCACTATGGTCTTATTCTCCCTGATGAGCTTCCACAGCACGTCCTGATGGGTCAGCAGGTTGTCACAGTCCACCAGCTGGAGACAGAGAAGGGAGAAGGGAGAGGGGACTTCTGATTGGTCAAGTCGCTCGCACCACGACCATATATAGGTCATGGAACCTATTAGATTTTAATGTATTTTTGCAGTTATTGGCAGTTAACAGTCAACAGCAACACCATGATGTCTGTTGCCTCTGGGTGTTTTTACAGTCTGACAGAATGTTGTTGCATCTGAAGTGACATTTCTCTACGGGGTTTCCTGCTCACAGAAATGCATCTGTTACTAAACTCACAGTATTACTACTCTACTGCTGTTCCAAATTGCATCATTTATTTTTGTACTCAGTGTGCCAGTGACTTTGCTATGACCTGCATATTCATGAATATGCGCTATGTACTGAAATGAAACTAACGTTTAATGGACATGTGTCCACAGGCCCTGCTGCAAGGGTTGATTGGTGAAGCAGAGTAGGCGCTCTCCCACTCACTGCCACAAGGGGGCAGTGTGTGCTTACGCAGGCCAGACTGTGGAGCGGTCAGCCATGAACAGCAGCTACCAACACTCCGGTAATTACACATTACAAGCTTCAGATCACAGGGGCCAGGAAAATAAGATGGCAACAGCACTGAAGCTTCAGATGAATCAAAGTACAGCAGGGTTATAATTTTATAACAGAAGAGTAGAGTTCCGATTTCTTCTCTCTGTCTTTCTCGCTTGCTCTCTATTTCTCTTTCTTGCTCAGCTGAAAGTACCAATTTGGGTGAATCGTGTTTCATGTACTGTGTGCGTGTGCATGTGCGTGTGTGGGTGTGTGTGTGTGCGTGTGTGTGTGCACGCGTGCGTGTGTGTGTGTGTGTGCATGTGTGCGCCTGTGTGTGTGTGTGTGTGTGTGCTTGTTTCATTCTAAACGTCGCGTTTGTGTAAGGTGGGCGAGCTATCTGATGAATCTCTGTCAGAGGACACGGGGAGTTTGAAAAGCAGCAGCAGCAGCGTATCAAAAGTCCTCCGGTGTTGGGGATGGGGGGGGTGGAGGGCAGGGGGGAGGGTTTTGGAGACGCACCAGGTAATAGTCGCTCCACATTTCGCGGGCGGTCTCCAGGGCAGCCTGCCGCAGCTTCATCACGTGCTCGTAGCGCTGGTTCGTCCAGTGCTTCGGCCCCGACTCATCCCCAAAACCCCTGATGGGTAAAGGGTGCTCAGAGGAAGGGACGCTCACACAACACACAACACATACTCACGCAATAACCCACAATAACTAACACAACACACTTACACCACAACACACACTCACACACTGAGTCCCACAATAACTAACACAACACACTTACAGCACAACACACACTCACACAATAACCCACAATAACTAACACAACACCCTTATACCAGAACACACACTCACACACTGAGTCCCACAATAACTAACACAACACACTTATACCAGAACACACACTCACAAACTGAGTCCCAAAATAACTAACACAACACACTAATACCAGAACACACACTCACACACTGAGTCCCAGAATAACTAACACAACACATTTACACCAGAACACACACTCACACTGAGTTCCACAATAACCAACAGAACACACTTATACCAGACACACACTCACACAATAACCCAAAATAACCAACAGAACACACTTATACCAGACACACACTCACACAATAACCCAAAATTACTAACAGAACACACTTATACCAGAACACACACTCACACACTGAGTCCCACAATAACCAACAGAACACACTTATACCAGACACACACTCACACAATAACCCAAAATAACTAACACAACACACCTATACCAGAACACACACTCACACACTGAGTCCCACAATAACTAACATAATAACTAACAGACACAGAACACAAAGTCACACTAAAAGACTCTCTGTTGCTGTTATTGTATATGCTGTTATTTGTATATATTGTTACATTTACCATTATTATTAATATTAATATTATTATTATTTTACGTATTATATATGTATGCTTAGGCAATAAGTACGTTTGTATTTCATGCCAATAAAGCAACTTAAATTGAAAAAATTTAAATTGAAAATGACTCTCTTTCTTTCTCTCTCTCTTTCTCTACTCCTCTCTTTCTCTGTCCCTCTATCCCTCTATCTCTCCTTCCTTCTCTCTCTCCCCCCTCTCTCTCTCCATTCCTCTATCTCTACCCCCCCCCCCCCCTTACACACACACACACACACACACACACGGCTGGCACAGACAGTATCCTGGCACAGGTAAACACAGCTGGTATAGAGACTAGCTGGAGACAGGTAGAGTTACAGCTGGTAAGTACACTGGCCTGAGACAGACAGAGTTAGGGCCGGCACAGAGTTACCTGAGAGACAGGTTGAGTTACAGGCACCGCTGGAGACTCACCTGGACTCCTCCAGAGGTCTCCACTCCACATAATGATAGAGATTCTGTACCTGGATTAGCCAGTCTCGCAGGATCACGGTTGTGTTGTCTACATTATGGTCTGTCGCCACCCTGCGGATACACAACAGAATAAATCCGTTTACCTCGCAAAAAAACCTGTCGGTCTACACCTATTAAACACACACATCACACATACTGTTAAACGCCTGTGCCAACACACACCAGTACTCTCACACACACACCTGTAAGTCCACATACCTGCACTGACACACACCTATACTCTCACACGCACCTACACTCACACCTGTACTCTCGCACACACCTACACTCACACACACACCTGTACTCGCACACACACCTGTATGTCCGCACACCTGCACACGCACACACACCTGCACTCACACACACCTGTACTCTTACACACCTGTACTCTCACACACACCTGTATGTCCACACACCTGCACAGGCACACACACCTACACTCACACACACACACACACCTGTACTCTCACATACACCTGTATGTCCACACACCTGCACTTGCACACACACCTGCACTGACACAGACCTGTACTCGCACACACCTGAATTCACAGACACCTGTACTCTCACACACACCTGTATGTCCGCACACCTGCACTCGCACACACAACTGCACTGACACACACCTGTACTCTCACACACCTGTATGTCCACACACCTGCACTGACACACACCTGCATTCACACACACCTGTACTCTCACACACACCTGTATGTCCACACACCTGCACTGACACACACCTGCATTCACACACACCTGTACTCTCACACACACCTGTATGTCCACACACCTGCACAGGCACACACACACCTGTACTCTCACACACTTGTACTCTTACACACCTGTATGTCCACACAGCTGTACTTTCACACACTTGTACTCTCACACACCTGTATGTCCACACAGCTGTACTTTCACACACCCCTCTTTCCTTTAGGGGTTTGATCTTAACACATCACCTCTAACGTACACAAACACACACTTCTTACATACTCATTCCTTCATACACACTTTTTAGATATTCTTTTATTTGTTTATACACACGCACACACACACATACATGCGCGCGCGCACACTCACACACACGCACACACTTTTTACATATACTCTTATTCATTCATGCACACACACTAAGCAGGAGGAAGGAAGCATGTAACAGTAGTCTGGGTGTGCTGTGTGCTTGTGATTGGCTGTTTCTTTGTGCTGATGTGGGTCGTGCAGACAGGGTTTCTGAAAAAGAGAACCCGTGATGAGGAAATGAAACTGGACACAGCGGCTCAAATCACAGCAAGACAGGCCAGTCCATTCAGCCGAGCCCAGAGAGACTGATCGCTGCAAGACAGGCCAGTCCATTCAGCTGAGCCAAGAGAGACTGATCACAGCAAGACGGGCCAGTCCGTTCAGCCGAGCCCAGAGAAACTGATCGCTGCAAGACAGGCCAGTCCATTCAGCCGAGCCAAGAGAGATTGATCACAGCAAGACAGGCCAGTCCGTTCAGCTGAGCCTAGAGAAACTGATCGCAGCAAGACAGGCCAGTCCATTCAGCTGAGCCAAGAGAGACTGATCACAGCAAGACGGCCAGTCTGTTCAGCCGAGCCCAGAGAAACTGATCACAACAGAGCAGGCCAGTCCATTCAGCTGAGCACAGAGAGACTGATCACAGCAAGACGGGCCAGTCCGTTCAGCCGAGCCCAGAGAAACCGATCACAACAGAGCAGGCCAGTCCATTCAGCTGAGCACAGAGAGACTGATCACAGCAGTGCACGCCAGTCCGTTCAGCCGAGCCCAGACAGACTGATCGCAGCAGTGCACGCCAGTCCATTCAGATGAGCCCCGAGGGTATAACATTTAGGGCCCTATTGGATAACATTTAGGGCCCTATTGGATAACATTTAGGGCCCTACTGGATAACATTTAGGGGCCCTAATGGATAACATTTAGGGTCCTACTGGATAACATATCAAACTGTACTGATTGACATTTAAGGCCCCACTGCCACCAAGACACAGGACCATAGGTTCTATTAGAAATAACAACGATGGGCATTTTAAGGTCACAGAGCATCAGGTAAAGGTAAAGCATCAGTTCAGACCACAGAGACAATCCTGTGGTCGTCGTGTCCATTATAATGACAGAAGACTGGAATGTAAGCTCCAAACTGAGGTGGTTTCACAGCTGAATTGATTTCATGGACAGCGGTTATGTTTCACCTTTTAAGGGCTTAAGCACAATAACAACTACATTTAAAAGATCCTGTGAGTGCGGAACCCCTCAAGCACTAAAAAACACACCCGTTGCTCTTGTGTAATCTTCTGCTACTTTCAAAGGCTACATTAAATTCATCACAATGGGCAAAACCCTGCAACTTTCACGACATAGATAAAGCCAGATGGCATCCACACTAGCATTAGACTATACTCTCAATGTTAACAGCAGACCACTCTGACAACTGACCACCAAAACCTCAAATCACGCTAGCCCCAGACCACGCTAACCCCAAACCGTGCTAACCCCCCAGACCAGGCTAACCCTGGACCAGGCTTACCCCAGATCAGGCTAACCCCAGACAAAGATAATGACAATCCATGCTAACGCCAGTACATGCTAATACCAGTCCATGCTAACACAAGTCCATGCTAGTAAATGTCCACTGTAATCCATTACCATGCTAACGCAAATAAATTTGAACTGAAACCATAGCAGCTTGGCAGGCTGCTGAATTGTTTATGCACAGCTATGCACAGCTGTAGCCACACAACATAAAGGGTGAGACTGAAGCTAGATTACTTTTTCAGCTGTTCAGCTGAGAGAGAGAGAGAGAGAGAGCTGACGTCCTAAGCTCATTCAGACAAACTAATAGAAAAAAAAACAGAATAACTTCTGTCCTAAACTTAGGCAGAACAGAAAGAAAGTACATTCTGTGCTTCTCTGAAAACAGACTGAATGAGGCTAAAAATAAAAAAAACGGAAAAAAGACTAAAACAGACTAAAGCGAAACAAATGATCACTCTTGGAAGGGAAACATTGTGTGTGTGTGTTTGCGAGAGAGAGAGTGAGGGAGAGAGGGAGAGAGAGAGAGGGAGAGAGAGAGAGAAAGAGAGAGAGAGTGTGTGGTGTGGTGTGTGTCTGCGTTAGTGTTTGCGAGCGTGTGCATGTGTGCACACGAGCCTGGCCGTTATGTAATTATACGCAGCGGCATGCGGGAGGAAACGCCGCTCAGGGCGAGCCGCGGGCCGGCTGAAATAACGGCCACCGGCACACGAGCGGCCGACCGCGGCTCGACCGAGCCCCCGCCCTCCCGAAAACGCAGGTCTGGGGGTACGGAGCAGCCCCCCATGCGTGAACGAGTAGGAGCAGGGTGGGGTGCGCGAATGGGGTGTGTCTGTGGACTGGGGACACGGCCGTCTTCCAGGACCCCTCTAAAAAGGTCCCCACAACGTCACCGGAGCGCTCTGCGACTGTTATAACATCGCCACGACGTCGCAGCAGCATCGTGAGGACGTTCTGTGCACGCTGGGACGGTTCGAGAGAAAAAAAAAGCCATATTTTAAAACACGACCCACCCAAACGCGGAATTAATATCTGGTAAATATCTGCTCCTGTGCAAACTGATGCTTCCTGGTTTGAGCACGATTTAACATCAGCTTTGTGTGCTGCTGAGGAC
The DNA here is from genome assembly GCA_039654925.1 of Anguilla pacifica. Taxonomy (NCBI): domain Eukaryota; kingdom Metazoa; phylum Chordata; class Actinopteri; order Anguilliformes; family Anguillidae; genus Anguilla; species Anguilla pacifica. The sequence continues at coordinate 75,825,342 of CM077285.1, read as the reverse complement.
CAGCCAATCAGCAGCCAGGAAACCTAGCCCTCCGGCCTGGCTGCAGCATGTGGAGTTCACAAGCGTGTGTGAGAACAGCGGTGCAGCATAAAACACACACACACACACTCTGCATGTACCTGTCTGTACACACACACACACACACACACACACACACACACACACTCTGCATGTACCTGTCTGCACACACACACACACACACACACACACACACACACACACACTCTGCATGTACCTGTCTGTACACACACACACACACACTCTGCATGTACCTGTCTGCACACACACACACACACACACACACACACACACACTCTGCATGTACCTGTCTGTACACACACACACACACACAGACTCTCTGCTTATATTTGTCTGTGTACACACACACACTCACTCACTGAATGTACCCATCTGTACACACACACACACATGCGCGCATACTCTACATCTGGCTCTCTGTAAGCACACAAACATATGCCACGTACATACACACACACACACTCACTCAAACAGTCACTCCACATATGGCTCCCTGTAAGCACACATTCATACGGCGCATACACACACACACACACACACACGCACCAGATGCTAATGGTAGACACAGCATTTCCACACCGTTGTCTATACTTGTGCAGCATAATTGGTCATTTAGAGAGACTCATTATTGCCGTCTGAGAAAGCTCAGATTGAGGTGACTGCAGACAGTTTTCCATTGAAGGCACTTCCGTCAACGTTAGCTGAATACAGAAACAGGCAGCCAGCATCCAGCTGCACAAGGTCACTGGAGGTCTTCCTATAGGCAGACTGTGTTTTTCTTTTTCCAGTTTACGCAACATAGTTTTTCAGTTGACATCATCACTAAATCTCAGGCGCACATTCTGGAAAAATTCATCCAAACATGGCCTCTGTCGGCAACGTCCAGGGTCTTAAACAGGAAACATAAAATGGTCAAAAATGTACAAATAGGAGTCTTGACCTTTAAAAAAAAAACCTACTTGCCGATATAGAACACACTGTCCCAAATGCACAACATTTCACTGCCTGCACACAAAAAACATTATCTTATGTATCTTATACACATTATATTTTCACACAATATAGTCTGCATGTGGCGTGACCTCACACTCTTCATTAGTTTATGCACACAGGCACAAACTCTCCTGAGGTTCTGATCCAACTGCTGTAGAGCGATGCGGATGTATTAAACAGACTGCCTCTTCTTTTGTGGGAAATTACAAAGATGACTTATTTCAGCGTACATCTTTATGCTTAGTGCCTTATCGTGGTTGCCGGGCTGCCCAACACATAGTCTGGGCACGTTGCCAAATATGTAACCTCTCATTTTTAATTAGTTCACCTAGAGAAAGATTTATTGTTGTTCCTTATCTCTTTGCAAAAAACTGTAAATTTCTCTGTCTGTCCAGAAGGTATAAAACTTGCTGAGCAAACTGCCAATTTTCAGAAAACTACACGAAACCGCAGACACTGTATTTCTCTCCATGACATCATGTATTAAAGCTTCTCAACCTTGACCGAAGTCTCTGTGTAGAACTGAGTTATTCCTCAACAAGTGAGAGGGAGAGAGAGAGCAGGGGAGAGACAAAGAGAGAAGGCGAGAGAGAGAGAGAGAGAGACAGGATGGGAAAGAGAAAGAGAGACGGGGAGGGGTGAGATGGGAAGCAAGTGAGAGAGAGGGGGGAGGAGGGAGATGGGAGGGTGAGAGAGAGAGGGAGAGAGGAGGGGGGAGGTGTATTTGTGATGGGGGCTTTGTGCAGCTCTGCTTTGTGGAATCAGCAGTTGTATCAGAGATAAAGGGACACATACCTCATGTGCAGTGTGATTTCTACAGAGTATGCAGGTCTGTCCAACCCAGCCCCCAGCCCCCAGCCCTGTCTGTCTCACTGGCACTGTCAAAACTTTATACCTCTCTCTCACTCACTCGCACACTCGCATGCACACAAGCACACACACACACACACACACACACTGAAGCTGAATTCCGAATGAGGCAAGTTGGCTCTGTTGCTCAGCGGGGACAGAACACGTGCGCTTCCGTAACCCAGGAAACCCAATAACGCCGCCACCCCCCGCCCTTTAACGGCGACGCCCGGCGAATGGCGCTGACCCCGCTCCTCCAGCGGAGGGCTGGTCCGGGCACGCGGCAGGAATGCTCCCAAACGCCGCCGATCGCGGCTGCCAGACACGATAAGGAGGCCGCTAGCCGCCATCGGCGCTCCACAGGCTGCCCGCATGGGTGCCCCATCGCCGTCCCGTCGCCGCGGCAACGCTGCCATCGCCCAGTCCCCGATACGGTGAGATCAGCACTCCACAGGCTGCCCGCATGGCTGCCCCATCACCGTCCCGTGGGGGCGACATAGCTCAGGAGGTAAGAGCGGTTGTCTGGCAGTCGGAGGGTTGCCGGTTCGATCCCCGGCCTGGGTGTGTCGAAGCATCCTTGAGCAAGACACCTAACCCCCAACTGCTCTGCTGACTGAGAGGCATCAATTGTAAAGCGCTTTGGATAAAAGCGCTATCTAAATGTAGTCCATTTACCAATTTACCATTTACCGTCACCACGGCAACACTGCCATCGCCCAGTCCCTGATACGGTGAGATCAGCACTCCACAGGCTGTTGCCCCGGAAACGCTACCGTTAACCTA